>CM073433.1:56015000-56615000 GCA_037114965.1 Monochamus alternatus
TTCTGTTTTATTCTCTTCGACTGTAAAAAATGTATGTTTCTTTTACTATGAACTAAACATAAAATATTTTTTTAAATTTTATTTTGAAATACCTATATTTTTGCTAATATGCAGGATGAGTCAGAAATAATGTCGAACAACACTACACTGGAGGTGCTAGACATCAAAATATTATGTTAGTTTCACACAATATTATTAATACCTAAAAATATATAAAATATACAGTGTGGTTAAGGTTTAAATTTTATTCTGAAACTTCTGAATAATTGCACGAATAATAAATCACATGCATGCAAAATAGGCGAATATTTATTGACATAAAGAATTTGATACAAACCTACTAAGAAAAGAAATAGTACCTAATATCAGCGCTGAAAGAAAATCATCACAAAATACGTTGAAACATTTACAGGTATGCAAATAACTCAGAAACCAATAAAGTTAGACGGGCTAAATAATAAAAGTACACTTTTTATGTAGAACTGAATGTTCTTTCAGAATTTTAACTTTTTTTAAGCAGCATATATCTCAACAGTTAAAAAAATATGTTTTGTTTTACCTAAATAATACCGTGAAACTAGCGCTCTCTAGGAGCAACGGAAAAATAAGCTTCAAATTCGTAATTTTCACATCAAAAAACTCATCACTACCAATTTTCAGTGTTGCTATCAAAACTTTCTCAATTATTGAGAAATTTCAGAATAAAATTTAAACTTTGAACACCCTGTATTTTTTAAACCAGCGACATTCGTATACAGGGTGATTCATTAAGAACGGGCAATCTCTGAACTGGAGATACTACACACAAAATATGGCAATTGAGCCAAATATGCCTTATCCGAATATTGCTGGTTTAAATAATAGAGGATGTTCAAAGCTAGAATTAGGGCCTTTTCTACTGAACATACAGCAAAATTTTACTTGAAGTTTGATTGATTTGATTTTGAAACCATTTTTCAACAAAGCACAAAGATTTTATCAAAGCAGGCTGATCTTCTTGAAATTTTGCACGTCGCCATAATTTACCGTTCTGAACTACTTTTTCAAGTAAAATTTTGGTGTATTTTCAGTAGAAAAGGCACTTTACCTGAAACGATAACAGATTTCAATCGGTGCACTGAATATTTTAAATAGGATTATTTCGAAAATTGTTACTCCTAACGACTTCAACAACCTTTTTTAGATACAACAGGTAGGAGAATCGATTGTTTCAATAGACAGATGGATACACTAAACAGCAAAAAAGTTCTGCCATTTAAAAGAAATATGCTGTGCCATAAGTGGCGCCCTCTACTAGTGACGTCAAAATTAGTTAAAAATTCTTATTTGCCGTGCCAAAAAACACAATTGTGCCATTTTTTTTTTTAATACTTCGACAGGGTTCAAAGTTATTGAGATATTTAAAAATAAAATTTTAGCATTGAACACTCTGTATTTTTTAAACCAGCAACATTCGGATAAGGCATATTTGGCTCAATCGCCATATTTTTGTGTGTATTATCTCCAGTTCAGAGATTGCCCATTCTTAATGAATCACCCTGTATAACACATGATGAGCTCAAACATAATATTTTGGTGTTTAGTATCTCCGCCAGACCCATTTTTTCTGACTCACCCTGTCTAACTAAATGTAATTTTTCATCTTTCAACCGTTCTTAGTTTTTCCATTCATTAATAGAGATCTAGTCAAATTTCAACTCAGAACTTTAAATAGTTCAAAAACTGATTTGAAGAGGTCATTAAGATTGTACGTTCGATGTTTATGGTCATATTCAGCCGAAATCAGCCGCTGAGACTTCTCGGCCAATCAAATACATTTATTGCATTCTTATTTAACGGCTGATCCCGGCTGAATTTTCAATTTTGTTGGCTCTGATTTTTTATAGTAGCCATATTGGTTCATTTTAGTAGCCATTTTGGTTCTTTACAGTAACTATTTTGTTGTGTGACCGAGAAATAAAATTCTTATGTAGAATTAAATCTTATGAGGCATGGATTGTTAAAAACAGAAAATCATTATTTTTCAAATTAATTTATACTTTAGTTGTATTTTTATTGCGAATTACGGTTCACATTCTTCCTGACAACAAAGAACCAAAATGGCGGCGGCTATGATATCAGTATATTTTTTTCCCAAAATTTATTAAATGCAAGGATTATTTAAAATTATCTGGATCATATAAAAATATTGTCCTTTAATTATATACATATATGTTATAATATTTCCATATAATGTAAATTAGAATTTACGAAATTGTTTGGGGAGGTTATTGATTTTACGTGGTGAACGTCATTTCCTCGCTACAGTGCGTCGTTTGCTTGCAGGGGTGGGTGTTTCCGTTTGCCGTTTTGTACACCGGTTTGGTCGTTGTTGTACAATCGGCGTTTGTGTAAACTCAAAACTCAATTTATTTTCAATATTCTGCTGTTGGTGTGAGGTGTGCTGAATAAAGAAGTAAACAGTTTGTTGTGAAATTTGACTTTACTTGAATTTAGGTCATTTCACGATGTCGTACAACACTAGAAGAAGTGGCAATTTTGGTAAGCTTCGTTTGCATTTTCTCGCGTTTTGGTGCTCTTGCACGTTGAAGAACAATATTGACAAATACCGTATTGCTTTTAACAGGCCCTGGACCTCAAAATCAGCCCCAGGTCCAGTCCGTGGGAAATATCGGACAGCGTCGTCCTGTTGTAACTAACAACTTTGTAGCTGGCGGGCCGGTAAGCACATTTATTTTATTTATTTAGACCCTTCTTTTGATTATTATTTAACGTTGCATTGAACAATTTGATTTAATAGTTAGAAATTTTTTGTTTGCGTATAATTAACTTGTACTTCGTAAGGTGAAGGCGACTCCATCTTGAACCGGAAATTCGTCGAGTCGTTTACCATAATTTTCAATTTTTCGTACCCAATTCCGATGTAATGACGCTGTAATGTTGAATAAAGCCAGATAAATCATATTGTGTCGCTATTTCGGGATATTTTGTTTAAAAAAATCAATTTTTTGATCATAGTTTCTGATGGTCAGGGCTCAAGACGCCATTTTCTTTGCGGATAGCTTAGGTATTGATTTTTCTTGTTGATACGCCTATTCCTGACCCAATAGTGTTTAATATCAATTTCTAAGTTTACCTCTGTTAAATGGGGAGGAAAAGTAATGTAAGTTATAAAATTATATACTGTAGCGAATGAAAATAAGATCTACCGGTCAAATTATTGTAAAAAGCAATTTCTATCGACAAATTTGTTTTTCTTTTTAATGTTCATGTACCATAAATGTAATTGATATAAATTTCTCTTGTATGCAAGTTATCTACCTCGATGCAGGTTATAAATTAGTGAAGATCGATGATATTTGATCATTTTGAGCTGTATTTATGCGAGTTTAAGCGGAATGTTTATAATTTTTTTAAATAACCAACAATTTTATCAGGAAGGACAGTCATTTTCTAAGGTGTTTAAATTGTTTGATGCAATGTGTTGTGAGAGTATTTGTGCCATTTTATTAATCCTATTGATGTATCGTTTGTAGAATCTCCATTGTAACGAAATATTAGTTTTATCCCTCGATTTAAAAGAAAGAGAGTTTGTTGTTTGCAGATATTTACGGCTAAAATTTCACATGAAAATATATAGGTATACCCGCGACAAGAATTCAGACGACTTACGTCATACGAACAAATGAATAAATCATTATATTTCCATCAAAATATTTACTACAACTGATAGTAATAAAACTATATAGTACACTAAAAGTTTGCATTATATTTTTCACTAAATTGCAAAAAAATGTTTTTAACGTGACCAAATATCGAAAATTACGTTGAAAATAAAAACAATTGTGTAACGTCAGCCGTGACGTAAGTCGTCTGAATTCTTGACGGGAGTACACTCATTTTATTTGAAAAATATTCCGCTCTACATATTTTTATTTTGCTTTGGACAATATTATTTTAGTAAATGCATTCCAAATTAAGGATGAATTTAAATTAGCTATCCATGTTTTTATAATATATTCCAAGACAAGCTGTAGGTGAGTCCTGGATGTCTAGAGCTAGAATACACATATTTCTTGTTTATATTAATATTTATTTAACAATTGCTAATATTAAAGATACAGTTTGTTTCAAATGTGAAAGCAATAGTTTCTTAAAGAAAAAAATAATTTTATGCTACACCGAATTTGGAATTTTTGGATCAGAAACATTTTTTTTTTCTTGGGAAATTTTTGCCTGCATTACTTTATAGCTGTAACAACGATCTCTCATTAAGTGAAAACTTGTTATCAAATAAAAGAAACTTATAATGGGTCTTCCATTCAGAGTTTTCAGTTAAAAAAAGTAATTTTTGTTTATAATAATAGTTCTATTGCAATATGAGGTACAGATTATACGATTAAAGATGGAAGACAATTCAAATGGTCAATTCTGTCTGTCTCACGAGCAAAATGTGGTACCAGGTTTAAAGTGAAACCTCTTAATGGAAAAATATTAGGGTGTCCTATTGAGAACAAATTTCAAAGCCCGTGAGGTGAACACAACTCAAATATCTAAACGTTGGCACTAACCAACATCAACTTCTTTATTTTAAATGATACGCTCTGTATATTATTGCATCTTTGGATTCTACAAAAAAATTTAGTGTTGCTTTGTATAAACATTCTCTTAACAACGCACGACAAGTTATTTATTAGTAATACAGTGCTTTCGAAAAGTAACAAATAAATTCATTATCTTTCAAATTGAGAATTTTTTGAAAAAATCCCCTGCCACGTCGATTTTGTTTTTTAAAAAAAGACAGTTTTTGGCATACGACCCATATTTGTGACGTCATCGACAATTTTTTTTAAATAGCAACCCCTAAGAATTCATCACGAGATATATCGTATACCCCCTGAAGTTATTAATAATGTCCAAAAAGAATTTATTAATCGTCTTGGCTACTGTCAGGCAGCAAACGGTGCACAATTTGAGCATTTAATTTAGTCGATTTTTTACATAATCATTATCATTTTCAGTATTGTGAGAATTAAATTTTAAAATTTTCAAATATTATTTTCTTAAAATTTTTGTTATGTAACACCATAATTTTTCATGATGTATGTATGTAGAATGACACGCTATTTCAAATGGCATGGTCAAAATTGGGGCTTGCTATTTAAAAAAATTGTTGATGACGTCATATCTTGAACAACGATGATGTCACAAATATGGGTCGTATGTCAAAAAGTGTCTTTTTTAAAAACAAAATCGACGTGCCAGGGGATTTTTTTCAAAAACTTCTCAATTTCAAAAATAGTGAATTTGTTATTTTTCAAAAGCACTGTATAAAAATATACCAAGCTTCAAATAGCTTTTGTCTTTTTACACATTGAAATTGTCTTTTACTCCATATAAGTAAGCATTCTTAGGGTTGTGATTATTAGTTTTAGAGATATTTGTAAATTTCTACAATTTTGGTAGTTATCTTCATATCTAGAATGTTATCAGATTTGCTACGGATTTAAACATAATAAAAACAACAATATTGACTCGACTTGTCAAATATTGTTGTGTTGGGTCTCCATAGTTTATATCCATGGTAAAAATTAACAGTCCAGATTTAAAAAAATCTGATAAAAAGCAGAAATTTTTTTTTAATTTTTCTAAAAGTAGTCAGTACAACTCTAACAGTGTTCATATGGGTTGAAAGACAATTTTAATGTGTTCAATTCAATGTAACAAGAATGAAATGTTTGGTATAAACATTTTTAAATATGTGAATATACTATTATTCAGCATTATTTAATTCGTTTACTGATACCTAAAACCATCTATCTGTAGCATGCGTCAACAATTTTTTTCTTAATAAATTAATATCGTAAAATCTATAACTCTTAGCTATAGGAAATACACAAAATGATCTTAAAATTTTTCGTAAACTTAAAAAACGCTATAATATACAGGATGTCACATATAAAATAACAAAGTTGATGTCGATTTTTGGTATAAACCATAGACCTTATAAATCATGGACCGGCCCTAGAAAGAGAGGTCCGCTGTCCTGATGTGTACAAGATGAAGCTAGTCCGGGCAAAAACAGATGTTCTATGACAGAAAAATATATAAACATAACCTGACAAAACCTTTCCTAAATAATTAAAACCTTCCAGTTATTATCAAAATGTAATTATAAATTAAATTTCTGAATAAATGAGTAAATATCCAATATTATTCGGTCTGTCACACGTCTGTCATTTACGGTTTTTGTTTTTTTTTTGCCATTGATCTGTGGGTTTTTGCCCGGACTAGCTCTATCTCTGTCGCACACATCTGAGCATCAACGATTTGTATAGGGAGAAAACGGTTTCGGGCGCGTCCATGATTTATAAAGTCTATGGTATAAACGGAAGTGCTGGGTAGCTTTAGATATTTTAGTTGGGTCTGCCCTAAGGGACTATGCTGCCGTATTTTCAAATTTTTTGGATCAGTATTGTTCAAAAACGATTGACATAGTTTCCCGTGTACATACTGTATTAACAAATTATCCTGTCATAACTTAATATCAGTGGGGTTGGTGGAATTTAAAGTGATAATTTCTTTTATAATGACAATGAGTTTTATGCTCGTAAAGAGAATATTCATGATAAAAAGATTCGATTCTAAATGAAATTTGCAAAATAAAAAATTAAATAAGGGCTGCTTAGTCTAAAATTTTAAAAACATATATATTGCTGCCTTAGACTTTATACTATCGTTATTTCATTTCTGAAGAAAAAGCTATGAATTCTATGAATGGTGTATGCTAATGTCATCGATTTCTAATTTTTTTCCTTCGTATTTCCACTTTTTCTTTAAATTTACTTCTACACTTTTTTATAGCACGATATACAGTGGGTTGCATGACATGCTGGACAAACTTAAGAAACAAGGTTCTGAGGTTATTCTGACTAAAAAGTTTTAATACTTGGTTTAAGGGTTTAAAAATAAGTACTTACATTTACAGATTATGATTGTCAGGAATAATAAAGTGACAACAAAGCAAAAAAAAAAAAGAAATTGAAAACAGCACAGGCATGAATTTACCCCTTGTTTCTTAAGTTGGTCTGGTATGTCATGCAACACAATGTACACGAGAAACTGACGCTTACTTACACTTATATTAGAGTTTCAAGCATGAATTTATTTTTTAATTTAATGCAGCTATTGGCGATTCCAATTAATTTTCACACGCCATTTTAGTGGGCTGTAAAATATCAATTTTCTTCATAAATCTGCAAGTTTGGGAAAAATTACATTTTGCCAAGAATAAAAATAACCTGCAGTTATGAGCAGTCCCTTTTGAAATCACAAGGAAGCCTACCTCTATTTAATTTTGCAAATTTTTGTTTGAAATGTTTTTTTTTAGCATGAAAGCTAATGTAAATAAGGATATAAGTATCACTGTTATCAAAAAAATTGTACTTTTAAATTTCTATAACCACAACTGGTAAATATTTCTTTGATTATTGATTGCAGTTATTATTTCTGATAAACTGTTTAGAATATTGCCCAGTCAAATTTATAATGTAACTTTTTTTTAATCCAATTTCACATAAAGATTATCAAATTTGAGCTCATAAAACCATTGTTGTCCAAACTGGGTCACATATTTTCTCTTTTACTTCACAAATCCGTAGATTAGTGGACTAACTTCATTTTTTACGACTGCATAGGTACTATCAGCGGGTAATGCTATGCAGAGCCGTGGTAGTAGCACCATATAGGCACCTATGTTTTTATGTTCGCTCTGCACAGATTATGAGGTCCATTGAGGCCATACCAAAAAGATTGCGCATACTTTCGAGAGCATCGCGGTGCTCTCGACGAGTATGTGCAGAGAACGGAATTATTGGCATATAAGATGCGAAATGCTTGTAATCTTTGGAGGGTGAACAGATACATTGTATCTTGACTACGTTTTTTGTTTTTACGTTTTTCTTTGTTGGTTTCCCATAGCTTTTCATTGAGAATTTTCTTATATTTAAAAAATATTATATAGTAAGTTATTGGAAACTGACTTGCATTTTAAATATGGTCAGTAGTAAACGTTAACGCTTAAGTATAGGGTAAGCATTACATTTTACCGAGCACTGATAACTTTTTTATGGGTAAACAGGGATCGTTTACAAATAAAAGAGATATTAATGCGGTAAACTGTCGAATATCTTGCGTACTCGTTTGTCGTTAAGACGTTAACTCGTATTATTGACTTATATTTGTATAGTTGAGCAAATTAGGGTCAAGATATGAAAAAATGTTGATATCTTTAACTGTACGGTGTCTCAAACGGCATCTCGGTTAAAGATGCACCTATATCGGTGCTTCGGACCTTACGAGGTTTTTATTAATGAACACAATAAAACCTGCTCACGTAGCTGAATGCCCAGAACAAGCCTGGAGGCCCAGTGACCGGTCAGATGAGAGCACCTCACCAGCAGCCGCCCCCAGCTCAAAATACAAATACGAACGTTAACTTCAGAAATCAGAACCAGGTTTGTACTTTATTTTTTTATTTTTCCATAATATGGATTTTGTGAATAACTAGGGATAATTATTTTTGTTTGATTTATTTTCTCGTGTTTTATTTTTGATTCATATAATTTGTTGAAATCAGTTTATTATAAAGTGCCTTCCGAATATACAGGATGTCCGGAATATGAGTGCCTTGATTTTGCTGTTTGATAAATTGCAGCAAAAGCAACATAATTGATTTATTTTTATTTTTTAATTAAAATTACGACGGAGCAGTCAGGTTTCGAGTATATGACTTCACACACCTACCATGTTGGGTGCAGGCGTTTCTATATAATAATGTATCCTTAAAAATATTTTACCATTATTGGTAAACCTGAAGAAATCATATTTTTTTAAAAGTACATTTTCATTACTGGTATGTTATACAGGGTGAGTCAGAAACAATGGGTCAACACTAAACTGGAGATACTAGACACCAAAATATTATGTTTGAGCTCATCATGCCTTATACGAATGTCGCTGGTTTAAGAAATACAAGGTTTAAATTTTATTCTGAAATTTCTCAATAATTGCGCAAATAATAAATCACACGCACGCAAAATAGTCTAATATTTATTGACATGAAAATTTGACACAAGCTTACTAAGAAAAGAAATAGCAATATCAGTGCGTGAAAGAAAATCATCGCAAAATACATTGAAACATTTAAATGCAAATAACTTGGAAACCGATAAAGTTAGGAACGTAAGCAAGAGTACATTTTTTATGTAGAATTGAACGATCTTTTAGATTTTTAAGCATAACTCAACAGATAAAAAAATGTTTTGATTTATCTAAATAATACAGTGAAACTAGCGCCCTCTGGAAGCAACGTCAAAATAAGCTTCAAATTCGTAATTCTCATACCAAAAAACCCAACACTACCAATTTTCAGAGTCGTGCTATGAAAACTTTCTCAAAATTATTGAGAAATTTCAGAATAAGGTTTAAATCTTGAACACCCTGTATTTCTTAAACCAGTGACATTCGTACACAGCATGATGAGGTCAAACATAATATTTTGCTGTCTAGTATCTCCAACTTAGTGTTGACCCATTCTTTCTGACTCACCCTGTATACAGAATGTTTCAAATTGAATATGATAACATTCTGGAAATCATCAAAAATGGAGTCGGAATTAAATTTGAGCAAAATTGGCATATCGTAACTATAACTTAAAAAATACATTGTTGTGTAAATTCAAATCAAATTTTCAAAATTACTATACTCGTGTCAAGAATTCAGACGTCTTACGTCACGGCTGACGTTATACATTTGTTTTTATTGTCAACGTAATTTTCGATATTTGGTCGCGTTAAAAACAATCATTTTTTGCAATTTAGTGCAATATATAATGCAAACTTATAGTGTAGTATATAGTTTTATTACTATCAGTTACAGTTTCTTAAATATTTTGATGAAAATATAATGAATTATTCATTTGTTCATATGACGTAAGGCGTCTGAATTCTTGTCGCGAGTATATCAATAAAGTATTGTATGTTTTTTGACATCAAGTACATAGTCTGTCCAATAAATACATGAACTGAGCTATACTCGCGTCAAGAATTCAGACGTCTTAAGTCACAGCTGACGTTACACATTTGTTTTTATTGTCAACGTAATTTTCGATATTTGGTCGCGTTAAAAACAATAATTTTTTGCAATTTAGTGCAATATATAATGCAAACTTTTAGTGTAGTATATAGTTTTATTACTATCAGTTGCAGTTTCTTAAATATTTTGATGAAAATATAATGAATTATTCATTTGTTCGTATGACGTAAGTCGTCTGAATTCTTGTCGCGAGTATAATAGAGTAATCTAGAGTTGCTCTGTTGGTGGAGGACCTACTGGAGCAGGTGAGTGTACACGTAGACGGGATTTTTTTCGTGATATCCTTTTTTTGACTTGTCGACTACGGAACGACAAATTTTTTGTGAAACTTGAAAATTCATGAAATGTTGGCTGGAAATGTTCATGGCCCTAACTGAAATACTTGATTAATTTGAAGAGAGCTGTTCTCTTCAGTGCCTTATTTCCATAAACACCCTCAGAATATCATGAATTTCCTGAGTTTTTGCCAAGTTTCACTAAAAATTTGATGTTGAGTTATTCCATTTGTTCATCAATCTCCATCATTGACATTAGCAAAAAAGGACACCGCAAAAAAATCCCGTCTCTAGCTGTATGCTCATCTCGACCGTCTAGCTGTTACTGACTCCAATGGGACTGCGCATCATCAAACTTCAACCCTAGATCACCGTATTAGCTCAGTTTGCATATTTATTGGAGATACTAAGTATGCTAAAGCAAAACATCCTGTACTCAACCACATGCAGCAGTACTTTTGTTCGCTGTCATGAACCAAAGTTTTACGACATGTGGTAAATTAAATTCTGGCCTAAAGAAAAGGTTCTGTTAATATCAAAAACGGAAGTGTTCTGTCTGGTCTCACATTTTTTTTTTTTTTTTTGTAATGTATTGTCTAATTGCTGAAAAGTACAACGAAATGTGGTAGAATTCTATTCCTTTTTTCATATTAGAGAAATAATGTTGTTCAGGGATACCAGACTCAGTCCCAACAACAGCAGCAACCGCAGCAGCAGCAGCCGGCACCACAACCACAGCCACAACAACAGCCAGCCAAGGTAGTAGAACCACAACCGGCCGTCCTTCCGGGTGTGAATCCACCCAATCCCGCTCTCGAAAATGCCAACGGTGAAGGCATGGAAGTGGATCCTTCCGACACACCAAAAAGAAAACCGTTCTGGGCGAAAGGTGGAAGTGAGTAATAAATTTCAATTATATAAAATTCATCTTATTTATTGGATTGTCATGACCTATTTTTTTTAATATATAGGAACCATTATTATACAAGATGTTACAAAATAATAGGTCGTCATTAATCACATTTTCTTTGGACTAAAATAATGACTTCTTGTGCCACTTTTTATTTCAGAGCTCCATTTTTAAAATACAGGGTGTGAAAATAAAAACAAATTAAATGATTTTTATTGATATCTCTACAAATTTTAAATTATTGTTTGAAAATATTTTTATTTTGACACCCTGTATTTTCAAAAAGGAGCTCAAAATTGAAAAATAGAATAAAAAGAGTTATTTTAGGTCAAAGAATAAGTGGTAACGGCTTGACTTAACTAACTTGTAACACCCTCTATAATGATTGTAGAATATTTACGTTCGTTACTTGTTTAAGAGAAAAATGGTGTAATTTAATTTTTTTATTTACAATATTTTCCCAAACAAATTGCCAATTTCTTGTTCAATAAATCGGTGTGTTTAAAACGGCTAATAGTATGGTCTTAATTTACGTTTCTAAATGAAACAGTACTTTGTAACATTTTGTTTTGGCACGATTTCTGGAGATTCTGATGACAAATCACTGCGCAAATTTGATGCTTACACGAAATTTGCCTTCAAAACATTTTGTTTTGAAAGCAAGTGTAAGAGGTGATAAAATTTGTATAACTGAATAAAAATCACCTAAATTATTGATTATTTTTTCGTAAACTTTTCTTATCTGAGTGTTTCATCTCCGTTTAGAAGTATCCAAGAAGGAGAAGATGCGTAGACGTAACATGAGGCTGAGTAAGATTCTGCAGCCCAAGAACGCGGTCATGATCCTGAACGAGTTGGTCAAGAACACGTCTTACGCCGTGGAGGAGATCCGCGTGAAAACGGACATGAATCAGTTCAAGGCGTCCGTCCTGGTCGAAGACATTGAACATGTTGGTTATGGTAAGTTTTTTTTTTTTATTAAGTTCATTTGTCGTAAACCGAAATGTCCACATGGAGTCAGCAGGGCAGTAGTCTCGTAACACTGTCTAGCGTTACGCCTGTGGTAGAGAAGGACTAGGCAGTGCTGCCGGAACGATCGTTTTGATCTACCGGCTGACGTCTGCCTTGTGCCGAGCACCCGAGAGTTGGCTTTATTGGGTTTAATCGGTAGGGCCGTAGTAATGGGGCGTACAATGCATTGTTCTTAAATTACTATTTTTTATTTAAATTTCACATACAGGGTGTTTGGTAAGTCAATGTATATTATTAATATTTCCAAAAATGTTTGTTTTCAATCTACAGGGTGTTGAAGTTTTAATGAAATTCTACAATAATACATGTTTTGCAATAAAAATATTATTTTCAGTTCCACCAGTGGCGCGCCCACAGGCACGCCTTTGGTTATTTTTAAAGATAAAAATCACTGATTTTTCTTAAAATAAGAATTAATTTTTAATTCCTTCTCAAATTTGGAAAGGACATGGTCTCTTCAATTGTTTTTTTACCGTGCACCATTTTACCATTTAAAAAATTGAAATCGATTTATTGCATGGCATAGTTTTCTTTCAATAATTTCAAAAATATCAGACATTATGCATTCTAGTGCATAATTGCTATTCTAAAATAATTTTTATTTTAAGAAAAATCAGTGACAGTTCATTTTTTTTTCTTTAAAAATATGTAGATATGTATCTTTTACACACCACTGGTGAAACTGAAAACAATGTTTTTAAAGTACTGTTGTTGACTGTCAAAGCCCGTAATGTTTCTTTAAAATGCTCTGAATATCAATAAATCACACCCTGTAGATCGGAAAGTAAACATGTTCTGAATAAGGAAATACATCACAAATTGCTTGTACTATATATAACCTCCTCCAAGGAATGCATCAACTTACGAAACATCCTGTATACAATGCGATATGTAAGGTAATTAGTTAAATAAAAAAGCAATTGCTTTGTTTATTTCTTTATTGGGTAGTTGAAATGTTTACATTTCCAATTTGTTTTAGGTCATAACAAAATACACGCTAAAAATTCAGCCGCCGAGGCCGCTCTGAAGCATTTAATAGTAACCAACAAGCTGTCGGAGATGAAGAAGGACGATGAAGGCAACGAGAAGATGGACGTCTCGGAAGACGGGACGCAGCCTCCTCTACCTTGGCAACATGTCGCATCGTTCGCGCTCTACAAACTGTTCATGGGCTGGGGGGAGGACCCGAACAAAGGATCTAAAGTAAATACAATTTTTGTTAGTTTTCATTGTCTGATATAAAATGTTATTTCTGTTATAATTTTTTAAATACATTCCACACCTTATAATTTGATTTTGTTTAGTTACAGCCACAGCTGAATACCAGTAGTGACAGCCAGAAGGTTCACGAAAATAAACCGGCAAAGAAGATGCCCAACAATCCTGAGACCATGAATCCCCTGATGCTAATTAACCAGATGTTGCCGCACGCCGTGTTTGAGGAGATTGGAAGGAGCGGCTCCCCACCAAATCTCACCTATTCCTATAGGTGCACTGTTGACGCCCAAAGTTTTATCGGTACAGGTGAGGTTTCTCCACTTACATTTTTTATTAATGCAAACTTAAAGTGTGGCCCTGTCTACTCTTGGTGACTTGAGAGTCAGTCAGTGTGGCCCTGTCTACTCTTGGTGACTTGTGAGTCACTCAGTGTGGACCTGTCTGCTCCGAGGGACTTGTAAGTCACTCAGTGTGGCCCTGTCTACTCTTGGTGACTTGTGAGTCACTCAGTGTGGACCTGTCACCTCTTGGTGACTTGTGAGTCACTCAGTGTGGACCTGTCTGCTCCGAGGGACTTGTAAGTCACTCGGTGTGGTCCTGTCTGCTCCGAGGGACTTGTAAGTCACTCAGTGTGGCCCTGTCTACTCTTGGTGACTTGTGAGTCACTCAGTGTGGACCTGTCACCTCTTGGTGACTTGTGAGTCACTCAGTGTAGACCTGTCTGCTCCGAGGGACTTGTAAGTCACTCAGTGTAGACCTGTCTGCTCCGAGGGACTTGTAAGTCACTCGGTGTGGCCCTGTCTGCTCCGAGGGACTTGTAAGTCACTCAGTGTGGCCCTGTTTACTCTTGGTGACTTGTGAGTCACTCAGTGTGGACCTGTCACCTCTTGGTGACTTGTGAGTCACTCAGTGTGGACCTGTCTGCTCCGAGGGACTTGTAAGTCACTCAGTGTAGACCTGTCTGCTCCGAGGGACTTGTAAGTCACTCGATGTGGCCCTGTCTGCTCCGAGGGACTTGTAAGTCACTCAGTGTGGCCCTGTCTACTCTTGGTGACTTGTGAGTCACTCAGTGTGGACCTGTCACCTCTTGGTGACTTGTGAGTCACTCAGTGTGGACCTGTCTGCTCCGAGGGACTTGTAAGTCACTCAGTGTAGACCTGTCTGCTCCGAGGGACTTGTAAGTCACTCGATGTGGCCCTGTCTGCTCCGAGGGACTTGTAAGTCACTCAGTGTGGCCCTGTCTACTCTTGGTGACTTGTGAGTCACTCAGTGTGGACCTGTCACCTCTTGGTGACTTGTGAGTCACTCAGTGTGGACCTGTCTGCTCCGAGGGACTTGTAAAGTCACTCAGTGTAGACCTGTCTGCTCCGAGGGACTTGTAAGTCACTCGGTGTGGCCCTGTCTGCTCCGAGGGACTTGTAAGTCACTCAGTGTGGCCCTGTCTACTCTTGGTGACTTGTGAGTCACTCAGTGTGGACCTGTCTGCTTCGAGGACTTGTAAGTCACACGATGTGGACCTGTCTGCTCCGAGGGACTTGTAAGTCTCTCAGTGTGACCCTGTCTACTCTTGGTGACTCGTAAGTCACTCAGTGTGGCCCTGTCGCCTCTTGGTGACTTGTGAGTCACTCAGTGTGGACCTGTCTGCTCCGAGGGACTTGTAAGTCACTCGGTGTGGCCCTGTCACCTCTTGGTGACTTGTGAGTCACTCAG
Source organism: Monochamus alternatus (assembly GCA_037114965.1). Classification (NCBI taxonomy): domain Eukaryota; kingdom Metazoa; phylum Arthropoda; class Insecta; order Coleoptera; family Cerambycidae; genus Monochamus; species Monochamus alternatus. The sequence continues at coordinate 56,030,301 of CM073433.1, forward strand.
TGTGGACCTGTCACCTCTTGGTGACTTGTGAGTCACTCAGTGTAGACCTGTCTGCTCCGAGGGACTTGTAAGTCACTCAGTGTAGACCTGTCTGCTCCGAGGGACTTGTAAGTCACTCAGTGTGGCCCTGTCTACTCTTGGTGACTTGTGAGTCACTCAGTGTGGACCTGTCACCTCTTGGTGACTTGTGAGTCACTCAGTGTAGACCTGTCTGCTCCGAGGGACTTGTAAGTCACTCGGTGTGGCCCTGTCTGCTCCGAGGGACTTGTAAGTCACTCAGTGTGGCCCTGTCTACTCTTGGTGACTTGTGAGTCACTCAGTGTGGACCTGTCACCTCTTGGTGACTTGTGAGTCAGTCAGTGTGGACCTGTCTGCTCCGAGGGACTTGTAAGTCACTCGATGCGGACCTGTCTCCTCCGAGGGACTTGTAAGTCACTCGGTGTGGCCCTGTCTACTCTTGGTGACTTGTGAGTCACTCAGTGTGGACCTGTCTGCTTCGAGGACTTGTAAGTCACTCGATGTGGACCTGTCTGCTCCGAGGGACTTGTAAGTCACTCGGTGTGGCCCTGTCTACTCTTGGTGACTTGTGAGTCACTCAGTGTGGACCTGTCTGTTCCGAGGGACTTGTGAGTCACTCGGTGTGGACCTGTCTACTCCGAGGGACTTGTAAGTCTCTCAGTGTGGCCCTGTCTACTCTTGGTGACTTGTGAGTCACTCAGTGTGGACCTGTCTGCTCCGAGGGACTTGTAAGTCACTCGATGCGGACCTGTCTACTCTTGGTGACTTGTGAGTCACTCAGTGTGGACCTGTCTGTTCCGAGGGACTTGTGAGTCACTCGGTGTGGACCTGTCTGCTCCGAGGGACTTGTAAGTCACTCGATGCGGACCTGTCTACTCTTGGTGACTTGTGAGTCACTCAGTGTGGACCTGTCTGTTCCGAGGGACTTGTGAGTCACTCGGTGTGGACCTGTCTACTCCGAGGGACTTGTAAGTCACTCGGTGTGGCCCTGTCTACTCTTGGTGACTTGTGAGTCACTCAGTGTGGACCTGTCTGTTCCGAGGGACTTGTGAGTCACTCGGTGTGGACCTGTCTACTCCGAGGGACTTGTAAGTCTCTCAGTGTGGCCCTGTCTACTCTTGGTGACTTGTGAGTCACTCAGTGTGGACCTGTCTGCTCCGAGGGACTTGTAAGTCACTCGATGTGGACCTGTCTGCTCCGTGGGACTTGTAAGTCACTCGATGCGGACCTGTCTGCTCCGAGGGACTTGTAAGTCTCTCAGTGTGGACTTGTCTGTTCCGAGGGACTTGTGAGTCACTCGGTGTGGACCTGTCATCTCCGAGGGACTTGTAAGTCTCTCAGTGTGGCCCTGTCTACTCTTGGTGACTTGTGAGTCACTTAGTGTGGCCCTGTCTACTTTAAGTGACTTGCGAGTCACTTGATGTAGACCTGTATGCTCCGAGGGACTTTCAAGTCACTTCAGTGTGCACCTGTCTACTCGAGTCACTCACTGTGGCCTTGTCTACTCCAAGTGACTCTTAAGCCACTCGGTGTGATGTCCGTCTGTCCACACTGAGTGACTCACGAGTCGCTCGGAGTAGATAGTCTCACACCTAGTGACTGACGACTCACTTGGAGTAGACAGGTCCACACTGAGTGACCACGAGTCGCTCGAAGTAAACATGCCTACATTCAGTGACTCACAAGTCGCTCGGAGTAGATTGGTTCACACCGAGTGACTGACGAGTCGCTCGGAGTAAACATACCCACATGGAGTGACTTACGAGTCACTCGGAGTAGATAGATCCACATCCACACTGAGTGACTCACAAGTCGCTTGATGTAGCTTGTGAGTCATTGCAAACTCCTATATTTGAATGCCGCTGCCTTATGATAAGTTTTTGATCTTTTGTTGCAGGGCCGAACAAGAAGGCAGCAAAGAAACTAGCGGCTTATGGAGCCTGTCACAAAGTCTTAAATATTAATTATCCGCAAGATGTTTATGTACCAGCTGCGTATTAGACGTGTAGTGTTTTAGGCTGTGAATGTATCTCTTAGTTTGTAAATTATTTTAAACATGAAGCTTCCCTGCAATTATGCACAACTGATGTTTACAAATTTGAAGAACACAATTGAATTCGAATATTTAACAAACCCTTATGAAGAAAAATTAATTTTTTTAAGTTGCGGAATGATATTTATTTTGTTGTGTATAATTGCAGGTAGACGAGTTAGGATATGTATTTTTTTACGTATATATGTGTATGAATTAATTAGATTGTGTTTGTGTATAATTTTTATATTCACCTGTACGGATTTCACGAGTTTCCTTATATTGTGAGTTAACGATCGTCCTTCTAAGTCTTGCAGAATAAAGAATAAGTGTTTTCCGACACCTTGGCTTTAATTATCAAACTATAGTAAAAGAAATAATTTTTATTAGTGGAGCTCCGAATCGTAGACCTGCTGGACCATGTCATTCGATTCTATTTCTCTGGATACGCCTAGCAGTGCATCGTCCAGCAGTTGGTCAGATATTCTGAAAAGGGGGAATCGAGTTCTTGACAAAATAAAATTTATGTTATATTTTACATGTCCAAGTCGTAGCGTTATGATACAAATATAGAATTCTATATAAGGAGTGGGCAGATATTAAGGCGTAAGTGTTTGAGTGAAGGAATTTTTGAGTTTAAACATTTTAATTAAAATAAGTGGATCATAAAGAAACTAAATTGTAAACCATGACCCACACATTATGCCTAACAATCGGAATTATTACTCCAAATTGACAGAAAAATTATTACATAACCTCAATAAATTACTCCGATCTTGGAACATGTCAATTTGTTGTACAGGGTGATTCAGTCAAAATATCATTAAATTTAACCGCACTAGGTACCTAATGAAAGTACAAAAATGACAATTTTAGAAAGAACTAAATTGACTACTGATAATATTGCGCTCCTGTTACAAGCGTTGAAGCAGGCCAACACACCTTGTTCATTTAGAAGCCGTTCCCTTAAAATTAATAATATGACTGACGAATCACCGTGTATACAGTATGGGTACCACTTTTGCAATAAATTTTATGATTCATTAGCTACAAAATTTTCGGAAAAAACCCCTGACATGGCGATTTTTAATTTCAATTTTGCATTTTTTGATATCACATTTATGCATACAGGGTAGATGCTATGAAGTCATGGTTTATTTTCTTAAATGAAACACCCTGTATATTTTTATGCCATTGGAAAGAGCGTCAACGGAGCCTTTCAAAAATATATTTATTATACATGTCGATTATCTTTCATAGTTTTCGAGATATTATGTAAAAGTATATAGAAAGGTAACAAGTCGTCAGACGTCGACTTGATTTTTCTCGTACCTGCAGCACCATTATATGGTACGCTCAACGCTGGTTTAGACACTTGGTTAGTAAATATAAATATAAAATTATTTTATTTTGCATTTAATATCTCCAAAAAGCATAAAAGAAGTATCCCGTATAATATATTTTTAAAGAGCTCGGTTGAATCTTTCGAAATATGCAAGGTGCTCCATATAAAAAAATATTGACATATCATCTACATGGTTCACCCTGTATACATAAATGTGATTTCAAAAGATACGAAATTAGGATTTATCCCAAAATTACTTAATTTTATTCCATAAAAAAAATACCGGGTGTCTGACATTCCTTGTAGTACCGTATAAGCCATTTAAAAAACATTTTAGGGACTTGCCAATTTCTGGTTAGGAAGTACAACGGAAGTGTCCATCAGCTCTCTTATTTTTTTGGATTCCTTGTGTAATTTTGAACATATTTCACATAACTTTCCCTATACCTATCTTACCATTTTTTGCAATATTTGCCGTTAAATTGTTGTGTTACCTCTTCAACATAAGCGACATAATCTAAGCATTTTTTAACAGAAATGTTCAATATATCTGTCAAAAGTATTGAAACTAAAATTAAAAATTGTAACAATATGCCGTTTTGTATGAATATTATGAATCTGACAGTTAACAGATGCCTAAATTATTGTCGCTTATGTTCAAGAGATAAACACAACAATTTAATGGCGAAATATTATAAAAAAAAAGTAAGAGATAGACATAGAGAAGGTTATATGAAATAAGTTTAAATTGCACGAGAAATCCAAAAATTGAAAAATATAGGTGTTCCATTTGAAATAAAAAAGTTGATGGGAAGTTACCAAGTCCCTAAAATATGTTTTTTAACATTTTAAACGAATGCCTCGCATTGATGCCATGGTAATTTTTAATGTAGCTTTAAAAAAATTGTATTGCAGGCCACGGTGCACATAGTTTTTTGTATATAGAAAAAAAAAAATCATTGAAAAATGAATGAAATTACATCTTGGTCACATAGACCGAACCAGTGCAAAATCAACCTATGTGACTGAGATGGCACTGTGGACAAAATAAAATTCTGCAAGCATTTTTTTTCTGGAGTATACAGTGTGTCTCGGTTTTCAAGCAGGAAAATTTTTTTTATGACCATTTGAAAACTATTGGGTTGTCTTTGCTGCAAACATGCTACGATTTTTTATATGGGTCCATTTTTTAAAGAACCTTGTTAGTGATTTTTTATGGAAGAAATAACATCGTATTGTTATTGTTCTATGTCCCTCAAATAGATAAGTACCAAATTTAAAAAAATATATATCTACTGGTTATTTTTCTATCCGCCAATAAAGTTTTAAAGAAATGCTAATCTTGATTTCATAGCATCCCAGACACACACCACATATTATCTTGCATTTTTTTTAAAATTTTATGAGCGCCCACAAAAATAACCAATAATTTTTTTCTTTAAATTTAGTATGTACTATTTTGGGAGATGTAGAATAATACGGCGTTATTTGTCAAATGGTAACCTTGTAGGGCCTTCCCAATAAAGAAATAGTCCCGCTTGATTCTACCAGTCGATTCAAGCAGGTGTTAATACGAAAACCCAGACACTGTATAAAATCGAGACGACAGTCAACGTACTAAATGGCACATATGCTATTAAAAATAATGTCAAAATTTGAATACTTTCAGAAATGCTGTGTGTATGACGTACTCAATAAAAACAGGGACACCCGGTATATCTAAATAAGAATGCGGTCAGTTTTAACAAAATAATTTCTATACAGGCTCAAAATCTATACCAAAAATAGCATCCACCTCTAAAAAAGATCAAAGGTGCTGATACTATGTTATTATTTAGATAGTCTGTGTCCATAGTTAACAGAAAGAGATGGACTTATTTTTTCATATTTTGCATCAGAGCAGTGTCTGAAAATATGATGATATTTCTAAAACATCCCGTATCTTCCAAAATAAGTTTGCGGAAATTAATTTTATTATAACTCACTTTGCCATTAATATCCACGGTTGTACAGTGGTAGTCTTCTTATACATTGGGTTCTGCTTGCAATGCTTGTGAAAGTCCAGTTTGTACCGTATGACATTGAGGGCGTAATCTTTGGGCAATCTCTGAAGGTACTTTGAGGATTTCGGAAGCCTCTTCATCTTAAAGGAATTGTTCCTTCTCGCCTTCTGGGTGCTCTTATTCTTTTTGTTCGATGTCACGACGGTTTGCGTTTCCGTTGATGAAACCGCCTTCACCGGCATTTGTTTCTCTGTGCTACAGTCTTTGTCATCGGAGGATTTGGAATAGTCCTCTATAATCGAATTTTCATCTGTGATACAGATCAATTTTGCATTTTTCTCGCCAGTAACTGTTACTGTTGGCCTGAAAATAATTATCAGAAATAGTATATTAATCTAAAGTATAAATTAAAAATATAACAGTGTAATGTAATTATAAGTAATTTAATTATCTGCCTAGAGTCGATGTTTTACAATACATTTTTTGATTATTAAATACAGAAAAATTATGCCCATGCCTACGTACAAAAATCAATATCTACTTAGAGATACCATGAAACCCTATTTTTTAATATTGTTTTAGCTAATGACACCCTAAAATTGTTTAAGCTAAAAATTTCTTGTTTTGTACACATTTGATTCAATAATACCGGCGGTATATGTATTTGTTCGATGTACAAAGTGTTTCCTAATTGCATGCAGAAAATTCAAAGGTGTATTTCTATGGTTAAAATTTTTGTTGAATAAGGATAGGTCTCAAGGGTGTCGTTTCCGAGATATAAATAAAAAAATCAATTTAAAATTTATAACTTCTAAACCTCTTCAAATATTTTTGACAAGTTTGGCAAAATTTTTTAGTATGTTGGTAGGTATAAAATATAAAATTTGCAGATTACATAAAATACAAGTGGCATACCCCTTTTAACAAAATCTAATTGATCTCAAGATACAAAAAATATGCAGAAAGAAATGGTGAAGAGAATGAAGCAATGAAACATATGAAAACCATTTTTTTTAAAATGTTCAATCCTTAGAAGGGTCCTTCAAACTTTCCAAATAAATATGGAATAGCGGCTGTAATTTGAAAACCAAAAAAAAAATACACTACTCAAATTTTACACAAATTTTCTACTAACGCATTTGAAATTTATTAACAATTTTGGAAAATTGAAATAAAGCATCCCCTATGGTATTTTTTTGCTACAACTTACTTGTTTGACCAAAACTGAGTATTCAAAAACACATATCAGCCTGGTTTATCTTAAAACTTTTGTCTCTCTTAGTTTTTTGCTTTAAAATTAACAGTTTATTAACAAATAAATAAATAAATAAAACTTTGGAAGGACTGCATCTCCTAAGGGGTAAACATTTTACTAATGTAATTTTTTAAATAAAACGTGTTCTTTTTGGCTGTAGATTCACCGATACCATTTGTGCTACTTGTTTTGAAAACATCCTGTATAATTAATATAATAATAATACAGTGTATTTTTTTTTGGGGAGTTCCCACCCCCCATCAATATCCTGTAACTTGCTACTTTTGGTTGGTTTTTAACAACTGTCTCTTGAGATATATTTGTACGTGCCATAGATTTTGGATAAAATACGGAAAATCTTTCTCTGTGAATGCATTAAGATACGAGTGTTCAGAAATCCTGTTCTTATAAATATTTAGAGGAGCCAAGAGCATAACATATAAAATATGTGAAAATAGTTCTTAGGAATATTATGATCCTTAAAATGTGTCCTAAGAATCCTACGCCCGACCCGTCCCAAGAACACAAAAAAAAAACCTCTTAATAGCTATAGCGTCCCTGGAAAATAATTTTAGTAACATGATCATGATAAGTGATAATAAGCTGAGAATGCAACTTGGTTGACTAGAACTGTTCTAGGATCATTCAAATTGGAAATCAAAACAAGCCTGTTATGTCATAGAAGTCTAGTCAAGGCCTTGCCTGTACAGGATGTTAACGTAAGTTTGGCCTAACTTCACTGACATATTCTATCGAATGGCATTTAATAAGGGAGCTACAGGGTGTTACAATTTTATAATTTTTTATCCACAACTTCAATACACAAAAAAAATTATTTAACAATATTTGGGTAGTAATATTTCTCAAATATCAACTATTTATCTATGCACTCATCAATTTAAAATATATTCCAGCGGCGTAGTAGTGGGTAATACATATTTTTAATGAAAAAAAGTACGCCACTACCATTTCAAAATTTTTGATGTCGATACTATAATTGTTCATAACAATAAATAGTTAAAAGAATCATTTATTTTTGTTGTTACTGTGAATAAAAAATATATAAAACTGTAACTCTCTTATTAAGCTTTGAGTAAAAAATTGTTTTATAATAAACCTCAATTATTTTCAATGATAGTTTGGCCAAACTTATCATTAAATAACCCCTCCATTTCCTCTGTTATTTTCGAGATATAAAAAAAGGTAAGAGTGAAAATTGTAGGGATTTTTAAATATTTCTTATAGGTTCCGCATTTCCGCTATCTTGTATATTCTTATGGCAACAATAAACACAAAATATACAGAGCGCTCCATAAAAAAAGATAAACCTACATCATAAATGCGATATTCAACTGTCTGAGAAATAGATGCGTTGAAAAATATTAAAAAAAAAACAAAATTAAATATTTTTTTCACATCTGCAATAGCAACGGAAAACACGAGGGGTCAATTTTCGTGTGAGCACCCTGTGTACCTGAACACTTCTTACAAATTAAATTTATATCTTTGCAATGTGAAGTTTAACAGTTTCTGTATAATTACTGAAAATAAAAAATGTGTGTGAATAAATCGTGGAGCTACATGGACCATCTTTCGCGTGGCCAGCCGGTAGTACAGTACAAGGTGAACCTAAAGGTAAGCCGGATTTTACGTCCATTTTACCCAACCAAGTCAGTCAAATCACAGCCACAATATATGCATGCATGAGTGACACCCGCAGCTTCCGGAAAAAGATAACCGCGCGGACGAAATACTCGTAAACAATCGCTCATTGTTGTTTCGCTACTTGCGCCCCAATTGCCTCATCGGCCATTTGTTTATATAAGCGAATGTCCATCACGTAGAGGATTATTAAATATAATAAAAACTGATTGTTATTCCGCTGATGTGTGGCCGTTACAAATACACTATTTTTAAACAGTGACACGGTGAGTTTGAAACTTAATATTTCAAATTAACATTAACATTAACGCACTAATTGGCATGTAATATTATCGCTCCTTTTTTAGCGCTAGCCTGCTGCATACGGCTTTCTGGCGCACATACTTAAGACGTACCTGCCACTTATGTTAGTTTGTTTGTGTGGGCGGTAATTTTTAAAGACATTCCCGATATCGCTTGGTTGACAGATATCCTATTTGAAACAAAATGGTAAGTACTTTACCACCTAATTGCATTGTTTATATATTAACACTTTAAAATATCAAATACTTCTCGCTTCGTATTACTTTTCTTGATATATTTAATACCTATTATATGCCCTTAGTCTTAGTACCTACTTACAAAACCAAGCTAGGTAGTAAGTTTGTATTTTAGTAGCTATTAATTTATATTGCAAAACCAAAAAGAGACATGCATTCACTCATAATAGAAATTGCTGCAAAACCTAAAAAGTCATAGGCATAGGTACGAATTACACTCCGGTTATTCGTTCTTAATTTTGGGAAAAGTTATAACATAAAAAAATATTAGTTGTCTTTTCTATGATATTCTTTTCTGCGACACTTAATTTTTTCTGCTGCAGAGCGTTTAACTTTAAAAAAACTTATTTTATGTTAGGTAACTTAGTATGCAATAATCATAATATAAGTTTAATATTTTAACGTGAATAACTTTTTTGAACTAAAGCCTGTGGCGTAGGTATCGGTCTCCTTCACCTTTGAACCTCCTAAACTTTTAATGATGAAACGTATTTTTTCAGTTAAAAATATTAAAATTTTATTCTGTTTTACGAAAAGAGTGCTCTTGAGGAATTCATCAGTAAGCAGTGTAGTTTTTCAGATATTTTGAATTTTCTAATTAGGGTTATCTTACAAAAATTATAGGATTAAATAACAGGATTTGCTTGTTTCTAAGTTTGTGACAATAGTAATGACAGATACCATGTCAAATCAGTTTGTTTGTGGTGCAGTTAGAAAATACTGAAATTATAAATTGATTAAATACGAGTTCCTTGGACAGTTCGATCACATGATCTCAATCCACTAGAATTATTTCTTTCGAGCTTATTAAAGGAAAAATTGTATACAGCTCCAGTATATAACATAAAAAATCTATTACCTCACCATTTAAATTAAGCTGCTTACAAACCGTTGTTTTTATTTGTTTAACAAATGATTCACTGCAATTTTTTAAAATTTCATAGTATATTAGGAAAAGTTAAAATATCTGAAATACAAAGCTGCTAGTGAATTATCTCAAGAGCATTTTTGTCAGAAAATAGAATGCAATATTTTTCCTAAAAAAAAAATTCTTCACCATTGGTACAGAAGTTTAGAGTGTTCAAGGGTGATGCAAATCCATACCTACGCCACTGGCTTTAATAAAAAAAACACTTATTCCCGTCAATATATGAACCTTCTAAATTATTTTTATTTTTTTTGTCAGTATGAAAATAATCCCGTAATTCTGAGTATTTTCTAGACACATCCTGCATAATTTCAAAAGTAACTGGTCGTGGATTATAAAATATAAATAAGTGACAGCATATCCTGAAAATCCTGCAATGAGGTCAGACGAATTATTACCAACTTGCAATACAAAATATTTCCATTAATTATGAAAAGTCACAAATAGTTTATACATCAGCCAGCCTTGTATATGTTTATAGTATAATTTAAAATGTTTACCGCTAGTAAAATATTTATTTTTGGAAAGGTTCAGCTCATTTTAAATAACAAAATGCACATAATAGATTTTAATATTTTCAATACGAGCTAAAATAATAAAAATTTGTTGTCACCAATTTTAATTCCGTAAAAAAACCCTAAAAAAAATATGAGCGGTAATAACCTCTACAGGAAAATTGATTATATAGAACCACAAAAAATTAATCCAAACTTATGCAAAGTCATCTACGCTATGATTATAATCATTCTTACAATTTTAATTTAGCAAAAGGTTGTCAAACTGTCCAGTGTAAAGAATTTTAATTTCGACAATAATTTCCCGCACGCTATTTTTCGATGTATTGCACTTCCATTTCCCACAAGGATAATTCATAAATTCCAAGCACGACAATAATAATGAAAATGTATAATTAACCCAAATGTGTTCGTTAATATGATTAACATTTATTTAAAATAACTTTTGTAGGGCTCGTCCTTATGTTGCCAACCCAAAGAAAAGGTACGTAAAACATTTGGGGCTTTTCCCGAATAGCATGAACGACAAAGCTATAATATCCAATAACAGCCTAATCCACCTCCAAGCACTTTACTAAAAACGCATGAACCTATTAATTATTTATAGTAAATAGAAAAAGGGTTATTGTGGTAGGATCTTTTATTTTGAACTTTATCTCGAACTCCAGTGACTTTTGATTCGTTAAAATGTTATGTCTCCATGGAATATATGAAACTATAATCTGGATATCAGTGGCGGCTCGTGAATATAGGAGAAGCGGAATTTGTTATTTTAGATTGAAAAAAAGTAGCAAACCCATTGACTTTTACATTTAATATGAGGTACAATTTTATGAAAATGATGCCTTACAATGGTTATAAGTTAAATTTTTGCCTTTTTAGGCAAGGAAATCTGATATTGTAATGATATTTGCAACAAAACACAAACGAGATAATAAATAGCATTTTGATGATTTCGAATTTTTTTTATAACATGCGCAAAATAGCAGGCGAATCAGTTCTCGATCTGCTAATGTTAATCAGTTGTAGGCGTCCCCGTTGTGATAGCGACCGTTGTAAACAAGGCCGATGAACTGCAACGGATTTTGATTGACGCTTATGCATTGTATGAAATCGGTACTTGGTAGTCGTGCTCAGTGAAAGTTTTTTTTTAATTTTGATATATTTCTAATGAATATAAAATATATATTTTTATTTAAAAAACAAATATCGACATATAGTTTTTCCGTTATTAATCGAGATTCGAAAAAATGTATAACAATGAAAATTGTAGAAACTTTTAAATATTCTTTAAAGAATATATCACAAAAAGAGATGAATATCGCATTTCTGAGATGTAGGCCCCATTTTTGTCTTGTATGCCGTTGGAAAAACCGTCAACTGAAAAATCCAAAAATACATTATACAAGATACGTATCTTTTATGATTTTCGCGATATTACGTACAAGTTTATTGTTAATATACAACATCATATCACACCATATAATTTATGAAAAAATACGATATCTTTTTAAAGATTTTAGATGACAGAGGAAAATTAAGAGGAAATTAGCTTTTAATATAACAAATATAAGGATATGCAAAATTTTGTAAAAAGATATCAACTTTGCCTTTAAAAAAATGAATCATATATTGAATTATTCTTATAAATTTATTTCTTTTTTGAATATCTTTAAAATCTTTAAACAATGTCATATTTCATGAGTTAGGCATATGATGTGATACGAATATTAACAATAAATAAAAAAATATGTAACATCTCAAAAACCGTAAAAGATAAGTATCTTGTGTTATATATTTTTGAAAAGCTCAACTGATGGTCTTTCCAATGGCGTAAAAATATACAGGGTGTTCCGTTAAAAAAAAGACAAAAGTTAAGCTTACATCTTGGAAATGCGATATTCAATTGTTTCTGTGATATATGCTTTAAAAGCTCCTACACCTTTTTTCGTATCTCGAATAATAATGGAAAAAACGGGGACGGGGTCAATTGTCACGTGACCACACTGTACGTACGAATTAAAATTATTATTAATTTATTATGAATTTTGTTATATATTTCTATATATATTAAAAATGTTTGTAGTTGTTTTTAAGATAAAAATACATGGTTTCTATTTATTGGCGCTGACGAGTCGCCACTGCGGGATTTAGGAACCGAACAAGGAAAACTACCTATGTAGACAATATGCTTCGTCGAACATAGTTTCCAAATTATAAATTTATAGCGTAATGATCGAAATAAATAACCGAACATGTCGCTTTTATGGTCCCTTTATTAATGTATGTGATCAATAACAATGGTTATAAAAACTTTGGCACCGGTAAAAGTGAAATCGACATGGGCGTTTTATCCCTACGATCGCAGGCTTTATTTTGAGCGTGACTTTGCGCGCCGGCTGCCGTCTTTTTTCTTTTGGTAAACATGCGGCAAAAGCGGTGAAACCCTCGGTCGCAGCACGCAGCGTCTTGTATGTTAACCCACGACGCGCTAAAATAAATGACCAACCTAAATAACGCATCGATGTGGTAACGCGTGCAACGGCGAAAAAATTCTGAGGATTAGGCCCACGTAAACCGGCGCTGTCATCGCGCCGCCATTATCGTGAAATCTCCGTTTACAGCAACTATATATTACCGCACAGTTATCGAAGTATGACGGGCAATAAAGCAGTATTAATTGTAACAATAATCGGCGATAAACTTGAAGGGCATATCCGGATATATATAGGAATTGCGTACTTGTTTGTGTGTCCGAACTAAAAGAGAGTTAATCATAAAAGATATTTATCTACGAATTAAGAACTTTTGAAATTCGAAATTGGCCTCAAACAATAATTGAGAAAAGAACCTAAGTCTTTTATTGAAATTTTTACTAAATCTGATTTTAGAAATGTTTTGGAGAGAGTGTATCAGTTAAGATGTTTGTAATATTTTTTGTACTCAAAACCTATATTCAAAGTAATCAAAATCTAAATAAAAACATTCTAATGTACAGGCTATTCCAATTTCGTTGTAACTGAAGAGTATCTCGCTCGGACACTACAAGAGATAGAAGGTTGCAGTTTTCATGACATTAAGGTAGTTTTTAGAAGACTTAAGACGCCGCAAATAGAATTTTCGTACGTCTCTTCGTGTTGTGGTGTTCTTTAGGTACAGAAATTTCGAATTATAAATTACGTAGGGCAAACCAATATCAAAAATAAAATTATTGATGTTTTCTTTATCCACTTTTACTATTTAAATTCTTCTCAAATAATATAATAACTTTTAAAATGCATTTGTATGATATAATATTTTACTATTCTAACCCCATATTTTAACAATTATTTTTACATACGTATAAACAAAAGCGAATAACATTATATGCAGAACTATATGTTATAACAATATTTACTGAAATTACTTAAATTTAAAAAAATACGTATTTTGAAAGATTTCTGTACCTAAATATTTGTTGGTTAGACCGCTTTCCGTCGTTATATATTCGTTTTACTTCGGTACCTTTGAATATCCAAAGGCATTCCTGTTATTTCCTAAACTCTATATTATCCAGTTTTTAAATGTCTAAAATTATTTGTATTTGTAAAGAACATTATTTCAAAAATACGGCACCCTTAAGGTTGTATTTTAATTAAGAAAATACATTGTACATATACTATTAGCATCTATTACTATTAGAATTTGTATATTTTGGCTCAAACCTGTAATGGTAACTTGTGACTGAGCCTTTATTCCTCTAATTTCAGCGTTAAAACGTCACGTACTTAATCGCATAAATTCCATGAGTATTCTTAATTTATAATGATTTAACAACTAATGAAATTGTCTTATAACTTATAAATAGCACTTACACCTACATTATCATTCTCACTAAAAAAGCAAATACACAAATACAGACGATTCTAGCAAAGGGAAAAATAACTAGTATTTAATTTTTAAAGTTATAAAGCCAAAGGATTCGAAAAAAAATAGTCAACATATTTTTAGTCTGCATAAACCGATCCAAAATTTCATACACAGACCCATTTTTTATTTTGAAATAAAAAAATTTTAGATCACAACTTTAATGAAAATTATTTTACGCGTCTTCTATTACTCTTTAAAAGAACGTACTTGCATCAGACACACCCTGTATTGGCTTTTTTTATAAAAAAAATGCTATTAGAAAATATCACTATTTCGCCTGGTTTCTGTCAACGGGAGAACCTATGACCTTGACACTATGCAAACGATTCTAGAGGCAGTGTCGCGCTACGCAAATATTTCCCCACAAATTTCCGGAAATTTGTTTGGTAAATTAATAGACAAATAATGACTCAAAGTTGGAATTCGAACGTGGAGCCGACACGAGCACTATCGCGCTAAGGATTAGACGTATCTGTTCGCAAAAAAAAATCACTGCAAATAAATAATTTTTTTATTGCGATGATATAATTCGAAAACGTTTACTTAGTTTTATGTGATAGTTACCACGTTCACGCCATGGAGCAATACGAAAAGGCCGTAAATCACTCGAATGAGAGCAGAAAAAAATTAAAAAATATGATATACAAATGGAGACGTGACTTTATGACGTAATTAATTCTTCGACACTTCTTAAAAAAAGGTTAATTCGTAATCAAAAAAATTGAGATTCGTGCAATGTTTAGTAATAAAGAACCTTGGCTCATACAGAGTGATCCAAATTTCATGAACACAATTTGAAGAATCGATAAAAACGTCCAGATGGGTTAAAGTTACTTCTATTTCGTAATTCCTTTGTATCTTCTGAAGTAAGATATTAGTTAATGTTACAAAAGGTGATATAGTCTTGCAGAATTTAAAAGTAAAGCAGTTTCTTTCATTCCACCAGTGGCGGGAGTGACAGGATTTCCCACATTTAAGTTCAATTTTATTTTAGTTCTTTTTCGTATTTATCGAAGTAAGAAAACTTGACTAACAAAAGTTGATACAAAGATAGAATAGTGTAGTTTCATGTTTCTACAGTATGGTTACAAATTTCTATGGAGTTCAATAAAATAAGTTAAACGTTTTTTGTAACTCACATCGCGTCATTTTCATACCTAAAAAATGTTGAAGATGTTGGTAAACTTTACCGTATTATACCGATTTTAACACTTATAAACTTGCGTACTATTTTGAGTTTTGACTACTAGCAACTAAATGAAGTTAAGTGTTCCCCCAAGTAAACCATATAGTGAGCAAGATGGAACTCGATCTGCCGAAACTTTAAAACAGAATGATTTTAATCCATGAAAAAAGTACAATACAGAAACAATAGGTTTGAATTGCACTGCCTCCGATAAAAATCAATGCATAGTAGCTATTTATACACCAAGGGAGATACAGGGATGATTATGGTCGCAGGCATTAATTTAGTTTGAAAAAATAAATTGGCATTAAAATTTTATAGTAAACATGTGAATTTTTCTTATAAATTCTAGCTATAATATTGAGTTTAATAAGAAAAAAGAATTTTTTTTAAATTCTTGTCATTTTTACCCGAAAAGTACATTTAAGAACTGAATAATATAGAACATAGCAAATAACAGGAATATTATCTCAAAAAACGAATATAATAAGGACAGAAAGCGGTCTAACCAACAAATTATTAGGCACAGAAATCTTTCGAAATACGTACATATAGTTCTGCATATAATGTTTTATACGTATGTGAAAATAATTGTTAAAATGTGGAATTAGAATAGCACAATAATGTGTGTCTTACAAACTCTTTTTAAAAGTTATTATTTTATTTGAGGAAAATTTAAATAATAAAAATGAATGGTTTGGAATAACAAAAATCAAGTATTTTATTTTTGATATTCACATTTTTCTGTCTTCTTATTACCACGACATTGATTATTGTTTATTTTACTGAATTGGGCTTGTCTCTAATAAATAAATAAATAAATTACTTTTCTTCTACGTGTTTTATTTTTCGAGAGTTCTGTACCTAAAAAAAACACAAATTTGACAATTTTACGGCGACCCAGAATTTTCAATTTATTTTTTTTTTAGTAAACCACAGTTTTTTAAGTACCAATGAACAGTGAATAGAATGTTGCATCTATTCTTCTAGATAAGTCTTACTTATTTCACGATATTAAAACTACTTAGTGAGCGCTCTAGGACATCCCGCCAGTTTCGATAGCGCTGATTTTTTTTAACCTAATCTGATTCTAACGATATAATCGAGGCTCAGCTTAAACGGTAGCGCCCGGTTATCTCTATTACGCCTGGGACATCCTGTATGAGAGCGGCAAGTTATGCAATCCCACTTAATTGTAAAAACTGATCCGAATTTAGAAAAAATATTTTCGTCTCCATTATCAGATGATCGAAATATCACTGATAACAGACGTATGAGATCACCACTATTAACAGCGACCGTTGAAGGTACAAAAAACCATCTCACTTTCTCGGATCGCATATCACTTGTCGGTGTTTTCGTGGATAGTTTCAGCGAGACAAATTAAACGAGAAAATGGTGAGTGACTATTTTTTTTTATTCGGAGAATATATGGCGTATATTGAAACAAACCAATCAAAAATGAAAACGACATTAACTGGCATTAGAAAAATATATTTTTTATTTGTATAGAACCAAATCGATAAAAAAAATATTCAGAGTTTTTTTTCTATAATTATATAATAGACATAATTTCTATTTGTGAACGAATATAATTCGACATTGGCGATCATAATTAGATACTAAAAGTTGAGAAATTGGAAGGATTTAGCAAAAATATTTTGACGCATACATATCCCACTTGCTCTTCCAATTTGGTACGCTCCTGGTTGAAATGTAGAAATTAATTCATTTCTAATAATAATCTCTATGTAATATATTTATCTCGAAGGACAAAAATATAGCTATAGTTATTTTTAGTCACAGAAGACTAATTGCTATGGGATATTTGTGACAAATCAAAAAGCAAGATAGAAAGATTATTGAACTACTCAAAAAAAAAAAAAAGATTGACACCGATTATTAGAAATACTAGGAGGTGTAATGTGTAATACACATTTTTACAAATATTGTTATTTTATTCAATAAGATAATAAAAATTCGGATTACTGTTGAAACAACAGGCTTAAGATAAGAGAAAGAGCGATTATGTGCTGACACATAACATACATATTTTCTACGGAATTTTGTTGTATCAATTTTTGCGCACGTTGGCCTTGCTACCAAATTGTTCTAATATAAAAATGTTACTCAAAGAAATTTCCTAGACCAATTCGAAGGCGTCGATAATCGATTTAATTTTACAAGAAATCTTCCGAACTTTATGACACCTCTCCAAAAATTGACAGTTATTTGTAATATCCACTACTTTTTTGGCAAAATTGCAATTATTCGTAGATTTATTATCTCGCATGTAATGTGCAGTGTGCACGGAATCCAACCTTGCCAATACATTAAATCATTTTTATTTTTCAACCTATAAAACCGAACCACCCAACATAATGATGCTGTGGAACCGTCTAAGAACCGATGACTTTCATTTTAAAAATAGCTGTGTGCTTCACTAAAACCAAAAGGATCGGCGCTGGACAATTAATTGTACATAGTGTATTAAAATCAATAACACTATATTTTTTAATAATAAAAATCATTGAATATTAGAATACATTGTCATTTCTATGCTACCGGGTGTCCGGAATAAGAGTGGCAAGGGCTTACATATTTGACCCAAAAGCAACAAAACAAGCCTTACGAAAAAAATTTCTAATGCGAAGAATAGTTATCTACAGGGTTCGACATAACGTTACTACTTTTAACGCAAAATATATTGAACAAAATTTAAGTCGAGTCGAGATGATACATTCCCTTTTCCTTTTGCCTTGGTCTCCAAGTTCCGCACGAAATACACGTTGTACTTCAGTCAACAAGAAAAATGTTTGTTTGCAAAAGTCAACAATCAGTTTTTTAACTGTCACGCCTTGGATTTATATCAGTTACACCACTGGTTTTCCGGGTTCGAGTTGTTGAATTAAAAACAAATTATGATTTTTTATTTTTGTTTATTTTAGGAGAAGCCATCCTGTGTACAGGGTGTGAATAAACTTCAGTTCGATTAATTTTTACCATATGCAAATCATGTCATGTAACTGATTTTAAATATTTTTTATAAAAAAAAAAAATATAAAAGATCTTTGATGTTTACTATGAACCAGGCTGTATGAAATGAATTTTTAAATGGTAGTAATAAGAAAAAAGTTATGTATAAAATCGTTGTGTTGGTTTTTTTTCTACGCTTTACAACCATAGGGAGAAATCAATAAATTGTTTTCCAGTGCTTTTTCGATAGCAGAAAATGTCTTTTTGGCACCTTCTTTAAGGAGTTGTTTCTTCACATGACATGTCCGAATGAATTATTTTTATATGAAAGACCCACCTTTCTTTTCGACAGGAAATCGCCCTCTGATTTTTTTTTTCGCATTTATTTATTTACACCCTGTATAATATTTTATTACGTAATGTGATATGAACAATATCCTGTTTATTTTTATTATCAACGTTATAATCTAACGATTGCGATTTATGTTTAGAATAGTCACTATTTAAAAATTCAGAAATAGCTAAAAGATAAGGACGTGAATGTTCCTTTTACATGAATCAGCTGAACAAAATAACGTGTGCCTACTTCCTGAATTGTCCGATTAAAATTACTCCAGTTTATGGATAGCAGCGTTGTAAATAACGCCATAACCGCCAACACCTGAGGCCAAGAAGTCGCGAATCGACCAAACCCCTTCGCAACATGTTTATTTTTAGCGGTATTATAGCGAGATCGCATCATAAAACAAATATTATATAGCCCGCTATCTAAAATTAGACAATTAAGAGGTTCAACACATTTACGAAAAACAAATAATAAAAATTTCCCAACTACCTTACTACTACTTTACTTTCATCCCTATCGCCGTCTCTCTCGCCTCCACCGTCGGTCCTCCTCTCCTTTTCGGATTTTCGGTTTTGACGCCCGTTTCGAATTTAGTGAGCGCCCGACGTCGGAACGGTGAATCTAGTAAATTTTTGGGAGACGAGAAACAGTGAAAAAGAATGGTATGTGGTGGTTTTTTCGGTGGTTGAGTGGCGCTTTTCTTCATTTAAAAAAAAACTGTAACGCTTGCGCTTTATTTTTTTTGTTCATTTATGGCATATTTCTCTTTTTTCAAATATATTTTTGAATATACTGTGATTGAACAACGCTTAGTTATAAAGTGCACTAATAATTTTTATAAAAAAAGTACCCTACGTGCAATTTTTAAGTATGTCGAATCGTCAAAAAATTTTAAAAATGCATACGACCAACAGACGTCTCTAAAAACCCTGACACTACCCAGAAAAAATGCCACTCTTTTGATACATTTCGGGAAGAGAGAATACTTTTAGATATTTTATTTTTTTTATCTATAAACATCTGTCATATTTAAGTGTTATAATTTGTAACTTGTCACGTTATTTTTTTTACGAATTAGATTTATATATTTCTATTTTTACTCTCCTCGTTAAATATATGTTTAGCACGCTCCAAAACGTTTCATATGCTACTAAAAATTAGGTCGGTACACCAAAATAACTTTTTATATATTCGATTTGATATCTATTTTAAAACAGTGTTAAATTTTCATTCAGAAAAAATAAATAAAAACAAATCTATTTTAATTGAAAAAAAAAACAACAGAAAAAAGTGACAAAATTCTTTTAAGGCATCAGTCCATGGATTAGAAAAAAATAAGGACTAAATACATTTAGACAATGCCCTAATTTGCTAAAATTAATTGTACAAAATACCAATTTTCCTATTCTTCCCTCAAAATAGAGCTTTAAATTTTGTACAACGATCACCAAAAATGAGATCCCCTATTCTTTGGTGAATTTATATATAGGACGCTTCGTTGAAGTTGGTCACATGTATTTATGCTAACATTGTCCAAAATCTAAAGTATTTTTTCCAGTGTCGGAGATGCAAGGTATTGCTTTATAATAGTCATGTTATTTTCGGATTCGTTTTTCAATTTTCTGAAAATTATTACTTTTTTACGTTTTTCGGAAAAAGCATGGTTTTCAAATAAATCTTAAAAAAAATCCAACTGAAAAATGCCTTAATTTAATTACTACAAACATTTTTTTAAATTATTTAAATTTTTTCTCTCATTTTTCTGTTACGTATCTTCTATTTTTGTATTTTTTGCACGTTATATTACTGTTTTGTATATTTTGTCTTATTATTGACGGATTCCACTATTCGACAAATAATTTTAATAAATAGTATAATAAAATAATTATTATATATATTAATAAGATTTTGAGTAAATGCTCAAAAAATACCTCCATTTGCATTAAAACAGTAATGAAAACAATAAATTTCGAACAAATTAACATTGATGTTGCGCCTGTGTTCTTGTAAATGGAGGTATTTTTGACCATATATCTACTCAAATATAATATTTCAAAATATACTGAATCATTGAAAGAAAAATAAGTGTTTCTCAGGTCGTTTTTACTCGAAAATCAGGCTTTTTCCGGAAAACATAAGGGGCAGTAATTCGCAGAAAATTAAAAAACGAACCCGAAAATATCGTGATTGATACCATCAAGGAGTGGCGTATTATTTTAATTAGAATAATATACTACCATCTCCGCTACTGGAGCATCTAAATTTTAGGAAAAACTTTCAGATTTTGGACAATGTATACATAAACCATGTGCCCAATTTCACTCACTAGTTTACAAAACATTTAAAAAATATTTTCGAAAACACAACACCCTGTATCTTTTTAACGAAGAGTCCTAGATGAAAACATGACTCGAAAGGCCCCTCTGAACATCCACCAAAGAATACGAGGTATCGTTTTTGGTCGCAGTTTGCGAAACGCCCAGTATATAGGCCATCCGTGACATGCGAGAGAAAAATAGTTTTCGCACTGTTTGCAAATTAATTTATCGCTAGCGTACGTGATATCTATCGTTCCCGACATGGATCGCAAGCGCTGAACCCGCTGGAGACGACGCGGGGGGCTGAGAAAATTCTTGAAAAATCGGTTCTAAAATTATTCGAATTTTGCACACGCTTCTTTGTATCCCACGGCGTCGCATTTATTTCCCAAAAACATTGAATTATTGCCAGAAATTGTTTCACAACACGAGCAGGTGGAGGCGAGTCTAATGCTAATAACAAAGTAATCGAATAGAAAGCGGTTGCACTATCGATGATATAGGTTAGAATTTGCAGCCATTTGAAGAGCGATCAAAATCGAAACGTCACGTAATTTTGTCAGGTCAAAACTCAAAAGTTTTCACAAAATGTCACAGTAGCGACAAGGTGTAACTAATATTAAACTTCCAAATACGGGGCGTTCAAAATTAAAGATATTGGATTTTGTCAACAGTAAAATCACAAGAGCTTATGTTTTTATTGGATAATGTCTCTTTGTAACGAAATGATTTTGCCAATCAGTAATTTTACGAGAAGAACTGACACGAAAATATCAGTTATATCATTATATCAGTTTTTCGAGCAAAATTACTGATTGGCAAAATTTTGAGTTAAAAAGAAATGTATCCATGAAAAGAAAAGCTCGAGTGGTTTTTGGCAAGATAAATTAACGATCAAATATGTGAATGAAAAACAAAAGTAAATACCTTTATTAGTTTAGAGGAATAGGAGTTTTATCGCTGTCAAAGTGACAAAAATGTCACTGTTATACAGGGTGTTAGGTATACGTACGGCAAAAATTCAAGGGGTTATTTTCCTTGGCCTATTCTAAGAATATTTTGTCCTATGATGATTTCTGAAAAACTCCTTTGTTTCGAAGTAACAACATTTTATTATCAAAGTACATGTAAAGTTGCTCAATCTACAATAAATGTTCGAAATGACTTCCTCCAGCCTGGATACAAGCATTCAATATTCTCGTCATCGAGTGCCGAACTCTTTCAAACACACCAGGGTTGTTTCTAATTGAGTTACACCCAGCACTTGTACGTTAGTAGATAAAACAGCCGTTCCAAGTCATCGTCAATAATTTTTTGTACTTGATAAACTCATTGATTTTTTTGTACTTGATAAACTCATTGGCGTACGCCATACTTTTATTTACATTAATGATTTCAACAAATATCGAATATGGTTGTCGCAAATTTTGTTCACCCTGTATCTTCGAAACAAAGGGGTTTTTCAGAAATCATCATAGGACAAAATATTCATAGAATAGGCCAAAGAATAACCCCTTGAATTTTTGCCGCATGTTTACCTAACACCCTGTACAATACACATTTTTATATGGGAGTTAATATTTCACTAAATTCCTCTTGGAAAATGTCACAGTAACTACAATATTAAACCTCCAAACTTGCAAAAAATATATAAGCTATATGTAGTATATTAAATGGAGAAAAACGTTTTTCATATTGAGTATAAAATGCTATTATTATTTTTTTATAAATGTGAAAAATACAATTATTATTATTTTTGACACTTTTATTTATATTAATAGTATTATATTTTCTGTCCTCGTTTATTATTTATCGAACTTTCACTTTATTGTTCTGAGAGAGTGAGGTTGACGATGACATAAAATATGCGATTCGTAGAACGATTATGGTATTTTAAAAATGAGCTTCCGACATTAAAAATAATTCAAACTGCTATCAACTAAGATAGAACTTTGTAAAATAAACTATTAAAGTACTATGCTCACTCAACGTTAATTATTTTTGGTAATTTTGTGTTCTTTGAGTCCTTATAAGTAGTGAGCCTGTGGAACCTTGACCCTGCAACCCCTACCTACTCATCTCTCATTTTCGCTCCTAGAGATGAACATATTTTCACCTCTAGAGTAAAAAATGTCACTGATATAGAAGGAACAGCGGAAAAAAAGAAGCTATTTTTATGCATAAGAGTTGAAAAATGCATTTCGATTGAAAGCCATGCTGATCTGAATCATTTGTTTGTAATATTCACTTCCCCGTCTCGGAATAGATTTCGCTATGGGCGGACACCAACGGTTTTTAAAAATCCCGATCATATTCTTCCCGTATATACACCATTACGGAGGTAAATATTTATTTCTGACAAAAATAAATCTACACTTCGAACACTGGCGAAATTTTGTATATAAGCATATATAAATAGAGGTGTAGAGAAGCTACAGATCGAATGTGTATTGAAAAAATTTCACGATAGCCAGATGTAACGTGACTACATTTAAAATAACTTTTCGGAG
Source organism: Monochamus alternatus (assembly GCA_037114965.1). Taxonomy (NCBI): domain Eukaryota; kingdom Metazoa; phylum Arthropoda; class Insecta; order Coleoptera; family Cerambycidae; genus Monochamus; species Monochamus alternatus. Next base: position 56,053,843 of record CM073433.1, read on the forward strand.
CATATAAGACGGCAATTTATCAAAATCGGTAAGCTGGCCACGCCAACGTACACAAAATAACATTATTTTATGAATCATCAAACATGAAATCGACCAATTTTAAGCTGTTTATATTTCCAATAGTTATTCTAGTGATTTTACTACAGATTACAAATATGCGGGCACCATCACAACTACGGTTGCTGTCCGTCCTTATTTCAAAGGAGCAACCTCCAAGTCCTTTTGTCCTTGGTGCAAATTGTTATACAGGGTATTTTAGGACGAGATGTACATACGTCAGTATGTTATTTTACGTTCAATTTTAAGCAAAAAATTTCCTATGGACAGGATGTCAAATTTAAAAAAAATAATTAGATTTTCTTCAATAACTCTAACACTTTGTGTTAAATTCATGAAATTTTGTGTCCTGTATCCAGAGGTTTCTTGGGGCGGAAAATTTAAATTTTATGCACAATTGGATTTATCTTCAAGAGGGCGCCACAAGCGACCATTAGGATCCTTTTGAATCGCTTCAACTCTTTTGTGCCACGATGTATGTCATTTTGGAATAGAAAGACATTTTCCCCTACCTTTTCTACTTCAGAAATGTACACCCTGTTGAAGTCTCTAGGAGCAGCCGCTTCTGTTAAAAACTCATCTAAAGATGGTGATGCATGCAAATTATGTATTACAGTGAAGTTATTGTCAGGATTTGTACATTTTGTTTACAGATTCTAGTTTTGCAATTCTCCCAAAAAAATCAGGCTTTTTTTTATTAAAAACTTATAATTCTTAGTCTTTAAAGTGTTATTCCTAGTTTTTTTTAGATAAAAGTAAGATAGCACTCTAATACATAATTTGCATGCATCATCTTCAGATGCGTTTTTAACGGAGAGACTTCAACAAGGTGTACATTTAAAGTTGGAGCGATTTAAAAGGATCCTAATGGCCGCTTGTGGCGCCTTCTTGGAGATACAGTCAATTGTGAATGAAATTTGAATTTCCCGTTCCAAGAAACCTCCGCATACAAAATTAGAATAACATGCCGAAGTATGCAAATCTCCTCCCGAAACTCCCTTAAACTTAATCATTAGAACATAGTAACGAAGTACTAAAAAATTAAGTACATAATCGACTTGAGAAATTATTTGACCGGTATTTTTTTATTTATGTTATTTCTTTCACATTTTTTTAATGCTACAGATTTTTGGAAAATGGTTAGTTAATTTGAGACAGCATTCGATTAGTTTTAAAAAAGATATACTCGTACAAGTTTAGAGCAAATCGCGTTAAATGTATTTGCTAAGCTTGGAAATCCATACGCAAATTTTAACAAATTATAAATTCAAAAAATTAATACGTTAGCATTAAAAAAATTGTTAATCAATCGCGTTATTTGGTGAATTTATTCACTTTCATATGCCGGACATCCTGTACATCACATGCAACACCAAAAAGTGATTATTATTTACGGGCCATTGTCGAATCTATTAGCTTTCAAGACCTCCGCTGTAAACAAACCCGAACGCGTGGCCATATTCCAACGCAAATCGTTTTCGAAATTAATTACGAAACGCTTTTGAGAAACACGCACCATTTAGGTATATCTGTTGCAAATTAACTGTGCATTGTTTAGGACGCACGTTCGCTTTTAAAAATAAGTAATAACCCGCACAGTTAGAATCCGAGTGCCTCTACATTTACTTGCAGAACAGTACACACACGATAATCGTTATTAATTGTTGTGGTTTGTTAATGAATTGAGGAAAGTATGGTAAGTGGCACAGTATTGTGAAATAAGCGACAAAAATAAACAGGAAGATTCTCCTTCGAAAAATTAATAATAAGCATAACAAAATAATTTTCAATAATTTATAAAAAATGCTGTTTTATTAGAAATTTGTTGGTGAGTGAAAGAATCAATCCATTATTCAAATCTAAAATTAAAATATTTTCCTTTAAAGATCCGCTTTAAAATCTTTGAATGTCTACGCCAGTGAGTATTTTCACAAATCGATATGCATATTTAATTCCTAATGATGTTTCTAAGAAAAAATATACCTTACATTTTATTCAAAATAATCACTTATTTTTCAAGTAGATTTTTATTATTTATTTTTTTTATTCACATTAATGCTATACTACAAGTGAGACAAATAAAAAGTAACTCCAAAATAAATCGTTTCTTACAAAAAATAAAGAATTTGCTAAAAATACAGATAATGTAGCTATCGATTCATTTTCATGGTTGTAATTATATAATTTTTATGTGATAGTTGGAATGTGAAGAATTTTGTTAATTTCAAACCGTCAAAACTATTTTTTTAAATCATATGCATACACTTCCCTATAGCTATCTTATTTTCTGTGTAAAAACACAAATCAATAATAATTAGAAGTATTATCTATCTGTGTTTTCAAAAAAGTCAAATCATAAATAAATGATAAAGGCACAATTATAATGGCAAGCAATAGAAAGATATTTTGAAGTTATTTTTTGGAGAAAAATTTCAAATTCAAAATTGTATACAGAACCTGGCGAATTTTGAACGAGAGGTATTCCAAACTGAAAAAATATACAGAGAATTATTATAAAATTTTTCTATATTTAGAAAAATACAAGGAAAATTGTAATTGTATTTAAAATCTAAATGAAAAACACATTTTCGTGATATGAGCTCGGATATGAATGAAACACTTTTACAATAATTACCTATTGTTAGTTTTTATCGATTACAAAAAAATATATATATAAATTTTATGTTTTCCGAATAAAATAGGCGAGGATTTCTCAAATTGACTGTGAACCCAATTTTTTTCTCAGTATTTCTGATTTATATGCCTGTCTAGTTCATTCTTACCTTTAATTATTATTAAATAAATGATCAAATTTAATCAGTTCACAATAATAATTTTTAAAAATAATTCAAATACATGTGATAACTGTTTTCTTTTTAAATTTAACACCCTGTACCTTGAAAACCAGTAACTTTAAACTGGTCTCTTTCAAAAACATAAACAGTACATGGTCTAGTTTGTTTTAAGTTAATTACCTACAAAAAAAACTACCATTAATGACAAAAAAGAAGTGACAAAATTCAAAAATGTTTTATGTAGGTAGTTGCAAAAACAAACAATTCCTGATAAATTTCAAATTATTTTCTCGTTTATTAAAAGTACAAATGAAGCCTGCCAGTGATTTAAATCATCAAAATCCACAAAATGTTGGCAGTGAAATAACTCAGCTTTTGAAAGGCGGCCACGTAATAAGGTGAGAAAAGACAAAATTCACCTTACGATCACAAATAACCTACACGTTTCGGTTTGAACGAATAGAGTTTGTTAATTTTGGCAAATTTCGAAATCTGGGATATTATTCATTAACAAGTATCGCCTAAAGTAAAATTATAAAACAGCTTTTGTTGTACTGACAGCTGGAAATACATTTTCGATGGTATTTCTTACAAGTGCAACAGACAGCTCGTTACGTTCGGCGTTTAAAAACCAAAAAACATGGCGACAAAAACGAATTGCAAGTAAAAATCATCTTGTCTTACCAGCACGGGAGAACACAACAAGTAATGGACACAGTAAAACACTACGGACGCACTACGCGGCGTTATTTAACGAAAATTTTGCGAAAATGTAAAAGCTGATATCACGAAACTAACGACGCGACGACTGACCAAGGCCTCGTGTGAAACAAAAAACTAACGGTTATTATTTCCGATAGTTTTTACCTCGGTTGCTAAGAGACGCAGTCTTCTGACTTTTTTGTTGTTAAGTACAGCCATTGGTTTTATAAGTTTCATATGAATGCGCATTCTAGTATACTGGGTGAATAAAAAATTGTATTTTAATATTCACTAAGGCAATCGCTAATTTTTCATAACATATATAGGTATAGTGTAACGTAAAAAAATAAGGAGGTTAATTTCTATGCTGGGTGTTCCGATTATATTTAAAAAAAAATTGGATGTGAGTTAGCATTGAAAAAATAGTGGGGGTTGTTCATATAATATTTTTATTATTTAAAAAGTCGCGATTCCGAGATACAGGGTGTTAAAGATGTTATATTTAAGACGTTTTTTTTTTAATTATCGTTAAATTGCTGAAGATAAAGGGATGCGCATGGGAGCAGTTTGGGGGCTATAATTTAGGAAAAATGTAATAAATATACAATTTTCATAAATTTTCAAACCGTTTTAAAAACCTCAAAGACCAATACAAAAATAAAGTATACTAGTCGAAATTCCATAGAATTTAGTTTTTTAGAGAAACGGAGTTAAACTAGTTTATACAGTGCACGCAGAAGCAGACGAACAATTTTAGCACCTTTATAAGTAATATTTTTAATAACTTTTTAATTAGTCGATATCTAATTATCATGATTTAGTCAATATTCTTTTTTTTTCTTATCAATATTGATATTAATGCGTTGCATGTACAGGGTGATCTTTTGTCATTGGAAATGCGTTTTTCTTGTAAACGGCTGAAGCAAAGTGTTGGGTTTACTAGCAACATTTGTTTCCTTAGAATCATTCGTTTTTTACGAATATTGAAATAACTTTTCATTTAATTTTTTGTTTCAAATAGATACCTTTTTGCGTTTATAATATATTTTTTAAGATAATAAAAATATTCACAATTTATTGTAACAAATACAAAAGAACGAGATTTTACTTAACACATACATTTTCAATTTAAAAAAATCTTCCAAAATGATTTTGCAGCTTTAGGGAACAAACAATTTTGACTCAATTCTTCTCGAAAACTGTACATCCTATGAAATTTCAATTAGTATGCCGTATTTTTGTTTTAATATTTAAGGTTTGCCGTTCTGCTTAACATACGACATGCTCGTATACAAATTTTGAAAATTTTATCATTAATTTTGCTAATTTTATTAAATGTAGGTAACTCAGTATCCTAGAACCGTGACTTTACAATAACAAATGTTGTATGAACTACTCTCGCTATTTTTTCAAGGCCATCTCCACCCCAGTAGTATAATCTGGACGCTGGGTATATCTAAAGAACCTTTCAGGACACCTATTTTGAATTAAAAAATCTGATTTTAAAATGTAAAGGTACAACAATAAAACCGCTTATTCTCTATTCTATTTATCAGATTATTGGTTACATTTTCTTCGTCTAAATATCGAATTGTTCCCGCGATTTCTGCTTATAGTTGAACCACAGAAGGATAACAGAGTGAGATGTAAAACGAGATTGCAATTTCCTCATAAACTTCCACTACGAATTGCAACATTTGGCGCGTGGCCAGGTACTAATAGTGGAAATTTGGATAATGTTATCGAATGTTATACAGAGACGAACGCCTACGAGGACGCGGGAGGTTCGCCTCAGTTGTCGCGAAAAACGGCGGGGGCGTACCTAATGTTTCCGCAATAAACGTTCAGTAGTTATGTTATAAGACGATCCCATGCAACTTTGATCATCCTCTAAGCTCTAAAGCCGAGTTTACACTAAATTAATCAGTGTTGGTACATCGGTTATGTTATAATATTTTTCTCGAGGCCACAGTGTATCTTGTAAAAATTGATTGTAGTAATACGTTTCTTAAGTTATTAAAATGGTAAAAAAAAATCGTGATTTACTGTTTCACAAGACTCCATTGGTTTAACATCTACAAAGTATTTTCTATAAAATGAAGAGTACAGTTTTCGATTATTTTCGTTATGAAAGCTTTAGTAGTGGACCAATGGGGCACGAAATTTAAAATTAATATTTTTTCCTCAATGTACCAATGGCGTACTCCTGTTAACAAAATTAAATTTGTCTCTAAACGGCTAGAGATACAAAAACATGTGCAGAGAGAATAAATGACGAGAATGCAATGGAGCATATAAAAACCAATTTTGACTAGATGATTATACAGGGTGATATACTTTTTCTTGTCAAAAGTCTTATAAAACATTATGTTTTTCGCCAAAAATATCTCAAGCGGTTTAGAAGTTATGAATTTTAAATTGATTTTTTATATCAGCTTTGGACGCCCTATGTCTCGAAAACGACATCCTTGGGACCCTATATACTTTTTTATCAAAATTACCTTTTAACCATACCTTGGATTTTGCATACAATTTGGAAGCATCCTGTATAGTAAAATCACAGTGCTTGTAGACAGAAGGAAGAAAGTTGTCTGTACTTTTGACCAGACTCACCTATCTTTACGTACTTGTATTTTGACGCACTGAATATGTCCGAGAATTTTAAGTAAATCGCAAAAATAGCGAAAAATTGCAAAAAAATCACGTAAACGTAAAAAAAATCTTTTCCTGACTTAGACTTTTAAGTATCAATTGATTTTTATTTTTATTTAAACATTGAATAGTGACGTCCCAAAAACTGTTTATTTAATTTTTACCGTTATAAATGGCCAAAGATATCGGAAAACAATACCGGAGTACATTTTTCGTCTCTCTACCTCGACTCTTTAACATTTCTTACGCGTTTCTGAACCAGCTCTACTTTTTAGTTAATGACTATTCCGCGTTTCAAAAATCTTGAGCCAAACATTTCCATATACATTTATTAATTAAATGTATAGTATTTTTTAAAATTTAAAAACAATATATCTTAAAAATCAGTACTATCCTTCACGGAAAAAGACAATTTCCTCGCATAGCGCCCCCTAAAATGTCCCGCCGCAACGATCTTACAGGCTAAAAAAAAATAATAATAAAAACTCACTCTTTTCTCCTTTTCGGCGGCGCCTGTCCCGCCTCCGCCTGACTCTTGACGATCTGCAGCTTCAGCTGCTCCTCCCCCACCGTCCCCTTCGCCTCTTCGCCGGCCTGCACCGCCTCCAGCACTTTCCGCAACACCTCCACGTCCCCGCCGGCCTTGAGCCGCTCCAGGATATCGGCGACCTTGGCGTCCCCGTCCTCGGCGGTACCACCGCAGGCCGTCCTCCTCCGATTGTTATCCAGTACCAGCTGGAGCAGCTTCACCACGATGCCTTCGTGATCGGCGAGGGCCGCGGCCTGGAAATAGAACGCGTCGGTCGATAATTTTTTTTTCTAGGAAGGAAACGGGGTAGGCCGGTGGCGGTTGCCATGACCGCCTCGGGAGGGAAGTTCCGTCAACGCACGTGAACGTCAGTCGAGGGAATTTGATAGCCGGTCGAACAGTGCGAGTGCGTTTTGCCGGAAAATTTGTATTTTCACAAGATGGTACGTTGCCAAAATCTTAATTTCTGTCCAGACATTTCTCGAGAAATATTAACTATATTTATATATAGTTACTTTTTTTTTACTTTCTCGTTATACCGCTGCATTTACGAAAAAAAAAATGTGTTCCATAATTTTTTGGACATACTTTGATTAGACCGCTTTCTGTCGTTATATATTCGTTTTACTTTGATACCTTTGAAATTACTTGCATTATTTGTAGAAAACACAGAGCTTGGCAAATAACATGTTATCTCATGCAACCTGCGAATATTCAAAGGTACCGAACTGAAACGAATGTATAACGATTGAAAGCGGTCTAACCAACAAATTTTTAGGCATAGAAATCTTTCAAACGTATTTTTTTTAATTTAGCTCTCGATGTAATAAATATTGTTATAACATAAACGTACATAGTTTTGCGTATAAGATTTTTCATTTTTGTTTAGAAGTATGTGAAAATAATTGTTAAAATGTGGAGTTGGAATAGCAAAATAATGCGAGTCTTACAAACGCTTTTTAAATGTTTTTATTTTATTTGACGATAATATAAATAGTAAGAGGATAAAAAAACATCAAAAAATATATTTTTGATATTACGTTTGCTCTACGTGTTTTATTTTTTGAGATTTTGATACCTAAAAAACACCACTAATTTGATCATTTTACGGCAAGAAATACTTAGAGTATTAATTTTTTTATAATAAAACTGACCTGTACCGGTATTTAGAAGATGATTTATAATATGCCCTTAGATAATCATGATGGAAACTTTTTAACCGAAATTTGCTAAATAAAATACTGAAATTGGGCCAACTTTCCCTCAAATCTCGAAAAGAATAGCACAGTGTATGTAAGTGTGAAATATTTTTTTCTATAATCAACTGATACAGCAAAACAGGGATTTTTTTTGTATTATTCACGAAATTACATTTCTCTTACAGTAACATCTTTACGAAATTTGAAATAAGGTATATTAGTAATAAATTAGTATATGGTATAGTAAATCTTTAAATTTTGTACCTCGATTTATCTATCGGAAGAAAATGGCACCTACTGCATTATTTTGTTTCGTTTGAAAGTTGTCTTTGTCACCACAAAAATCATTGTCAAAACAACGATGCGGATACCATGTTTCAAGATAAAAAAATAACCATTTTATTTTTTGCCACTTTCCCCCCTTGACAGAACTAAAAAAATTTCTTGATCACCGGTGACTAGATCTTATAAAATTTTCAGTTAATTCATTCGATCTTAGAAATTACACCTTGCGCGAAATTTACTTTTGCAACGTCATTTTTGATTACCTTAAGCCGTCTTATTTTAGATTTAATAAATATTTGGGGCACGTGCGATGTTGCGAAAATAAACTCAAATATTTAACAGATTGTAAACGTATCATAGCTGATTTAAAATCTAATAAATAACCTTACATTTATCAAAATATATGACGCTATGCGATTTGGCAAAAAACCGCCGCAACTTGCTAACGTATAGACATAAACATTCCCCAATATAATTATTGCATGTTTAAATTTTAGGGCTGCTTTGTATAGCTAGGCGTTAATAGATTTAAAAAAAATAATAACGTATGAAGAAGTGTTCGCATCTTTTTCCTGGAAATAGATATCAAGTTGATTTTTGGTAACTTAAGATTATTCTATATCCGTAAATTTAAAAATATTATACTAAGCGTTTTATTCTCTTGCCGTTGTATTTTGACAACTTCAAACAGCTATAACATGTTTTTATCTTAAAATTTTTATATTTTTTCGCTCGAATACTTTCCTACTCGAAAAAATGTTTTTTTTTAATTTGTTTTTTAGTAATAACTTTTTTTATAGTCTAACGATTTTTTCAAATTTAGCAGATTTTATTAAAATGTGACGTTTTTTTTAAAGACTGGTGATTTTTCTAAAAATTTGATGCTCTTGTTTGAAATCGGAAAAAAATGTTCAAAAAAATTAAATGTCGACTTGGTTGGTTGGTTTTCTCAACCTCAAACAAGGGTATTAAATTTTTTAGATTTTTTTTTTAAGGAAAGGACATCAAAATTTTAATAAAATTAAAGACATAAAAGTTATGATATTTTCTTCACCTACCACGTGCCCTTTAAACCCTTAGGGCTGTGAAATTTTACAAATATTTAAACTAAAACCGCATCTCTATAAACACTGTTTATTTATAAACACGGACAATATAATTATATTTTAATTTTTCAGAGCACCCCAGCATCAACGGAACCAAAGACCTGCAACCAATGCAAGGAAGTCATCAAAGGAGGAGTGAGTACCTTTTCGATTGCCTTGGTTTCGTTTACATTTTCTTATATCGTTTCTTTTATTAAAACGACTAACATTTTTTTTATTTGATTTTGGCGAATAACTTCGTTTACGTGCTGTGCGTGTGGCTCGACTAACAGTTTTATTTCAGATCCTAACAGCCCTAGGTAAAACGTGGCATCCCGACCACTTCGTGTGCAACGAGTGCAAGAAGCCCATCACCGAGACCAAGTTCCACACCAACGACGACCAGCCCTATTGCACGCCTTGCCACGTTAAGCTTTTCGCTAAAACATGCCACGCTTGCGACAAACCCATTCTGGACGTAAGTTTGCCTAACGCGTTACGTTTCGTGTGTCGTACCGTATGCCGGAGAAGCACCGACTGATTTCTCTCTTTTTCCCTTAGAAATGCGTCCAGGCGATGGGCGTCAACTGGCACGAGGACCACTTCCTCTGCAATGACTGCAAGAGTAAGCTGATCGGCACCCAGTTCATGGACGTGAGCGGCGTGCCCTACTGCCAGAAGTGCTACGTCTCCAAGCACGCGGACAGGTGCAAGGGCTGTGGAAAGCCCATCCCCGACAAGGCCATCGTGGCTCTAGACGCCAAGTGGCACCAGATGTGCTTCAGATGCTCCGTAAGTAACAAATAAGACCTAATCTTACTTTACTTGGATTTTTTTCAAGGAAATACAAGATTGTACATTTTTTGCCAGTTACGTGCGTGATATTTTTGGAAAAAGGTTACAAATAATAGTAGATGCTGAATGAATGTATGGTCCTAACCAACGAATTCTAACCCCTAGAAGGACCAACAGCAATAAAAACTAGTTCGTAATTTATTCTTTTGGAGCAGTATTAATGAAGTAACAATTGAGGTTTCCAAGAAACTCGTTAAAACTGTAACGTTCTACAACGTTGCAATGTATCAGGTTGCTGCTGATAACCTAAAAGTAATAATATTAGTCAGTTTTTGTCTAGTTTTTCGTTGATGAATTTATTCCTTTCATTGCGAATGTTAAAAATACCAATATTATATTGTTAGAAAACGCGCGCGTTAATGACCGCCGCATCCAACTACGCATCCAACTCTGAACTGTCGTCGATGACGTCTGATCGTACCGATAATTTGTGTTCGTTGTGTCCCTATACGTAGGTACGCAAAATTGCAAAATAAAGATAAACAATGCATCTGTACATTTTATCATTTTTGGATGGACTATCGTCAGTCTTACTTTATTTAAATTTTCTGATGCAAAATCGACAACAATTAACATACATAAAATAATGTTCAAAAAACTACCACAACAAACTGTCAGAACGGTATTATTATAAACTGTAACTAATTTCGAACATATTCCTGTTTATAAAAAAAAACAGCTTTTAAATTTACTAACTTCTGATTCTGACTGATTTGGATTATTGGTCAAAATTTCTGATTTTTTAGTGATCTTTAACGTAATTTTACTGCTGTCATTTTAAATATTTACGAAATATGTTACATATACAGAGTGTTTCCAATCATAGGTGCACAAGCCATTACCATGATAAGAAACCAAATATTTCTTCTTATTTATTTTTTTCTGGAAATCATATGAGCAATAATTTTTTTTAGCGAAAACCTGTCAACACCGCATTGTGTACAGTCCTTAAAACCTCAAGTGCCAAATTTGATGAAATTAAATTTACCCATAATTTTCCATTTTACGAAATATATATATATATATATAAAAATTGGTAACACGATTTTTGCATCTAATTAATATTAAAAAAAATCATAATAAGACATGGATTTCTAATCTGGTCATCATAATAGTTAAAAGGGTCCTAAATGCAAAAAAATGTCGTTCCAGATAGGTTGAATTTGAACGTACTGTATGTCAACTCTATCTAGTTATTTTATTACAGTTATTCTAATTAAGTGAAATTATAAGTCTACTATAGTTTGTGATTTAATTAAACTTGACCAATAAATTTCCCAATTTATTGTAAACTTTAAAAATTGCTAAATGCATAACGGTATAAAAAATTAGCGAATTGCCAAGTAGATGATTTATATGCGAGTTTATGTGGCGTAATTATTTAACTCCGATGCCAAATATCCTTAATTATTTAATTAAGAAATTATAGGTGGAAATTTGCCAAATATACATGTTTCAAACTGTAACAATATATCTGAATAAATAATAACGTTGTACAGGCATATTTACAAACATTAATTTTGAAACTTATTAGATTTTAACTAAAAGCTATTTTCGTATAAAACCGTTTTGGCGTCGGTTCCAATTTAAAATAACTTAAAACGATTTGCTGAAATTTTATATCCGTTAACGAATGTATATTATATATTTTTTTGTTGCAGAGATGCTCCAAACCCATCATGAAAGACCAGTCATTCCAAGTCGAGGGGGGCAAGCCGCACTGCGTCAAATGTTAACTCACCCCACTCCCCTGGCTTCTCGCAAAACCTTATTATATTTGTTATTATTATATTATTAATATTAGACCCATAAATATGATATTGTAATCCTTTATATTATACATGTATTATATTATTATATTCAATATTTTTCTACACGCCATCCACTGACTAATTGTACGATATTTTTGGCTTCTGCGTAACGTTTACAAATAAAGGATTAACAGCACAAAAAACGCCCGTGTTTTCATTGAAATCGAACGAGATTTTCCCCCAAGAGGTAGACAGATCTCAGGAAGAATTTGCACAATATCTTCCTGAAATCCACTTGTTTATCTGTATGAAGTCGATTGACGCATAGATATGAACAGAGCGGGCCAATTTCGACACTCTGAAGGAGTATGAGGTGAGGACGAAACGATGTTTGCAAGAGACAAAAAGCTACGTGCTGAAATACGGCCTTCTAGGATTCAGATCTGTTTGACTATAGAACAAAGTGTGCTATGATTTGAAATCGTAAATCTTGGAAACCCAGACAAGATGTTATTAAGGAGAGTTTTGCGTTATCAAAATTGGACGTGTTTGAGACCTGTTTTGATGTTTCATTAATTTCGGATTTTTCTTGTTACTCTATATGAAATAATAATTATAATATCTCTACCCCTCATTCTAATCACGAGGATTAGCCCAGAAGTCGAAGACTTGTGCGGGAGAGGGGGCGGCATGTTATTATTAAGCATAGACCGCATTTGCAAATGGAACAGAATAATGAAGAAGTTTCTCAGAATGAGAAATTGGGTAATTGTATGTAATTATTTATTTGTGGTTACTTTTTTTGTTTAATTAGGTATTCTTACCACTGAAATATAAAAAGTGGTTCGTTATAATGGCAAGTTATCTCGAAAATTACAAGAGATAGAAGGATGTGGTTTCCGCGAGACTGACTACTTTTTCGAAAAACTTAAGACGTCGATCAGAAGTTTCGTAGGCCTCTTCGTTTTTGAGATACAGGGCGAAACTTTAAAAACTACTTTTAACGGATTCTTCGTATCTCAGAGAATAGTCGAGATATCAGAATGGTGAAAATTGCTTCTGATTTTTTACAGTAACATTTTGTTCATTTTTGTACAATTCAATTGCATTATTTTCTTTCTTCATAATGATATTATAACAGTTTCTTCTATATATTAATGTTGCGTGGTGCATAGTTGGTCATGCATTTTTATATAATTATTGGAAAAAACAAGACAAATAATACAATTAAATCCCAAAAAGATATACAGTTTCATTTTAAAAAATGTTATGTTTGAGTCATATTTTAAAAGAATCGGCCAGTAGACAAAATTATAAGTACGCACTCTATCAGAAGCAACTTTCACCATTCTGGTATCTCAGCTATTTTCTGAGATACGGAAGAATCTCTTAAATGTATTTTTTTTTAATTTCGCTGTGTATATCAAAAACGAAGAGATCTATAAAAATTGCGGCATCTTAAGTTTCTCGAAAAAATAGCCTAATGTTGCGAAAACCGCATCCTTCTATCTCTTGTAGTTTTCGAGATAGTCTGCAATAACAACGAAATCTTCTGAATTTCCAAAGCTTATTTGATTTGAAATCATATTATATTTTGTTGCACATACAGAGTTGACTCATTTTTTGTTTCTTACAAGTCGTTTCACTGGTCAGGAAACATGCAGTATGGATGTTCAATTCCAAAGTTGTAAAAATATTGCGCACACCACTAGATTCTGTGCAAAAAACTGAATAAAAAATCTCTTTATAAAAAAGAAATGTGACCGATTTCAAATTTTCCGGGGAACTGATTCCAATTAAGTTTCTTTCCTTTTCGAGAAATACGAGAAACCCTCTCCAAAGAAGCAAAATTAAACCATCCTGATATAATGTCGCAAGTTACAAGAAAAAATGTCGCAATAGTTTTTGTAATAATTTTGAAGCATTATCACAATTGCAGACGTATATAATTGATATTTGCAATTTGAAAACAATAACTGTGACAATTTAATTCAATTTGTTAAAAAAAAATTGTATAAAACCCTAAAAAAATATATAAATGCAACCGCTGAAGAATCGAAATCTAGCGCAATAATGAAGTTAAATGCTACTTTAAAATTTAAAGAAGCCTTAATTAAAAAAATATATATAATAAAATGGTATTCACTATAAAAAAGAACCCAAAGAAAAAAATTACTCACTTCCTTTGATTTCTCGCCCTCGACACGAACGTTCTCCTCTTTACTCCTGCCACCTTCCATTTCCACCATGGTGGTGATGTTGTCCTCGTTGACAGGCGTCGTGAGAGGAGTCCGTTTCAATATGGTGGAGGACTTCTTAGCGAAAAGCTTACACTTGCTGGGCAACGAGTCCTGTGTCTTTTTCTCCACCGGAGGCCTGTGGCGATACGTCGCCGTCTTGTATCGTGACTTCACGTTGCTCCTATAACGATTTCCTCCATCATTTAACACGAAAGAACGGAACGTACGTTTTTAACTTGAAAATTTAAATCGAAAACGGTGGTCGATTGTGTGCCACCTGCCGGCACAATCGATCGCTTTTTTACAGTAGAGAACTACCGGGCAAACGTAAAGTAGTGGAAGAAGAAGAAAGTGAGTTAATTGACCTACCGCTTCTTGGCCCACAACTCCATCATCTTCTTCCAGTGCGGGTCCCTTCTGAAGTTGCCGGCGGGGACGTTGTACATGGACAGCCTGGTATCCAAGCTCCCTTTCCTGGGTTTGGAGTTGGTAGTTTTTGAATTTTCCGTGCGCTTGGCGCTGGTTTTCACCGGGTTCGGCTTCTGCGGGAGGTCAGAGGTCGCGGCGCTAAATCGCTCGTCGATTTTTTGCAGAGTTAGCTCGGCGTTGGCCTTAAATGTCTGCAAAATGACAACGCAATGAATATCAATTTTTTTACCCGGCGCTTTTGCCTGATAAGTCAGCAGTAAACTCAATATGTGAAGGCAGCACAAAAAATTCCTAGATAGCAAAAGAACCAAAATGGCGACTGCTGAAATTCAAATCATATAACTGCTTCGTTGGCAAAATATAGGGGTAATAGTTCATAGAAATGTTCTTATTTTTTGGTATTCTATCACTCTATAGATTTTTTACATCAATTTCTACAGCATGCTGTTTATTTGAACTGCAATAGCAGCCATTTTGGTTCTTGTGAACTGTAAAATTTAATTTTGTATGCAATGGCTTGATATCAACAGATTCAGTAGAAGGCAAAGCATTAAGATGAAGTTACAAATATGTCTAATAAACCTTTATCAAATTATTAACGATTTTGAAGTTACAGGGTGTTGAAGTCAAAACGTCATGTAAAAAGGTAATTAAACTACACTTTCAGATTAAAGTTTACGATTAAAAAATCTATATTCCCTGAAGCTATTTATTTGTGGCATAATTTTAGTTTCTCTTTAGTTTGATTGGGTTTTCGCCACACGTGTGTAAAAAATAAATATTAATTAAATAAGCCCTTGCGCCAAACGGATCATTCAAGGGTTATTTTTGAAACTAAGTTTACCTAACCAAAAAACCCAATCAAACTAAAGAAAAACTAAAAAATCTATAACTGGCGCAGATATGAGATTTTTCTAACTAGTTTCATCCTATTATTTATAGCCAAAAAAATAATCTGAGTTTTATTCCGGATTATGAATTTGGCCAATGCGATATTTTCGTGCACTTACGTTAATGAAATCGTTGTTCACGTCGTCCGGACGCCTGATAGCTTTGGAATGGACGTCGCACAGCTGCAGCAGCTGCGTTAACAGGAGCTTCAATCTGTCGGAAGAGCAGAGACCGGTTGAAGTGGGGAGGTGGTTGTGGTACGCCTGCAAACCGTTCAAGATGATCTGGTAGGAGGAGAGCAGCTTTTGGTTGAAGGTGGGGCTGCGGGGCGACATCTGAATCAGCTCTTCCAGCTGGAAAATGTTAAAATCATGTATTTTTTTAATAAAAAAAACAAGATACTGTTACTTTCAGAAGCACTTCAAAGTCGGACGTTCGAAATTTTAGGTCTAAGTGGTTAGTTGCGAATAAATAGTGTTTTGGTGCTACGCACATAACGGGCGCAGTAACGGATTTTGTAGTCGCCGACTCCTGCCGAAACGCCAAATAGAAAACGAAGCTGCTAAATATAATATTTTAAACACAGATGTTTACATAACCCGTCGTAGCAGCCTAATGGATGAGATTTCTTCGCCAAAATTGAACATTGCTCGGCAATTTTGAACGCGGTGGTTATTTGAATTATGCGTAGCATTGCTTAAATATATAAATGCAAATTTCATACCTGACGAGTTAAGGGATACAAATAATTCCTTGAAAATCTGTTTGAAAACTCCTTAACTCTCACAATCCTTCTGGACTGATCCTCGTCTCCATCAGGTGGATTTATGCCGCTTTCTAACAAGGATCTAAAATATTTAACCGTTATGTATAAAAGAGTATACCAGAGCGCAAGGTACCTTACCTTATATCTGCTATGGTATGGAGACTTTTTTCGATGAAGGTCCTAAACTTTTTCTCAAAAATCGAATCGGTCACGATATTCATGTACGAGCCCAACGACGACGGGCTCATCTCCATATTCCTTTGGGAGTTCAAGGCAGATGGTACATTTATCTCGTTCGGAATAGCCAATTGTTCTTTTGCTTCCACTTCTTCGGAAAGTTTTTCCCCGCCATCGTAATAAGTTACTATGCTGTCGCGATTCCGCGGAGTTACTTCGCAGCTATCGCCCATCCCCAGATCCAGCTTGTAAGTGACATTCTTTCCGGTCTGCGTCATTTTTTTCCGAGCATTTTGTATAGTAGCCTAGAAAAAAATACATCCGATGTTACACTTCGCCCATTCCCCTCAATTCTCCTCACCTTATTCTGTTCGTAAATGAAGTTGATCCGTTTCAGATTCAAGTTGGCCTCGGAACCTTTCGAAGACACGCTGGTGCGTCGCGACGACGTCGCAGACGCATCTGTCTCGGAACACAGCCTCTTGGGATGGGAGGAAAATTTCTGAGGCGCCTTGCTGTCGTTCTTTTCGTGGTCGCCGGTTTCGCAGCTGAAGCAGAACTTGTTCCATAACTCCTCCTCCTTTTGTTTATCGAGTCCCAGATTTTTCAGGCAGTTCAGTTCGTCCAGAACGGCACCCTACAATAATTTATCTAACTTATTTAAAAACAACTGCTGCTTGTGCTTTATCACGCTCGTGTTGGTAAGATATACCTCATGGTATAATGATAATTGACGATATTAAACATTCTTGCGTGAACAAAATGCTTTCTCTTATAATAAATAACTAGCATTTCACTAAAATTTTGACATTTTTGATTCCCGAAATCATCCAATTCCGATCTTTCCCTTTACACTTACCGGCCGAAGTCCACAAATTTTGTTCATAATAGGGCACAAACGGTAGCGTCTTGATAGTGGCACACAAATTGACAATAATAATAATTGTATCAATAACAAAACTTAAAACATAAAATAATAATTGACATAACTCTTCTAACCCTCAAAGGCATTCATAGCAACCGCTACTTGTGTTGTTATTAAGGGATAAAAATGAACGCGCGCGGTCGCTAAGCAACCCCTTATAATTCTAGCTCCCTACGTAGCCTGCTAGAAAGAAATCGACGAATGGGAACTGGAGGTGACAGAGAAGGACCGAACGTTTGCACGTGGGTAGCGCGTTTCATTGAAGGAACCACCAATTGTTGACTACAACCTGACAGATGGTTTAAAAGTGATTTAATTTATTCCCATATTTTATTTTTAAGTGCATTTCCTGTAGTTTTAACGTTAGCTGTAGTACGCCGATAATCTCAAGGTAAAGCGTACTCCTCCGCATACTCCGTATGGAAGAGACGGGCTCACGTTATGTTGCCTTACGTTACAGGAAATTCTTGTGACAATATCCAATAGATTTAGGGTGACAATATACGATGAGACACATGGGAGTCCATTCCAGGAGGCATTCCTTGGTGGATAATAGAAAAGTGCCTTTGAATACGATAATACTACCGCCTATTTCACCACCTCTTCCTGAAAATGGTGCACAACTCATTGGAAAAGTCATGGTAAGTATGTTTTTAACTACATCATATAAAAAAGATTAAAAAAGTATACAAGTAAAATGTACAGGCGAATTCATTGTTAAATGTCTACTCTTCAAGATCATAAAAAAATATTATTGCATTTGCCATTTTCAAAAGAAATTCAAAATGATAGCGGAAAAATAATTATCATGCAGTCGCTTCTAAGAGAGATTTACTTTTCTTGTAAATTCCAAATTATCACCAGTATTTTGTTTTGTATCTACACATAGCTTAGCGTTTGTGGGTATCGTGAACCCTATTGTATTAGGTTGTTATAACATATCCCTGAACAAAAAGCATAGAAGTTATGATCGATAATTATTCCCCATTAACGCCACTTTGAAAATCCGTCACGAAGGTCAACGGTAATGTTTGGGTTCGGTTCATGTATTTACCAATAGCAGCTGCTAGTACGAAAGGCAGGTGAGGCAGTGCTTCAATATAACTTTTGAAGTAATAAATAACAAATAAAAATCAATAAGTCCTTACTTTAATCATATAATCCATTTATTACATTCAGTAACACTGGAATATACTAATGATATAGGTATGTGTATTTACAAATTATTATACAAATGCTTTGACGTTGAGGCACTTACTCTGTGTCATAATATTAATCTGCAATGATATGTGCAGGCAATGTTTAACACGTTCATAAGAGCAATAAGATAAATAAGGACGCAGTTGAGGCACGTCTTATATAATTTAAACGAATAAGGTAAGAGAGAGATAGAGAACATGCGTGACAAAAAATCTCGGTTTGTGATTTCTCATTTGGTTGTAGTATTTTAAAAACGCGAGCAAAACTAAAAATATTAATAATAAATTAATTAATAAATCAACGCATTTTTTCAACGTTAGAATATGATGATGAAATATTCTTGATAAAGGAACTACAGCGTCCAATATCAAAACCAACGAGAATATACAATTGCATGTATATTGTATATACTCTTTGTCAAAACTCAAGACGTCTTGGAAAAACAAAGGCAGTAAAA
Source organism: Monochamus alternatus (assembly GCA_037114965.1). Classification (NCBI taxonomy): domain Eukaryota; kingdom Metazoa; phylum Arthropoda; class Insecta; order Coleoptera; family Cerambycidae; genus Monochamus; species Monochamus alternatus. The sequence continues at coordinate 56,072,838 of CM073433.1, forward strand.
AATTATTGAATTGATTGTATCTATACAGAGGTTGTTTTATATTAGCTCACCCAGAGACAAGTGAACTATTATTGTATTATTGTTTATAAGCTCACCTACAAACTTTGCCATATGAAAGATCATGTCATTTTAAGAGAAAAACCTCATTTGGACGTATGCCCGACTTTGCATATTTAAGGAGTTAGGTAAGGCTTAAAGTTTTGATTTTCAATTTTAAAAATTGCTCGAAACTCAAAATCTGCAGGAAAATACATATGATTGTGTATAATTATAACTATTAGTAAATGTTCAAAATATCCTCTATCCGCTGCAACACACAATTTCTAATATGAGCAGCAGCAGTGTGTATATTCTTTCTGTCAACTGTTCTTTTGTATCAATTTCTTCTTGATATACGATTTGTTCCATATGCCTCCATAAAAAAATACAACGGATACAAGTTGGGGAATTGCGGTGGCCATGCAACTAGACCACCATTTCCGATCAAAACTTTGAAACTTTTTAACTCCTTAAGGGTACCGTATCCTTGAAATAGTGATTTCTACAAATACAAATAATTTTAGGCACTTACGAAACGAATATGTAACGACAGGAAGCGGTCTAACCAACAAATTGTTAGGTACAGAAATCTTTCAAAATACGTATTTTTTTAAATGTAACTGTAGATGTAAATACTGTTATGACATATGAACTTACATAGTTCTACATATAAGATTGTTCATTTTTGTTTATAAATATGTGAAAATAATTGTTAAAACGTGGAGTTCGAATAGCAAAATAATGTTTGTCTTGCAATTGTTTTTTAAAAGTTATTATTTTATTTTGAGGAAAATTTAAATAATGAATAAACTTTTATTGCATACGTTTTATTTTTCGAAATTTCTGCATCTAAAAACACCACAAATTTGATCATTTTACGACCTTAAATAAGCATAATCGGAAATACATCTAAATGACGTTTTTCTCTTAAAATGACATGATCTTTCATATGACGAGTTTGGCGATGAGCTAATAAATCTGTACAGCATTTAATCCATTTATTGCAACGCAATTTGCGCACCTAGAAACAATTTAAAGGCCAGCAAAAAGGACGCAAAAGCTACGACATATCATCAACCCTTCTCCACATCCGATGAATCACGGAAAACTACCCCCGTTTCTGCGTGCCGCCCCGTGCTCCGATGCGCTTTTCCCCGAATACGTAAGCGCGCCCATTTTGAGCATGTCAAAACACAAAAGCATTGCAATCAATACTTTGCCGGCGGTGAGGCGTGTGTAGAGGAAACAAATAGGGAACAAGAAAAGCCTCCCTGAAGGCCCCTTCGACCTAGAGGTGAAAACGCGAGCGCTCGCATAAAAAAATAAGTGCGACAATTGATATCGGTTTGGAATCAACCTTCGGAGCGCAAACCAGAAGAACCCGCGGGCGAGGTACGCGAGATCTACGCCGTTGAGAATTCTCTTCGCTGTGGAAGTCGTGCTCAAACGGTGAGGTAATATTTTAAGCTGGTGATTCATTGAGCGACACACAGCAGGTTGTGTTCTATTCTGAATCAGAAGTCGCTTTGTTTACGATTTATTTGTCCGCGAGAAGTTGGTCGCGAAAATTCGCAGGTGAAATGGCTTCCAAAGTTATAATGAAGATACCTGTCGCGCCATTTGGTCAGGTAAGAGCCACAGACTGTAATTTTTAAAAATATATATGACGGTTCATTTTAAACTACTTTGGGACAATTCGATGCCCCTTTCCCCTTTTTTGTACTGCCTTTTGTTAAAAATTAATTAATACTAAAATATTTCGAAAAGCAATACCTTTTACATTAAAATATAAATTTATGGCATCAGTTATTAAAGTGATTCCGATATTAAAAACGTGTAAATATAATGTTATTGAAACTAATTTTTACCAGAAACGATAATGAGGGAGGAAAATTCAATTTATGAGTTTGTGTTGCATGCAGGCGCAAAATCAAAATTAAAATATTGTGCTTAGTCACTACGACATAACCTTACAATAATTTGCAATCTAATACTGGCCGGACTAAATTTAAATGTTACAAATTTTCCTAAATTAAACAGCATATTTATATTTAAATTGGTGTTTACTCGTAGTTTAAATTTCTTACATAAACAATTAGATCATCTATATATCTATACTATCCGCCAATATTATGTTTTTTATTGCTCCCGTTTACATTTTAAAATACGCATTCATATTTATAAGTTATGTAAGAGGTGTTTATAGTACAGACAATGGATTCTCATTGTGCATCATTTTTATAGGCACTGAAAAACATTGATGAAACATACGTACTATTTTATAAAAGTAAATTATTTCCAGTTCATGTTTACAATGTAATGCTTTAACCATTTATTTAAAAATCAAGGTAAACGATCTATGACCGTCACGATCATACGATTTACCTATTTATTCATGGTCGGTTCAATTTTAATTCGAATAAAGAAAATTGACGCCTTGCTTCCTGCACACATTATAACGATATGCAACCAGTCATACAAGCATGTGGTTAACTTGGTTGCAGGTTACAGTTTAAATTTGAACTAAATATTACTCTGTTTTCTGCAATTTTAACTGTATGCAACCAGTCAGACATAACATTTAAAAATGTTATTTATATTTTTTTTTTGTTATTTTTCGTGTGAAGGTGAACAAATCAAAGTCAGGTAATGTCATCGCAGGGGAAATAGTGGTTCCCCGATCTCAGGACGTCTCTCCTAGGTCTAACGAGACACCGAAAGGACCGGAGAATGTCAGAATCGCCCAGCTGGAGCAGAACATCAAATTCTTGCAAGAACAGCACCATCTCATGTTGACTGGCCTGCACAACGAGATCGAGAGTCTCAAAAGTAGAAACAGAGGTTCGTTTCTTACTGTCTTTAAAATTGAGAAACGATGATGAATAAAAAAAACATGCTTTTGTTTCAGAACTACAGTTTCAGCTGGTGTTTGTGAAAGGTTCCTTGCCGAGTTCTGGGTCTCCATCATCCCCTGAAGATGACACAAAGCACAAGGTATATATATTCACAAATCTTGGTTTCCAGGTCAAAGATTTATATAAATGTTAACGTTGCAGATCTATTCTAGTCCAAAACCCTTCAATATAACGCCCTTGCAGGTGGAAATATTGGAAAAGGAATTGAGTGACCTGAAACTTCAGCTGCAAGAAACCGAAAGCCGAAACCTATATTTGTCTGCCATAGTGGACGAACAGAAAAAGTATGATTTTTTATAATAACTGTAACTGAAAGAAATGATATAATGTCTGGAACTTTAATTCATTATACCAAGGACTACTAAATTTTTCAGGAAACTGGAACGTTACGAACGCGACCGTGAAAAAGAACGAGAACGTGCAATCCAACCAGACCCCGAGCTTCTCCGTAAATTGGACGACGCCGAGGTGATAATCCGACGCCTACGTCGGGAGAATTCCGACCTGAGAAGGGAGAACTCTCTCACTACCGCTCACTATCAGCAACCCAGGGAGCCCGCGCACAATCAGCAGCGAGAGAACGGGTACACGTCCCCCCGTTCTGGCCAAAACCAGGGACGAGGCAACAGCGGAGGCCGTCACAGGAGCAACAACGGGGGACACTACAGAGGCAATTGGTTTCCTCCCCTCCATTCGCAGAGCTACTGGCAGGGCGGACGGAACAACGAGAGAAACGGCCTTCCGGTGGATGGCCAGAACGTTCTGCCAAATCTGCAATCCGGCGAGGGCCCGAATGGGACCCAGTACCAGGGCAGAAGAGGAACGAATAATAACCACTACCACAACGGAGACAGCAGGAAGTACAGGGCGGGGCAGAAGAACCACAAGCCAACGTAATATGCGGAACAAGATCCGCGATTTTTTTTCTAACGGATGCTTTTAAGGGCTGTTTGTATAATTTTACCAACTAAAATGTATGTACAGTTCCCAGTTGGAAAAAACCTTGGTTTTGCACGCCTACACGGCGGACAAAGAGTTACGGATTGCTACGATTGAATCCTAGTATGTATTCAATTTTAAGCAGTGCTATACAAATTTTCGTTATACATATTAGGAGCAATTGCGATGACTTGAAAGACCTGCTTAAAAGTAATTTCGACTGAACTGTCTTTTGCAATATACCCTCAGGTTAATACGATACATAGAAAGTATAATTTATGGTACATCTGTCAGAGAGTAATGTGTTTTTTTTTATATGAAGTGATAAAATATATTTTCAAAATTCATATTTTACTTACAAAGTAAGGAAATGACAGTTGTGAGTGTCATTTATTACAGGATTTGTTTCCAACGAATGTTTCTCTCACCTGGGAATTCACTATATTAAATGTTAATCTAAATCTGATAAAATTTGTATTAAAAAAGTTTATAAACAAAAATTATCTAAATTTTGAAATGTGTGTACTTTAGGTACACATTGAGGATGTGCCAAAAATGGATCTAAATCTGTTATAATTTCCACTTATCATTTATATTATTCTTGAATGTTTCAATTTCAATTTGTGGAATCAGTAATACACCGTACGGCATTAAAATTTTGTTTTTGGCCATCCTATAAAGGCATCTGCCGTTCACGAAAATCACAGTATCTCAATCCGCATTTATTTTATATTCCTGGCACAATATTGCCTACACGTACCAGTTTTGTCATAAGTTTTTGAAAAAATATATTTGCTCCAAACTTATGTTTAAATAAAAGGCATTTTGAATCAACAACTCCAAAAAAAATTCCAAACAGTTGCAATAAATCTGTACGTGAATTTTCCAAAAAAAAGTAATTAATAATATTTTCTATATATAATAGGCTGTGACACCCTAAACAATGATTTTCGTGAATCTATATAAAACCTTGATATATTTCATGTGCAGCTTAACTTACTACCCATAGAAATTACTCAAAACGCTAAAGTCTGAATAACAAACAGTAATATAATTGCTTTAAGTTGCTTTTCAACATATTATGTACAACATCCTTTGTATTACTTTGTTCTTATATGAATAGTCATTCATAAAAAATAATTATTACAGAAAGGCTTTAGTGACTACTTTTAAAGAATACTCTCATATATGCTTTTAAAAAATATATATATACACTGTAATAGTAATTTATTTGAAAGTGTCTCAGAAGCCTTTTTTCCAAATAGATTTCAACTGTTGGAATCGTAAAAGATGTTATTGCCTCTGAGACATTTCCTTTTCTACGGGTATAGTTTTTTAGGTGGTTCAATTCAAAATAAAAGTATTTCTAGGTTCCATAAAAACACTGCAGCTATTGCTAAATGTCTAAACTATTTAAAAAATGAACTACGTATGATCGAACTTGATCTATCTGTTGTTGATTGTAATAGTTGATTTCTCTGAATATATCTTATATCTGTGCTATTCTAATATAAAAGTATAGTATATGTAGCTGTGATGCACTTTTAAGTGTTTTATAATACCATATTAAAATTAATATTTATTATGTTTATTTTTACCATTTTAATTATATTTTATAATACATCTCTGTGTACATTATTCCAATAAATTTAATAAAGTACATTTTAATATTTAATTAGCACCTCATGCGAAATTCTATTCGAATTTATCATCGTCGGTTGAAATTTCAATAAGATCGCTAACTGTATGTATAATTTTGTTATGCCTACCCCGCGGCACGTCTCCGACCCCTCGCCGATAAAAATGGTCTGTGTAATGTGGCCCATCCTCGGCACTAAGCGTGACTAATGCATTTCTTCTGGAAAGGTTTATTGCTGAGCTAAATAAAATATCGTTACCACCATGGGCGTACCTCAAAATTTACATACGTTTGAAAATATACATATACACAAAAACGTACATAAAAATTGTTCATACACAAATTAATATTAACGTTTAGTTAAAAATTTAAAAGGTTTGAAATTTATTTGTTTTTGAAAATATTGACATACGTATCAAAATGTTGAGAAATGGTTTGTAAATTTCTGGAAAAATATCAGGCAAAATATACTAAACTGGAAGTTATTGATTTTGTCATTGAAAATGGTATAGTAAGAGTATAATGCTGGTATTTATTCCTATCATATTGTTAAAAATTCTTTTACAAATTTCATTATATATGTACTTATACATAGATATACAAAATATATGTCATAATCTTAGTAAATCAAATTCAAGCCTTAATATGTAAAAAAAGTATAAAACCTTTTAGTTGTACTGAAAATATAGGTACATACAAATTTGGTATGCAATATAAATTAATAAATAATAAATAGCTATACCGGATTTTAGGAGGTGGTGGTAATAAAACCTTATAACATTTAAAGGATGGATAAAAAGATCATTTTTTATTTAGTTTTCGGAAAATGGATTTTTTTCTATTCTAAATTTTTGTGGCGGAATATTATATTGGAAGGTATTTGAAATATTTGTGTTTAAAGTTTGTAATACAATATAAAACGGCAATATACATATATATCATCTGCTGTTGTTTATTTCTAACTTGCAAAGTAGACGAGAGAAGAGGCAAGAAAGGACTACCAGCACAACACCCACATTGTAGATGAAATTAGGGGTGTGTCATTAGGGACTAATAACTTAACCACCCCTACGCGGTTTCCGAACCATGGTCAAACTGGCGTAAATACCTAGGCCGATCTCGAGGCTCCACCTACTCCTGGATTGCGCCAAATACTTATATTTTTCAGGCTATTATATATCGACATAGTAGTTAAAATCTTTAGTTTATAAAAAAATATTATTTGTTAATTTACGTTGCTATAAAATACAAAACAAGACAATATTTTTTCCAATGGCTTGTATACATTCTGTGGAATATGACTATTTTTCTCTTTTAAACACAGCCTAACGAGACGTCACTGTAAATCAGCAAACCTAGCCAATTTGCAAACCAAAATATGTAGAGCATCGCGACGCAGCTTTCTTGACTTAACTACAGGTGGCCGACACTAGCACATCTAGCGTTAAGTCAATCGTTCCTATACATTTTTGCCCGTACAGAGAGAAGTCTTATTACAATATTTCAGTCAACGTTATCATGTAAACGTAGTCAACGTTATCATGTAAACGTAGAATTCTTCTCGGTCTACATTATGTAATCGATTTAAAACCTACATGTAATCAAATAATGGGTAAAGTAGAAAACTGCAATTATAAGCGCGTTTCGTTGAAATTCTCTCGGTTAGTTCAGATTATATTTTACTGTTTGACGCTCAATGACAGCATGAATTAAATTAATGGATATGTATTTATTACCACACTTATTTTTGGAATAAAATATTGAATTACTGTGCGCTGAAATCTAGAAGAAACATTAGTAAGCTCAACGAAATGAAATGATTAGCTCAGTTACTCCCAATACGAAACGAAAGCGACTGCAGTACTGTCAAAATGGGTAATGTCAAAGTTTGACATTCACGTTCACCACGTCTGTGTTTGTTGTCACAGACCAGCTGTTTAATTTCTTGTTTAATTCCATATTAATAATACATATCAATACACAAAGATGATAATCGTGTAAGCAAAAGCAATAGCAAGTAACTCTTAAATAATCGTAACCGTTCATAAGATATTGGTTCCCTTTGTGTTCATAAGGTTTTGACGTGACAGTCGTGACACGAGTACGCGTAATCATCAGGTGATAGTTGACGCAAGCGCTTTCCGAACCCGCCAACATGGAAAATATACGAAAGCCGCCTCATTCCCGTACAAAGTCTCAAGAAGTTAGGTTAACTCCGCTTACCGGTCATGCCGTCCGATAAGTTAGAGAAAAGTTCGAAAATTGTTATGCAAAAATTTAAAATGGAAGCTGACATACCGCAGAATAATTCCCAGCAGGAACTGGTGCGCGAATCCGAGGAGACCGGCGAGCAGAACGAAAAAACTTTGAAAGACGTTAAATTTCGGGAGTGGGTTGGAGTTTTCGTACTGTGTTTCGTCAACTTGATCAATTATATGGATAGATTCACTATCGCAGGTGAGTTTTAGCATAAGTTTCACTCATTAATTGGTCAAATTCTAAGCGGGACAATTTATATGGAGTAGTTGATAAGTTAAAATTTTTTGTACTCGAGCCTTGTTAAAGAAAAGTGTAGAAAACAAAATTAGGGCTCGATTTTTTGTCAAAACAATTTTGTATTTTATCTCATGTATAATTATATTTACAGTTGTATTTGCTTCACTTAAAATATTGCATCCATTTCAAAAGGTTGCTCTACCCTTGTTTAATAAGAAAGTAAATAAATACCTATAAAACAACTTTTTTTATCTTTCTACTCTACCAAATAAACGAATAATGTTTATTTTCGTAGATTTAAGTATAAGTAATAAATACTACTAAACAGGTAAGTCAAATTTAGTTTATTTTAAACCTAACTGTTTACTTTTGTCAGTAGAAAACAGCACCGTGACATCAAATTAGTAAATTTGTATTTATATTTTTTTTCCTTGCTTGTACTTTTTACATTCTAGATAACTTGAAAAATGTGTCGCCTAACCGAGAATTTAACATTAACATTCAGTCTTAGATTTGGAAGGTCGTGTAACTCTTCAAGGACGTTGATTTTCGTCTTTTCGTGTATACTAGTTGCACCTATTACTATTAATTACTTTATTATCATTATAAATTGCCAAAGGAAACTCGGAGCGAAGCCGCAATTCATTGCAGTCAAATAAAAAAAGCCAAGGTCCACCACCAAATTATGACAAACATGAGCATAATTTCTTGACGATTTATTAGCATTTTAAAAGACGACCAAATAAACTAAAAACACTAAAAAAGAAGGTGGACAAAAGCTGCCCTTCAAAATATTATATTTATATTATAAATTATTATTAATTTTATCATAAATATTATTATACGACACTTATTTATTTGTTTTCGATCCAAGAAATATGTCGTGCTTCATTGCTTTTTGCCACAACTTTTGTGTATTGAAAAAGTGTTTGCCTTATTTATCACAATTATAATACATGTCACTATGTAGATATATCTTCATAGTCGTAATTGTAATTACTATTCATATAAAATAATATGCATCGTTACATTTTTCCTTACTCTATGAAGAATTCCAAATTACGGGCTGAAATATTATTCAGAAGAAACACATTGTGTATTTTGCAAAATGGGATTTTGCCTGGGCTTCGCTACTAATTTTATCTGACAGTAGTAGAGTTGGAAATTTTTTAGAAAATGAATTATGTAAGACTAATAAAGTAGGAACATGCTTTTACGATAATAATGGCACTCCCTCAAAACAGTTTTTGAACTTTTCTGGAAGATCTAAATAGATTAAATACATACAGTACATTAAATATCTATTGGTGAGTGAAACAACTAAGAACGAACGTTAAAAGTTGAAAGTAAATTTCATTACGAATACGTCAGCACTTCAAAATAAATCGCAAAATTCATTTTAAAGAGTGCCATCATTGAATTAATTTTGAGATTTTTTTTGAATTGCAGACGTATTCGTAATTAAATCTACTTTAAATTTGTAACATCAGTTATTAGTTTCTTTCACTCATCAATAGATATTTAATGAAATTTCTACTTAGATCTTCTAGAAAACTTCAAAAACTGTTTTGAGGGAGTGTCATTATTATTGCAAAAGCATGTACCTACTTAATATGTAGGAATGTTATTCAGTTTTAAAGGTACGTAGGTATATACATATACCTAAGTATTAAAACATTTCTAAACTAAAATTCAAGAATAAATTCTACAGAAGTATATTATAATTTAATATTAAACTGATTTTATTATAAATATTATTATACAACACTTATTTATTTGTTTTGGGTTCAAGAAATATTAACTGTTTTGTTCTAGGGGCTCTAATAACACCTTCAATATTCGAATTTTCCATACTTGAAATAAAAGCCACCGACGACCCTCCTATGCTCCGTATTCAAAATGCAAATAAACAGTAGCAAGCGCAACCCCGCATGCTGTAGGAGGCAGTGACGCCACACAGCGGTTTACGCGAGTTCATTTTCTCAAATTATTTGATAGGCGTCAGAAAATTATAATTTTCAGAACGCACTAAAATAAAAAAATCATTCAGATAATGTAACAAAAAATAATCCCATTTTGAAATTCTTGCAATTTTATATTGTATTATTTATTGACTGACAATATATTCACAAAATATACATTTGCTTTCCATTCGAGAATCATTAATCAAATTAATGAATGTGTACTGTATAGGGAGGAGAGGTTGCCACAGAACAATTTTGCTGTAAAGTGGATATTAAGCAAAAGAAAATAATAATAGTGTTTACTTCGAAGGTACTATCAATGCGACCTAGATAAATTTAATACCGCTCTGTCGATCATGTCACAGATATTCAGCGGGCGTTACAAAGACTTTACGGACGACTGTCGATTTTTATTACTGCAGTCTTTTTCGTTTCGGTTTACTGACACTTCCCATATCAGATCGACCGACGATAGGTTTTTAACGTAACAAAAGCAGCAGTTCCGTTTTTTGGTCAATATACAGGGTGTGTTTAAATCAAGTAGCAAAAATAAGACCACAGATTCCTTAGATGAAAATAAATCGATTTAAACTAACATACAGTGTGTCAAAGTTAAAATTTTATTTTCGATATTTGTAGATAACTTCTTAAAATATCCAAATATTTATATAAAATTTGTAGATAGGGGGTTTTTGCGGGCGAGAAATTCAAATTTGTTTCTAATTTTGACGTCACTACTAGAGGACGCCACTTATGGCACATCACTTTTCTTTTAAATGGCAGAACTTTTTTGCTGCTTAGTGTATCCATCTGACTATTGAAACAATCGATTCTCCTACCTGTTATATCTTAAAAAGGTATATCTTGTTGAAGTCGTTAGTTAGGAGTAACAGTTTTCGAAATAATCCTATTTGAAATATTCAGTGCACCGATTGAAAACTGCTATCGTTTCAGGTAAAGTACCTTTTCTACTGAAAATTCAGCAAAATGTTACTTGAAAAACTTGTTTAGAACGGTAAATTATGGAGACGTGCAAAATATCAAAAAGATCGGTCTGCGTTCATAAAATCTTTGTGCTTTGTTGAAAAATGGTTTTATCAAACCTCGCCGATCCTCTTGAAATTTTTCACGTCACCATAACTTACCATTCTGAACCACTTTTTCAAGTAACATTTTGCTGTATTTTCAGCAGAAAAAGTACTTTACCTGAAACCAAAACAGTTTTTAATCAGTGCAATGAACATTTCAAAATAGGATTATTTCAAAAATGGTTACGCCTACCGACTTAAGCAAGGTATACTATTTTCAAATAAAACAGGTAGAAGAATCGATTGTGTCGATAGTCAGATTGATACACTAAGCTGCAAAAAAGGTCTGCCATTTAAAGGAAACACGGTGTGCCACAAGCGGCGCGCTCTACTAGTAACGCCAAAATTAGACACAAATTTGAATTTCTTAAGAAGTTCTTTGCAAATATCGAAAATAAAATTTTAACTTTGACACCCTGTAGGAATCACCTAAGGAATCTGCTCATTTTCATTTAAAAACACTAGAAGAATAGACCTTATATTAAAAAACAAATGGGTTGCCGCCAGTGTTTGAGAATACCCAAATTCCAAACCAGCTTTTCTCAGATGATGTCTAATGTATCCTTATAATTTTAAGGCAATTATATTTAAAACAGATAGGTCTCGTGTTAAAATTTGAATACATATTTAATTATTCATCTGCAGAACAATGACTTGAAACTGTATCATTGCAAATATTTTTTTAGAAAGTTAAAGTTTGTAGAAAGTAAATAAACGTATTTTAATAACTAACAATTCGTAGAAAGCTGTCTTTTATTCTTATTATCTCGAAATATAAATATGAAATGCAACTTACTGTTCTGTTACAAGACTGTTGCTATCATCATGCAAAATGCATAATTACTTAATATATGGATTGCATTGAAAACCAGTGTGAGCCATTCAATTTACATTGTAATTGATTTCATTTGAAAGTTTATTAGTTAACGATCTGGAGTCATATATTTATAATAAAGACGTAATGATACTGAGCATTCTGTAGATGTTAATGTCTCTGTTAAATTATTTTTATTACAGTTTAATTTCCGACAAAACAGTAATGATGCATGGTACAAATAGGTATAATTTCATGTATTTTCACAATAATAAGTATACAATTTATTGTGAGTAATAATTAAGTACACACACATTATAAAATGACTGTTGCATGACTTTCAGTAAAATTTAAATTTTTACTTTTAAAGGTAAATACGTTGCACATTGTTATTCGGAGAACAATGACTTGACCGTACATTTTACATTTATAAAATCATAATATCAGCGTTTGGAAGAACTTAAATGATTCTTACTCGGATTTTTACTGAGTATTTTCTGAAACGCATCATTTAAACAAATTATTTGAAAATCATGGAAAATAGAATACTGTTGAGTACCTTGTAAAAGATAACTGCCTTTGAATTTTGTACTTTAGCTTCTTGTGACCGACTTTTAAACATTTACAATCAATTAACAAGCAGCTCCAAATTCTTATTTGGCCCAAATAACATCCTGTTTCGTACGCTAGATCCCAGGGCCATCGGTACGAACACGTACTCATGTCATTATTCCGTCCGGAATTTATTGTTCCTCCTTCGTTTTCGTTCCACAAAGAAGACGGACGTGCCAAGCTCTCCGCGTGGTATACGCGTATGATCTTGACAGATTTAATTTACTTCCTCTTGCAGCCCTTTTCCGAGCCACGGGGTACCCCGAATAATACAAATAATATATGCTCGGGCATGTAGCTGCAAACGAAAGAAAACTTATCTTCATGTCGGGGTAATCTCGATTTCGAATCGATTAAATGCGATCGAATCAATTAAATTTTCTCGAAGAGCGACGGACGTGAGGCGAAAACTCTGAATTGGTGAAGAGTCGGAAGTGTGAAATAGTAAAAAAATACAACTTACCACGTAATGGCTGTAGCTTAAAAAGCTTAGACCTAAGTGTACGAATTTTAAATGAAAATACGAATTTACTGACCCATAAAAAAATTACAGGTTGCATGTACCCTTAAACTAGTGGACAAGAAATCTTACAATATATCTGGAAAAAATCTATTCTTGTCTTGCAAAACAAGACGTTCACACGTAACTATTGATACATGGTACGGAGGTACGAAACAATTGAGAGAAAGGGACAAGAATGTGTCTAAATTGAACCTGAATTAAACTCTTGTTTACTCATCGAGCCCAGAAAAAGTATTACCCTGTAGATCGTGATAATTATTAAGCAGGGGTAATGGTGTAGGTAATCTAAATTAGCGTATGTTCCAAATTTGAACTACATATCTCAACAACTGGGATACAAAAAAAAAATTAACATCCTGTACCAATGGTAATGAAGCATTAAACACATCACAGATTCGTCCCCCTGTATAAAGACACCCTGTATTATAGTTCAATTACATTATTTTTACATATAGACAAAACGCCACTGCTCACTGTAAAAAAAGTTGCTGTGTAAGTGAGATTTTTCATTGTGTAAATTAGGATGTGTAAAATTTCCGTGCTGATAATTTTATACATGACTTTTTGTACGTTTCACACAAAATGTGTTGAAATTACTAATATTATAATAAGTATACTGAATTTGTATAATATTTACCAGTGTATATATACACAATCCCGTGTGGAATTCAGTTAACAAAGTATTGTGTTTTCTGTTAAAATGTGTAATTATTTTTTTACAGTGTATGGTACACACTGTATGTAACGTTACGTTAGTAATTCATTCCAAAGTTGTCTTGCCTCTCAACAGTATTCGTAGACGCGAAGGTATGTGATGTAATTAAGATTATAAACTCATATATCTACATTTCCGTTTGACTTCCTACAATTTTCCTCAATATTGCATATTGCATCGGTAAATTTTCGTTGTCAACTGGAAACGGGAGTTTAACAAAGTACCAACATATTTTAACAAAATTGAGGGCTATAAATATTCTCGGGTGCCTGGAGCTTCGTTGATAATGAAACGTTTTTTAGTCCTACCCAATATATTTTGATATCAAGCAGCAATAAATCGATAATATCTGTGTATTAGTGGTATGAGGTGAGCTTATATCATTTCGACTGAACTATGTGCTGACAGTTTAGATAAAATAAGGTTTGATAGCTCCGATAAAGACAGTAAATAAATAAAAGTGACTGATATTAGACGAACGAAAACAAAATTGTTATTAAATGATGTCAATACATCATTTCAATTTAGATTATCTGTAAAAAAAAAAGATTAATAACCTTCGTAACTTTCGATATTTATAGTGAGTGTGTTCATAAAAAATGAATTGTTTGTTGATTTCTCACAGTACATTAGAAAGAAAGGAATTGTTTAGTTTTATGGATATATTATCTACTATATTCTACTAATAAGAGTTTACCAAAATTAACTGGTAGTGATCTGAACATAAATCATTTTCTTTCTCTAAAGTTACTTAGAAAATCAGAATACAGACTAATCTAAAAAGTCAGAGTTAAGTTTCAGCTTTATCACAATTATCAGCAATATGTGTTATAGTTTGGTAAGAACTTACCATTTTCTTTGATCAAACCTCAATTTAAATGTTTTTCATTTGAACACAGCGAAGGAGAAGTAACTGAACACAACAACGCTACACGACCAACATGGCGTAGTAACGGGCGTTATAATAGCTGATATAAAAACCAAATGACGAAAAATTCTCACACTGAAAAGAGCAGTAAAAAATAACAAATATCACATTATCGCGCACTTTCGTATTTTTGACGTTACGAAAAACTATCTGTTTTCGTTCTCAAAATAGTAAATGTATTAAAAGTATGTCAAGTTCGACAGTTTAAAATTTGTTTATCTGCTTCCATAGAGATGTTAAATGATTTTTATTTTACTGTTACTTACTTCTTGTTGATACAACTGTAGCCAACAATGATCAATGTTTATAGAACAATTCAGGATCAGTTTTTAGACATCCTGTATATACGAATCGATAACGGAATCGTAATGTTGAAGTAGCGTTGTGCAATTCGTATCAGTCAGTCGATCTAAATCTCGTGTTATTTTACGATATTTGTACAGACTTTACACTACGCGATAGGTGACGCGTGTTTAGGTTTGCTCTGGTTTGTTTGATCGAAACGTTTAAAAAATTCGAAACCTAAAACAAACATCGCGCTCAACCCGCGTAAATAATTCTTATTGTATAAATATAGAACATGGACTGATAAGGGTTATATATATGTAACGTGCATATTTGTTTTTGTTTGGTTTTTTTCACGCTTTGAGATGTCGTCGACCATTTTCAACGCTAAAGTTGACTACTGCAATAAATAACCTGGCAGCGTGGAAAACAGGCAGATAGGAAAACTATATTGCTGAAAGCAGACAAAAGTTTGATAATATGTATACAGAGTAGTCCAGTTTATAATGCGGAAAATACAGGGAACGATAGAATATCGATTAGACGGTATAGATTTACAACATTACATCCAGAATACACTGTGTTTTCCAGATACAAGATGTTGAACTTTTTGACATTGGCGCCTCCGGCAAAATTTAGAAAAACTTAAATTGTTTTCAATTCGCAAGAATTTTGTGTAGGAAATTATAAAAAAAACTCTTACAATTATTCGAGTATCCTAAATTTGTTTCTGAAATTAACATTTTCGTTAAATATGAATGAATGAATGTCTGAAATGGTACCGATGATGAATCTATATTTAAAAAGAATACGCTTTGCATAAAAATGACCTTAGTAAAACATTCACCCATTAGGCCCTTCTAAATTTCCAAAAAATATGAAATAGCGGCTGTAATTTGAAAATCAAAAAAGTAATAGTTAAATTTTACACATATCTTTTACTAATGCATGCGCAAATTTTCGAAAATTTGTACCCCTTACAAAGTGTTGAAATAAGCCTACTTGCCTTGCCTTGCTACAACTTATTTGTCTGACAAAAAATAAGTATTCAAAAATACATGTCAGACAGTCAGATTTATTTTAAAACTGTTATACCTCTCGTACTTTTTTTTTCTTTAAAACTAATCGTTTGTTAACCAAAAAATAAAATTCATTATTCGTATTACAACTCGACGATTGTAACTAAGAAAAATGGAAGTAGGCGGCTGTCATGCTAATTTCTGTAGATCTTTTGCGACGTTTTGTTTTGTTGGGGCATAATTTTCCGGCATTAAAAAAATACATCGGAATATTAATTTATTATTATATAACTTTAAGGTAGCGATTTAGGTATGAACTTTTCCTCTACATATGCATTACACGAACAAAACATATACTGAGCGGAAGTGTGGGTTTACACTACAGTTAAGTATTTAAATTTGGCAACGAAGGCGGATTTTTCTTTCACACGTAAGTACAATCGTTTGCAATAATAATGGCACTCGTTAAAATGAATTTTGCGATTTCTTTTGAACTGCTGATGTATTCCTAATGAAATCTACTTTAAATATTTAACATTAATTATTAGTTGTTTCACTCACCAATAGAGATTTAATGAAATTTATACTCAGAACTTCCAGAAGTCTTAAAACTGTTTTGAAAGAGTGTCATTATTATTGGAAAAGCAACGCAAATGTGGAATTGGGGTGAGAGAAAAGGTGATATTACGAGAATCAATCATACAACTCTGAAGAGGAGACAAAGAATCGACACATCATAAACTCATTACTAATTCAGCGGCCGTATGCCTCGAAATAGTTTCCTTAGGATCACTCGCAACAGGCAATCAGTTTCCCCACAACGTCACGGTGACGAAACAAATTCTTTTAAACGAGAAATAAAATACTCAACAGCAACAGCGGTGACCTAGACCTCAATGCCAAACCGCAAACTGCAGCACAAAAAGGTGATCGCGTAAACGCTAGCAAACCAAATCCGACAGTGGCACCACGTATAGGTACAACGTATACGATTGCGCGATTTCAGGTGGCTCTGGAACGGGGAAGTCGGATAGCAGGACCTGGTTCCACACTGTCTGCCGCGATATATCCACGGAAAAGGCATTTCACGCGATGAAAACGCCGTATTTTCGAAAGACGCCAAAAATACCAATTTCAACCTAGACTGACATCGAGCTGAGGGAACCTTCTGCTAGTAACCGACACTGAATGACGAGGCAGCTATCTCCTCCGAGGGATTATTCAAATAGAGTCACGTACCCATGAATAGATATTAGATTCCCATCGATTCATCGGCCGTCTCTTTTATCTTGTAAAGTTAATGCGCTATCTCCGCAGATCTACCAACTGCGGCTTGAAAAACTAATGAATAATATCGTCGGACAAACATGCATTCGTCGGTGGACTTAAAAGTTCAAGGTTGGTTCGTACGTACTTAATCGTTCTTTAAAATCTAGGAAAACTTGCGTGCCGTTTAGAAAGGGTACTATGGTAACACTTGAAAGAAATCGACCGATAAGTTAATAATAGAAAATAGCATAATACACCTCACCATGCACAAACTACGAAATGCTCTAAACAGTTTTCTTTTAAATTCAAATATCTGGATACATTTTGGAGATTGGGTTTTTTTCAGGGTGAGAAAACAATAATTCTTTTACCTTTTTCATGTGAAAAAGGTATACCTTGTTGAAGTCGTTAGATATAACCGTTTTCGAAATAATCCTATATTGGATATATTCAATGCACTGAAGGAAAATCGTTTTGGTTTGAAGTAAAGCGCCTTTTTCGTTGAAACCACACTAAAATGTTACTTAAAATGGTAAATTATGGCGATGTGCAAAATTTTTAGAGCGAATTTTCAAGTTTCCTTTAACTTTTGATACAAATATGCACAAACTATACGAAATGCAGAGATATTTTAAATGAACAATTACTTGAATACAATGCATTTTAAAGAAAATTGCAAAGAATAACTATTTGCTGAAAATAATAAAAACTTAAAAGTTTCTTAGGTATACGTTTTTTTATAATTAAGACAGTGACGTACTTTTTTTTATTGTAAATAAAAGAAGAGATATTTAAACATACTGAATACAGACCAAAGATATCCCATTACATCCTAGAACTATTGCTGATCTTGATCACGAAAGGTTTCTAAGTAAATAAAAAATATATTAAAAATAAATAAATTTGGGTATATCTCGTTTATTTTGATTGTACAATCAGCCCTTCCAAGGACGCCAGTAGTATCTCACCCTGTATATACATTAAGAGTTATGGGCGAAATCTCGATGGGAAATTCGTCAAAATAAAACAAAACGAGTGCGAATCTATGTCATGATTTCAGCCCAAATGCACAGATCCAAGCTTCTATCTATGAATTTGAAAGCTTTGCACATGTTTTCTCTACGAGGAAAAACATTACGTACGATATCGTTGCAACTACAGCGTAATATGCGCATTTGCCTTTTGCAATACATACTTATCTTAATAAGTGGTTATTAAAAGTTATCGATATCAAGAAAAAAATATGTTTACAAAATTAAATTGCATCAATATCAAACAGATTATTATTACTTTGGTATATTGTTATTATATTAGATAAGTAGTACATGATCAAATTTACTTTGCCATAATTTGGAAATGTACTCAATTCCGTTGATAATTCGGATCTAATTGTCATGTTATTAAAATAGCGTCACAAAAGTTGTTATATAGTATATTATTTGTACATTTTCTATTAGCATCACGACCTTCAATTTGTATATTTCCAAATGGTTTTTTAATTACTTTAAATTACTTCCTCTTAAGAACAATGCAAAATTACCTCAAAAAATTCCACATCAAAAGGTAAAACTTACACGTGCTCTCCTTTTAAATTCTGTTTTTCGGACATATCGTGTTTAATTCAAATATTTATCTATATAGTAATACTACTTAAGCATCGATATAACGTTTGTCACTATAATTGTTCGTATATTTGGCTTGGAAGACGTGCTCAGAATTTTCCATAAATAAATATACAGGGTGATTCATTAATAATGGGACAGAGCTTAAGGGCATGCTGCTGACCTCAAAATAGAGCGATTAAGCCAAATATGCCTTATCCGAATGTTGCTCCTTTTCGATCTACAGGGTGTCAAAGTTGAGAAACTAAATCACATTTTGTTTATTAATTTTCGATCGCACCGACCGTATTTTATGAAATTTAGTATAGGGGAGTTTCTTGATACTAGAAATTCGAATATGTCGACGAGTTTGATGTATCTGCTAGAGGGCGCCACCAACGATGGTTTGAACCCCTTTAAATCGCTACGACTTTTTAATGCTACACTGTATCTTATTTTGGACTGAAAAAATTTTCTTCCCTATCTTTTCTAGTTAAAAAAGGTACACCTTGTCGCTACAAGCAATGGTTTATGAAAAAAACGCATCTAAATCTCATGATGCATGCAATTTATCTAAAAGTAAAGTCAAATTGTTGCGTAAGTAATGAACCATACTGTAACAGCATAATACTGTGATCAAAATAAGTCGATTTACTTTAGCTTATCCTAAAAAAATCCAAAAATCCACCAAAATCAATAATAACAAAGATATAGGGTGCCAAAATTGAAGAAATAAATCACATTTTCTTTCTTATCTTTCGATCGCTTGAAGCAAATTTCACGAAATTTCGCTTATTTGGATCACAGTATTATGCCGTTACAGTATGGCCCATTACTTATTCAACAATTTGACTTTATTTTTAGATAAATTGCATGCATCATGAGATTTAGATGCGTATTTCTCAGAGACCATTGTTTCTAGCGACATCAACAAGGTGTACCTTTTATAACTAGAAGAGATAGGGAAGAAAATACTTCCAGTCCAAAATGAGATATAGTGTAGCATAAAAAAGTCGTAGCGATTTAAATGGGTTCAAACCATCGTTGGTGGCGCCCTCTAGCAGATACATCAAAATCGTCGATATATTCGAATTTCTAGTATCAAGAAACCCCCCTATATCAAATTTCATAAAATACGGTCGATGCGATCGAAAAATAATAGATAAAATGTGATTTATTTTTTCAACTGTGACACCCTGTAGATCGAAAAGGAGCAACATTCAGATAAGGCATATTTGGCTTAATCGCTCTATTTTGAGGTCAGCAACATGCCCTTAAGCTCTGTCCCATTATTAATGAATCACCCTGTATATAATCGAATATCCATTACATTCATCATACACATCGTACCACTACACAAACTAAATGGTTTGTAACGGTACCAGACACCATCCATAACTCATGAATAAATAAAAGAGCGATCATTGCTATTAACTATGAATGCTATAATTAAGCAAGTCGAGTTAATGAGTTGCAACAGGAAAAGTAATCGATTAAAAAAATTACGAAAACATAAGTGACGGTCGTATATACGTAGATAACATGTTTTCTATTTATTCAATTTAGATTTTTAATTGAAATACACTTAAATATTTTAAATGGAGATTAGATGGTATCGTTCAGCGTTGAAAATGAGGCGTATATTTATTACTGAAATATTTTCGAGTCCTTTTGATTACCCGACAAAACTGAGCATCTTAACTGCTCTGGCGATGACAATTCCCGAACAAATCCTTCTAAGAGACCATTTACCAAGTCAATCCGGGCATCTCCGACAGTGCCTTTAAAAGGATTCGGTCTCGTCGCATATTCAAACGACCGCGCATCGTTCACTTTTATGGGAAAGTCGTGTCAAACGTAAAACTGTCGCGTTGAAATAAAGCCGGGAGTAATTCATACGCATACATATTTATTTTACCGGAACCGTATGAGAGCGGGGAGAGAGAGAGGCGGTGGCGAAAAGTCGTTGCTCTCGCATTCGGTTTTGGAGAAGGTCGCACGAAAATGGGAACGCCGCGATTCTTTGTCGACTTCTTTTGGCTTGCACGTAACTAGAAACGCATTCGGAACTATTCGTCCACGGTCTCTTGTTTCTTTACACGATCAGCTAAGATAGTTATTCAGAACAAGCTTAAAATACAGCCCTTCAGTTTCCAGAAAAATATGGAATAACGGCTGTAATTCAAAAACCAAAAAAGGTATACTCGCGGCTAAAATTCAGACGTTACGCAATTGTTTTTATTGTCAACATAATTTTCAATATTTGATCGCCTTAAAACAATTTTTTTTTGCAATTTTGTGCAATATATAATGCAAGCATTTAGTGTAGTATTACTCTCAATTGCAGTTTCTTAAATATTTTGATGAAAATATAATGAATTATTCATTTGTTCGAATGACGCAAGTCGTCTGAATTCTTGCCACGACAATATTATGATCAAATTTTACACAAATTTTCTAATACATGTGTAACTTCTCAACGATTTTTCGAAAATTCTATCTCTTGTAGGAAATTGAAATAAGCATCCCCTAAGTTATTTTTAGCTATACGTTATTTGTTTGACAAAAATTGAATATTCCAAGATACGTATAATATTAACAAAAGAATAAAATTCATTGTCATTCGCATTATAACTCACACGATTGTAACTAAGAAATATAAATAGGCGGTTGTCATGTTAATTTCTGTCTTTAGATCTTTTGTGACTTTTGCGAGTGCTTCCTTAGATTTGCTACTAAAAATGTTATTGTTTGTAATTTGGGAAGAATCATGGAAAACAGTGTTACTAATGATGAATATGTTGACATGCTGCAAAAAAAACCATAAGGGTGCAATCCCTCCAATATCTTAAATAGATATACTTTACGCGCTTTACGATAAATTCATATCTACCACCTAAACCGCATTAGATAGACAAATTACTAATCTAGCACAAATGTAACACAAACCTGATGTTACAACAACAAAATTTTGGGCCCGTCTTACCCAGTTTCTACAAACTAACACAAATGTGGCTGCTTCTTGTCCGTTTTGAACTCGTAAGTTATTGGCAGCAGCTATGATACGTTTTCGTAAATCATCAATAGTATTCACTCCGGTGCGATACACTTCATTTTTTAAATATCCCCACAAAAAGAAATCCAACACATTTAAAGTCAGGAAATCGTGGCGGCCATGGTACCGGTCCTTCTCGTCTAATCCTTTGGTATTAATACTTGGACACGCTGTACATGGTACGGATATAATTGATCCTCGTGTATGATACGCCACACTGCTGTAATACGCCGTGGACGCATTGAAGATACTACAAATTCAATACCTTTTTACAGTACTGGCTCCTTTCTTCTGACGTATCTATACCCCATTTTCTTTAGATACATTGTGAATCACCCTGTATATTGTTAACATTGTAATTTATCATTTTTCTGAAAAATGAGTAATGAGTAATAAAAAATGCGTGTTGATGTAAATGAAAAACTATCGAGTTTTTTCCGTACCATTAGCAAAATGATGACAAAGAACCCTTAACTAATGTAATAAAAGTTGTATCGTGCCACTAAGCGATATGTCGACGTTCATTTGACCCGCGATGTTAGGGGTTGTTTTTTTTACACAATTGGCTTTTGTTGGGGCAGCCGCCATCTGCCTTAAAATAAACGAGAGTCCCCTTGGCGTTTTTCCTCGTGAGAAAGATATGAATAATAAAATAATATAAAGCTAGTCTCTGTAGCCTCGTTTGTTTGGTGTTCGAATCGAAAATGGACAGTGGCAGATTGGGGTTGATAAGAGGTTTATTGTGCTTTATAGTGAGTGGTTTATGGTGTGTTTTGATTTACACATAAACCCCGCCATAGGGGTTAAGATATAACTTCGTAAATTGATGTAAATTATGGATTGAATACATTATGGAATACCAATATGATTACACTTCTCTGCATAATGTTACTGTAGAAAATTAATAAAAACAGCGACATGTCTAAATAAAAAAAATAGTCTATAGCAAAGAATAATTTGCTTTATTACATTAGCAATTTTAGAAAAAACAAGGATTTCATTTTATACTTTCAATTTTGTTTCGAAACACTTGAATACTTTTCTAATGCTAATGTTAAAAGAATAATTTCATTTCGTGCGATAACGTAAGCATGGATTTTCATTTATCTATTTTTTTTTCTCGAGCGGAATGTTTCAAATTGTTATTTGTGAAAGGTGCTCGGGGACTTTTAGATATTATTTGCATAAACTGAGAATCATTATCCGATGAACTTGGCCTGAGGGTAACACTTTAGGTTTCTGCCAAATTATTATTCGACATACGACCTTTCGAAGCTCCCCTTTGTTTTGCTTTTAAATTAAAGCCATCGGGGCATATAACGATATCCTTCAACTTCGGAGGTACATAAACAAGCGAAAATTCGGTAAGAAAATATAATTCGTTCAATATTCACCACTGAAGTTAATATCCTGAAAACGCGTACATATACAGGGGGTTCCAAAACGAGCGTGCATTAATACTTATTTATGCAACAAGTGCAATAAGCAGTAATTGTACGAGTAGCATACAATACTTTTTCTACGTTCATGCTTCATTTGTAATTTAGTTGATTTTAAAAGGAAATATTTTTTTTATAAATTGCATTTTCTAGCCATTTCGTAATCCAGTATGTAATCAATATGATAGAAAATAATATAAAATATACAATTGCTTAAAACGTAATACAATCTCACATAAAATGGACTAAATCACGGTTTGCCATGATCACAAAACGCTGTAGTTGAATAACAGATGAGTGTAATAAAATGTTATTGCACTAGTGCAATAAGGAACCAGTTTTTTCACTACATACAGTAAAATAAAGTTTTATTTTTTGCATGAACGTAGAGAAACGTATTTAGGAAACCTGATGATGGAAATCTGAATTTTCGTGTTTACAGGTTTCCAAGCGCTTATTTTAAGAGGAACATGATATTTTTTTATTTAATTTTCAATTCTAGGCTTCATCATCACTATGAATGTTGCAGTCTAACTATTTAGAACCTGCTACGTGTTGAATACCTCTAAATTAGGGTTTCTGTCATTTCCGGTTTCCCAAATACGTCTGATGCACGTTCATTGTGGAACACCCTGTATTTTCTCGAAGAAAAATTAAATGGTTTTTATACTCTTTTTACTATTTTAAGTGAGCTGTATGGGACAGGAACAGTGCTTGAACCACCTGAGTCATTAAAACGATTAATTTAACAATAAGCCTATTACAGTTTCCTATTTAAAGTCATTTGTATTCGTCTCACACTATAGAACCTACAACACAAATTTATTTGTACTTGCTTTGTAAAAGCTATTGGCACCAAAAACGATAAATGGCACCACATTTACAAACGAGTTCCTTGGCTGTCAAAACAAAAGCTTTTATTTGAGCCCAAGCAAAAGCTTTTCGACATACAGATTCGAACCAGCAAAGAAAATCTCACTACTACACGTTCACAAATAGAAGAAAGCTCGAGTTTGTTTGTAAACACTTAGCTGCTTCTTAAAATGTCGAATTCAATATTTATTTTTCGAGTTGACTAAGTGTACTGAAGACGTACATCTTAAATCGTATGATTGTACAGTTAGTTTAATCGTTTCGGTAGTTTACACGTCTCTGTAACGTGTGGTGTGTTTGTATATGTTGTGAAAGTTTTTGGATTGGGTAATAAATTTCGTGAAATGGTGAGAGATAATGGTCCAAACTTTTATACAGCTGTTTAGAGAGGATTCTAATTTTAAATAACATTTTACCGTTCTTCTGTGTTCTGAAATAAGTATTGTCGACTTTCTTCTATTTTATTTGTAAAGAAAAATATTGAACGTTATCAACAGAGAAGTTGACCAATTTGAAAAACATTTAATGTGTACGAGAAACTTAAGTCGACCCTCTAGAGTACTAAAAGCACATAATTATGTACACAAGCTTATCTTGTTTACTATCAAAATTTTATATAATGTAAAGATGCTGGATCTCTAGAATAAAATAAGTGACAAGATAACGAGTACATTACTTAAAGGGCGGTTACATCATTTCAATCTAATCTCGTTAAAGGCAGGTATATGTGGTAAAAAATACTGGACGCTAAAAATATCGAGCCGCATAGTTGAAGTAAGCTTGGATACAACGAAACGAAAATAAACCAATAAGCGATAAAAGACTACTTACAACTTTGTGTAAGGTTGTGGTAGGTTAGGATTTTGAGTAATTGTTAGTAACGTTTATTTAAGTACCTATTATATGCAGTGTAGAAAAACTATTGGTCTTTGGCAAAGTCTTGCATTTCTATAGTAGGTATATACTTTATTTAAAAAATCCGCCAAATTATGTTTCAAATCAAATGATGGTAAATTCATTGCCATTTAACTGAAAAAGTTCTGTTTCGTCTATTTCTTCCATTACTTATTATGTAAAACTGACCATTTTTTATACTTCATAACGTTTCGACCAACCAATCGACCACTGTCGATGATCGATTACATCGATAGTTATGTGTGAGCTCCAAGCGGGACCGCTGCCGACCGAGAGTAACCACCACTGTTACAAAATTCGTAATAAGCAAGAGTTTAAAGGAATTATTGTCTTGTTTTGCAAGACAAAACTATACTTTTAAAATTTTGTAAATTTTTGGTCTCGGCCAACACTAGCTCAGATACAGGAGCTTGTTCAATATTGGCACTCATATTCCGAACACCCTGTATAACACTACGATGACTTAATACGAAAATCAAGGGCCTAATAGGAGTGTGACACATAAAATATTATTTTTTATTTTATTTTTAACATTTTTTAGTCACTGTAGTATGTTCTGTTTACACTTTCTACATATAGAATGTTCTCTTCTTAAAAATAACGAATGGAACTGAATAATACAATAAAAGCAGGGGTACTCGATTTAATCGAAAACGAAATGGTTAATTTGACTTGATTGATTTTTTGTCATAATTATATTTTGGTCAAAAACCCTCGCCTTATCCGAAGGCTACTTTTTCGACGATTCCAATTAAATTTATTAATGTAAGTGTAACAGTATACGTTTTTCTGTTCAGGGTCACGGTGCATTTTGATTTGACGGTATTAGTACAGAAAAAGATGAAACCGATTTTCTTATTCATTCTTTTAAGATATGAGGTGTTTGTATTCAAACATTCTCCAAGACTGAAATATTCTGACGTGGATATTTATTTTTAACCAGCTATATTTTTGTGAACCCACTGTTCCCATTAATAAACGTAATTACAGTTCGATATACGACCGTATTTCTTAAGATCTAATTGAAACGAACTAATGGTTTCGAGTGTTCATGTTCTCATAAACAGAAAATGGAGTGAAAGTATGAGTTTCAAAATATCCATACGTAACTGGTAGGTGTTGGAACACAATGCATAAATAAAAGACATCTATTGGAGAAGACAGACTTGTGTAAAAACTTTGCACATCAAATAAAATACTGCTACAACGTGTTGTTTTAGCTTGGAGATATCTCGTTACTTAGGTCAGATAAAAATAATTTTCTATTTTTTTAATTAGACGGCGTAAAGCGTACTGGGTCACAGAAATAGTAAAGTTTTATGTCGCTACAGCGTTGAAAGAAGATAAAAATAATCTTTCGGGGTAATTAGCCTATCTTCTTTCATTAGCTGTAAGTGTGTTTCCAAACGGTAAATACTGCTCGAAATATTTTCGCGTTCCTCATTGAAATTTGATAGTGTTGAGAAATGGTACCGTACTAATTTCTCACACGGTCCCGCTACCGATATAGATCAAGGTGTGGGTGCATTGTATTCGAAGTAACTGAGGCGAATAGAATGATAGATACATCTAAATCTTTAATACGATAATAAGATATAGTATATGCCATTCACGTAAATCTCAATTAATTTGTTGGCTCCTAAAAGCAAAATAAAAACTCAAAATAGTTATTTATATAACTACAGGTCGTAATTGAGACGTTTAAGATCGCCGTTTTTCGATATTTAAAAACATTGCAAATTTGATCATTTTTTGGCGAGAAATACGGTGACGTTAATAGTTATTTATGCAACAAGTACAAAAAGTCAGTGTTTATTGCACGCGACGTAAAATTGTCCAACGTTCATGTAAAAACCAAAAAAAGTTTTATTTAGATGACATTCAGTGTAGGAAAATATGATCGTCGATTTAAACGTTTATGTTTGTGATCATGACGAAACGCTATAGTAGAATGACTGATGAATGCAATAAACATTTTATTACACTAGTGCAATAAAGAACCACTTTTTCCACTAAATATAGTTCAATAAAGTTTTGTTTTTTGCAAGAACGTAGAAAAAATGCTGTTTATGACATAGATGCTTACAATATTTTACACGCGATCAAATACTATTAGCTATATTTTCTGTGATACTATCCATTTTAATTTTATTAATACAAATTACTCACTTCTATGACATATATTTGTAGACCATCACATGGGAAAAAAATTACGTTTCATAGAGGAAGCTCCAGATGAAAGTTATTCGTTGTTGAAAGTTGCAGAATATTTGTAGTAGTTGATGACGAAGAAAATCGACCAAGTTTCTTGGGTCTGTACATAAAATATTTTTCTTTGCGACCAACTAACACCAGATCAGCAACGAATGTTACTTGAATGAAGCAAAATCATCAAAGGCCAACGAAAGCGTAACGAAATACACTTTTAACAAGTCAAGAAAAATATCATTAGCTTTCGAGAAGTATTGCCAACTTAAATAATTGTCTAAATTGTATATTTAATTCTATATTAAGTAAATTAAATATTCATATTTGTTGTATGTTTGAAATATTTTATGGACAGTTCCATATTCTCAAATTATTCTCTTTGCTGGCGTAGAGGCGATTTGGTAGTAAAATTAACGCCACATTTCGCTTTTGTTAAACAAATTTCGAGAGTATTAAGAATTCCATAAATATCCGCCGCTTTCGGTTCGGTCGACAAGAAAAGCCGTACTGGCAATACACAAAGACATTAACATACATTACAATTTCTAATGTGACATTATTCACACGTAGTGTAAGAAAAAATAGGCCCGAATCGTTTATCTAAACATGTTGATATATTAAACCACTAACCACAAAGTAAGAGAAGGGTTCGTTTGGTAAAGTTTGTGGGTAATTTTCGCGGTTGTTACTCCAAATATATTCCAAGCCTTTATCTTTGGCCTCGCGCTTATTTATGCTTTTCACCGTGGCGATTACATAAAGTTTGGCACTTTGACAAAGGTTCAGCACTTGGCCGTGCTACTGAATAATCTTATGTATGCGTCCGCTGTAATACAAAGTGTCCCATTTAGTGTTCACAATCTTGTTTTGCTTTTTCTTGTCTCGTTTTGATCTCACGAGGCAAGCCAAGATTTGACAGCTCGAGTTACAAGACAAGTTTTAAAAACAATCTTGTGAGATTATGGGACTATGTTTAGCAAATAAACGGATAATTGAACAATTTTTAAAATTACATAATTTTTTAAAATCCCTTGAAAGAAATAAAGTGTCAGCGTAATCACAAATCGACATCTGTCACTCAATTTGTTTGAATTATCTTCGCAGCCACCTTTCTCATTTTATTCTCTCATAAGCAACTTTTTCTGGAAAATTAACATTAATTTGATACTTTTTTAATAATGTTCAGATAGATTATCTACAACCTCTTACCAAATTCCATTAAAATTGGCTTAAGGGTTCCGTAGATATTTTCAAAAAACAAAATTTTGAATTCGGGAAAACAAAAAAATACAGGGCAAATAATTTCTCATGAAGATTATATACCCAATTTTTTTCCTAGTGTTTCTGAATCGCCCTGTATCCTTATTTAAAGGACATCCAGCATATAAAATTATTTTTAAAAACAAACTTTATTGAGTTCTGCTGAACTGAACTAATTAAAAATTCACTGCCACTTGACTCGAAGAAATGTTTCGCCTATTTCGTTCATTATTTATAACTAATTAGGTAAAACGGCCGTTTCTATACTTTATAACGTCTACCAATCGACCACTGTCGACCTATCGATAGTTTCGTGTGAAGTTCGAGCGGCACCGTGACCGACCGAGAGTAACCACCACTGTTATCAAATTCGTAATAAAGTTCCATGATTCTCATTTATATGCAAGAGTGTCGAAAGAATCGTGCAAGTCTTTCAAAATTGCGAGAGAAGAAATTTGTGAGACTCGCAAGAACAAGACTTCAAAGAAACTTGTGTTTTATTTTGCAAACAAGACTTTCGAATTTCTTGTCGCAGGCAACACTTATCCCATTTCTAAAAGAGCAAGCTTCACGAAAACTAAGTAGATGTATATTATCTAATAAAATGAGACACGCTGTATAGAATGACTGAACGGTAGCTAATATTAACTGGCGTTAAATTACGTAACTATTCCCAAGTATATAAATGTATATTTACGATTACGCTATTTGGAACACTCAACAACTCAGAAATAGTGCGGACATCGTAAATCATTGTTACTTAATAGTTAAATAAGAAGATAAATCTCTCGACACATTTTCAGTTTTTTTTTATTATTTTCGCGTATTACTGTTATCTCTTCTTTCATCGCGTAACATTGTAAGATTATTATACTGTGTATTTACTTGTTTACTAATAAATCATATCTCTTGATAATAGGTAAAGGTGAAGGTCACCCCCGTCTAGGAGTATAAATTTGGGGAATGAGTACACACATACGAGGTGTGGCAATTAAGTTCAGGGAATTTGTCGATGAAAAAACAAGCAAATTAAATTTCGCCAAAATTTTATTATCGACCTTCACAATAGTCTCCTTCTAACTCTACACAACGATTTCAACGTTGCTCCCACGATTGGTTACAGCTTCTTTGACCTCCTGTACGCCGGCGTGATGAGTTCCCTTGGGGTGCGATTTCATCTTGAGTAATAAAAAAAATCGCAGGGGGCAATATTGGGGCTATAGGGTGGGTGCGTCAACGTTGGAATGCCTTTTTTGCCAAAAACTCTTGCGCAATGAACGAGGAATGGGCTGGCGCGTTGTCGTGGTACAAGATCCGGCCGTTATCGGGGTCGCTAACATAGAAATGTCTGGCCGGCAGGAACATATTCACGATGAATGATGCCGTGGATATCGAAAAAAACAATCAACATTGCCTTCAGTCGTGACTTGGACATCCTCGCTTTCGTTGGACGCTCTCCACTCATCCAGTCTCTACCATCGCTCCGAATGCGGTACAACAAATCCTCGCAGATCGATTTTCGCATGTCTTTCTGTTCATGGGTGAGAACTTTAGGCACCATCTTTGCGTAAATCTTTCGCATATTCAAATTTTCGTGTAACATCTTGCGAACGGTTTCTTTGTTGTCGTTTAACTCGTCAGACAACGCACGAATGCTTAGGCGCCGGTCAGACGTGATCAGTGCACGCAAACGGTCAACATTCGAGTCAGTACGAGAGGTGACGGGAGCTCCTTCACGTGATCGTCTTCTACCGATTCACGCCCCTCTTTAAACCGTTTTACCAATTCAAACACGCGTGTTTTCGACATGCACTCGTCTCCATACATCACCTGCAATTTTCGAAGGATTTCCGAGGATTTTTCGCTAGATTTCACTAAAAATTGAATCACAACACGTTGCTTGTAATATGAGTCACTCATTTTCTCGATGCCACTAAAAAAGTTACTTCCAAAACATACATATAAAACACAAACCAAACGTGCTACGATTTCAACCTTAGACTGAAACTAAAAGGAAGACCCTCCCTCTCTAGAAAAACGTTGACGAACGATGCAGTGTTGCCAGTTTCCGAGTTATAACTAAATTCCCGGAACTTAATTGCCACACCTCGTACAATAGAGAGTTATTGGACATCTCATACGGTTAAGGGCGCCGTATTTCTCGTGAAGAATTTGTGGTGTTTTTTAGGCAAAAGTAATTTCAAAAATAAAATTATTGATGTTTTGTTTATCCAGTTTTACCATTTAAACTGTCCTCAAATAATATAATAACTTTTAAAATGCATTTGTATGACACACATTATTTTGCTATTCTAACCCCACATTTTAACAATTATTTTCACATACTTCGATAGATTCGAACGTTTTATATTTTTGTGTAAGTTTTGACACTGTATTTTTGACATTACAAGTATTTGGTTGGTTCACTTTATTGGAAGAAGGGAAAAAATATATTTTCACATTTTTGGGACGACGCTATACCAATATTTTAACACTTATAACGCTGCGCTGCTATTTGCAGTTACTCGTATCTTCAATTATTTTTTGTCGAGGCGTAAAATTTTTACGAAGCAAAATCCGATTAATCATTTCATTTTATTCTGCCGCGACGTCCGTGTAAACACGCTCGTCAGCGTCAGTTGCAGCGTGTCGCGGGCGCTTGAAAAATTTAACTTTAATTTAAGCCCTTTTAAATTGGGAAAGTTCATGTTCGCGTTAATGGAGTTTTCATATCGCGTCCCGTCCCCTGTCAAATTAACGCGGGGATGAAAGGCCTAGATGGTCTCTTGGCTGGGACTTTAATGTTTATTATGTCACATTTATCCGTGTAATCCCGTTTGATGTCTGACGGACGTGGATAGATGTGTAAATGTAAAAAATATTGCGTACAAATCGTCGCGAAGTATGCACTCGAGGGAGTAAGTTGCGATTATGCTATTATCGAATTGAGTGGTAGTTTAAGAATTTTGCTAGAGTGGATTTACTATTATTTATCGGTTACTGTTACAATAGCGAGAAGCGTTGGAGGTCCTATTTAGACCAAGATACTGTATCTTATTAACAAGTACAATATTTACCCTTCCAGATAGAGTCGTACGTGCTGGTATGTGTATTTAAACAATTGTCATATCATAAAACGGTGTACCTCGAAAAGTGTACATAAAACCCATGATATCGTACTGCAGTTTTCTTTTAGTTGAGTTTTTTTTAAAGAATTTTGATGCAGGGTGGGATAATCTTTCGTTGCAGATTGCGTATAAAAAAGACGCATTTAAACACATATCTTGAACGCCGCTTACTCTAGTGCAGTGATTACAAAACCCCCTTGGGAGCAAGAAGTTATGTTAAGAGGGGGCGTGAGACCACAAAAAAATCTTACTCTTAGAAATAATTCTAGTCTAGGAGTTGTTAGATCAGTGGGTCCCAGACCAATGATTTAAGAGAAGTGGGCCGATATTATGGCCATCAAGGAGTCCCGATTTAACTCCCTTGGATTTTTACGCATAAAGGGGCACGAATAATTTTTCATAAATCATTGCTAAAGAGCTCTACTAATACGTCCCCAAAGGGATACGTCTATTTACCATTCACTCTGTATAATTATTTTGGAATTAAGTACATAAATATTTGCTAGTACTTGTTCAATGGTAGCAAAACTCCTATTGTTTTATAAAAATTTCAAAATTATAGTTATTTATTGTATGTGTTTTAAGTAAACGGTTCATAATATGTGTGTATAAAAGTCCGATTATAAGGTGATTGTGGATAAAAAATTTATTATATTGGTTTTCATCGACATGCTGCTGCACGGTACCAACATGGGAAAACCGAAGTCGAGAGGAAGCCACGTACAACAAATATACCCATTCCTACCCATGGAAGCGAATTAATTGCTATTAACCCGAGAAGTTCGTGTGCCCGTTTGGTCACGTCGCGAGACTAAAATATTATCTGGCGTGCTGAAAGGTTGACGTAACTGGAAAACGCGCCTGGACATGCCCCTCGGGAATTAATAGCATTTCTGCGTTTTTGAATTCTCGTTTGCTGTCTTTCTAACGTTAATTGACTTGGCTATTCATTATATTCCACGCCGGTTGCTGGAGGTTCATGGCGTGACTTTATATTATAACCCTGATTTTCCCACTTCGCGGTTATGTGTATCTATTTGTCCGTGCACGGTGCATGCAGGTAAGGTGGTGGTAAAAATATCACCATACCGTCGACGTTGCCAGATTTCAGCCAATATCTTAGAATTCTTGAGAAATTGACTGAGGCTTCGGCACTTTAAAATTATGGTTCTGTGTTACATTAGATACAATCTGAGAAAAACAGGTTGAAAAATTGAGGGTATTATCTATAAAATTTAGGAAAATAAATGTTATTATTTTAGTGTAAAATTATTTGTAATAATAATGACGCTCTTTAAAATGAATTTTCCGATATATTTTGAACTGCTGACGTATTAGTAATCAAATCTACTTTCAACTTTTAACATTGGTTCTTAGTTTTTTCACTCACCAATAGAGATTTAATGAAATTTCTATTTAGAATTTCCAGAAGTTCAAAAACTGTTTTGAGGGGGTGTCATTACTACTGCAAAAACGTATATAGTAAACATTATAGGGTTTCATTTGATCTACAGATAAGGTAAATTTTGATTGATTTCTATGAAAAAATACTAAAACAAACTACATATATATTTTAGTTTTATGTGCACTACCAAAGTTAGGGGTTTCTTTTGCATTTTTAAACTGTAGATGACGTGTAATCTCGATATCATTTTCATAAGTTTCTGTTATTATAGTTTGTGTAATAAAAGAAATATCAATCTCAAATTTCAAGTGTTATCTATTCAAAACAACCATTTTGACGTAAAAATGTAAATATATCTTCTATGTCTAATATAGAATTTCTTATACAATAATCATTTCTAGAGGAATGACATAATCCTTTGTTCTTTGTGTAAAATGACGCTTTCAAGGAAAATTATATATAATTACATTTAAAAATTGTGTAAAATTATATATCAAACAACAAGCTTATTTCAATGTATTAGTTAAATTTGCACTTCATCTGAATGTAAAACTATGTTTTATGATTGCCTGTTTCCTCTCCTTATTCTCAGCTTCAATTATTAAATTTAATATTCAATTTTGTTTAAAATGGTGCATATGTAGCTACTTTCTGTGGGATATTTCATTTTTTATTAATAAAACGGTACGTCATCACAAATACGTATACACAACACAGTATTCTCATATTTTTTCCTCCTGGTAGATCATACATCTTTTTGAAAATAACTGGCAACATCGCTAGGCGTTTCGTAATTGTTAATTCTATCGGTGCTTCGGTATTGGCGTATCCGTGCATGAGGTGATTCCAACGCCTGCTTAGTCACAAGTTTATGAATACCGGGCGATTAAACAACTATTATAAAAAACGATGCCGTTGAC
Source organism: Monochamus alternatus (assembly GCA_037114965.1). Taxonomy (NCBI): domain Eukaryota; kingdom Metazoa; phylum Arthropoda; class Insecta; order Coleoptera; family Cerambycidae; genus Monochamus; species Monochamus alternatus. Next base: position 56,106,887 of record CM073433.1, read on the forward strand.
GTCATGATTCTAATGAATCTTATTAAGCTTGTAAAGACGCCTAAATCTTATCTGTTTAATTACGAGATTTCGTCTGGTGGCGACGCTCGTAACGTCGGCGTTTGGTATGATGTAAATAAAGTAAACATTATAGTAATATCTGTAACGCGCCGCAACCTTTACTGGAATTCTAATTCAGTTATGGTTGTTTATTTATAGATTTTATTATCGAATAAAGGACGGCGCTGGCTTTATGCAATTGTCATTGAACTGCTAGATAGAATCCCAGGCATGCACGCAGACGCATAAAGTTCCTTTGAAAAAAATGCGCTCCGATCGCACATTCTTCAAAGGAAACCATAATAATGATAGTAAAAATAATTCTGTCTCTGTTTTTGTTGTAAACAATTATTTGTATGGGCTTGAATTTTTTTTGGTCGAGACTGTTTTTAAGTCTGTGAAAGACAGCAATAATATGTGGGACATCATACATATTTCGTACCAAGCGATAAAATCTTCAGTTTCTTATATCCTTAGAAATGAAAAAAAAAAACAAGTTTAGACAAAAATGACAGGATATAGAGACACTGCGTTTCTACATAATTATATGAAACATTTTTTTTTAAATGGAACACTACATTTTTAAAATTTTTGTTTACAAATTCAGTTGTCTATTTAACGATATTTCGGTTTTGAACAATTGTTGCGCTATTAGGGTCCTGTAATTTTTATTTAAGAAATACAAAGAAATCCTTTGTGCCATTTTTGATTAATTTTTCATTTTTAAGATATTTCCAATTGTAACACCACTATTATGTTGTTTGTATCGATATACCCGATAAATTTTGAAAAAAGATGGGAGTATACGAACTATGCTATATGTAAGCATTTAACATTCTATTTTTATTTATTTAAAAAACCTACTTTTAGTAACAAAAGACACTGTATATCCTTTATTCGCCTATACAGTGAAACCAATTACAATCAGTTTTTTATTTTACTTCCTCTTCGTCGCATGTTATTTTCCTGTCTGGTCATGTAGGCATCCGTCGTGACTCAAAACCGTGGAAGAAGTAACGTCTTCATTGATCGACAGGATTTTTTCGCCAAACATAAACACGACATTTAGATAAATGTAGTATTTATAAATCCGTCTATTTTATGCTTATGTTTTTCTTGTCGTCGTGCTCTCTAAGTACATCGTAAATCAGGGACTAAGTGACGGCGCTGTTTACTAATTATATCAATTATGTTATTGATTGTTTTAATTTTGAACGACCTCTGCCCGTGTTATATAAATTTAATTTTATTTGTACATCGCATTCTTCTACAGATAAGGGGGCTTATTGCAACGAATCTGCTGACCATACTCGCCCAGTTTGAACCATGAAACGAGCACGTAGATAACTGAAAGTAGTTCAAAAACAAGAGGATAAATTCGAGATGACTAAATACGTTTTTAAGTAACTGATGAGTTAAGTCAATGTCATGAGTTTACATCAAAATCAAAAATCATATGTTAAACTTCCCACTGAAATCTACTTTCGTTACCAACCTCTTTCTGTTTCAAATGTATCCGCCACTCTATTTCAGCTCCTATTTATAGAGACTGGAGACGGCGTTAAAGTGCATTTTTATCTATCTATATTCTAAACCCAGCTGGTCTCCTTTGAAGAGAGCTCGTATTAGCATAATCGAAGCCTTTCCGAAATCCTCTTAGTCCGTGAAAGATGTTAGAGGAACATTAAGCTGTCAAACAATATACAGCCGGTGTTTCTTTTTACCGTCGAATAATGTTTGTTTGGACAGGGCTTAAACACCGTTCCGTGTCCGGTTGAAAACTTTTTAGGAATTTGAAAATTGAGAAGTATCTACCGCGATTGATAGATCTACTTTCTCTTACCACATTATTTGTAAATTGCAAAAGAACTTAACGTGCTTGCTAAAATACCTTGCTATGACGCACACGATTTGTGAAAGAAACGTCTTCTTTAGTGGTATATACCTGAAGGACTGTAAAAATTATGTACCCATAAAGATCCCAGTTGGCGATAACACCTTAATAACCGGAAGGAAATATCGGACCACCTCTTCTATTTACAAGAATCGTACGTACACCTTTACGCGCGCCAAAGGACCATCGTCTGGGCTGGTGCCGTCTATTTCCGGTGCAGAATTCTCTTTCCTTATTTTATAACAGGTCTTCCTTTTTTACCTCACGATGCTCCGAACCTCATACAACGGATATTTCATTTCTTTACAAATGTTGGTATTTGTTATTATACCATAATGAATGAAATCGAGTCGAAGTTAAGCAAAACAATATATTTTTATTTAAAAAGTCTTAAGATGGATGCACACAATGTCAGCTATAAAATAATAAAAAATAATCCTCATAAAATAGACACTATGTCGAGAAATTACATGTACCCACTGAATTCTATGTAATAAAGTATACTATTTTTTACTATTCCGATATCTTAGCTATTCTCTGTGATATGAAGCAACCATAAGTTGTATTTACCAAGCTACTTTGATTGAAATATAATTTTATATTTCAATCAAAGTATCACAGCTATGTCCATATAAGAAAAATGTTTGACATTAACCCAGCTACCGTTAGACAAAGTTTGTTATAGAGCTTATAGAACACCCAGTATATTCAAAAGTAAATGTGAGTTTTAAAAACTATTTAATGATTTCATTAAACCAAGCTAGATTAATTTTTATTTTTATTATTTATTAAATCGAACTTTGTCTATGGAATGGTTCCTTAGCTCTTTTAGTTATTTGTTATCAAAAAAACATGCATATAACTTCATTTATATGAATTGAAAATTTAAAAAAATCTTGTGCCTAATAACATCTCCTCTGTTTCAGGTTAGTACAAGTAACTCGAAGGAATATTTAACGTAAGTACCATCGCCATCGGATACCGCTCGCACAGTACTATTCGTCCAACTGAAAGAATGGAGGAATCAACGTCCATTCCTCAGATGTATCACGAGATAAGGCGTACATTAAAATTCATTAGACGCGTCTCGTATTCACACCTAGAGCCCTTCATTAGCGAGTTTATTATTAGGAACCGTCCAGCGGTGCAGTAATCCCGGAGATGCTATGCAGCGTTAAGGCCTGTCCGGAGATTTATTTGAATTTCTAAGAGGCTTTAGAGGGGCGTTGTAACCCGTAAGCTGCTACTTATTATTTAATGTCTTCGCCTTCCTGTCCGGAATTTCTAAAGGCCTTTTGGGATGCAGCGATTCATACACGAATTATATTTACATATCTGATTCTTCCATTTGAAAGTCTACTTTGTTTGTGGGTGGTCTAAATTTCGAATAGTGTCAGACGTGACACAAGTAATAAATTACGTGCGCGCATATTTTCAGTTACAGCAAATAGATATATCAAAAAGCTTTCCGCTTTACAGTCCGCAATTCTTTTTGAAATGGATTGCAGCAAGCCAAAAATTCTGACTTGCACTTTATTTTATAGCCTTCAATTCGCAATAGCAATAGCAATAGAAGTGATACCAACACCAACCCGAATGCACGATGAAAAGTATTGTTTATTCAAGTTTGACAAATGACAATAGCATAACATATAAAGTAAAGGATTCAGTTAATATATTTTGCAACCTCAACAATCAAATAATAATCAAGTAGAAGCGAAAGAAGGCAATTTGAATTTGAATCTGCAGCCTAGGAATTTTTGCGTAATGGTGGTATGGTTCTCCAGAATTGCAGAAAAGCTTCAGTAAAAACCGAGCAAGACTTATATTTTGAAAGTGCAGGAGTCTTTCAGATACGACGGCTTTTGCAATACGCTACTGTTCAGAGCGCATGCATGTCCAAAAGAGTTCAGAAAGAAGTGCACACTATAAAGCGGATTTTAAGGGCGCCGTATACTTGAAATAATGTTTTCTACAAATACAAATAATTTAAGACATTTAAAAACTGAATAATATAGAGATTATCAAATAACAGGAATGTTATTTCATGCCATCTGCGAATATTTAAAGGTACCGAAGTAAAAGGAATATATAACGACAGAAAGCGGTCTATCCAACAAAATTTTAGGTCCAGAAATCATTTATGTAAATATTGTTATAACAAACTTATATAGTTCTACATATAAGATTGTTCACTTTTGTTTACAAGTAAGGGAAAATAACTGTTAAAATGTAGGTTTAAATAGCGTGTCTTACAAACGCTTTTAAAAAGTTTTAATTTTATTTCAGGAAAATTTAAATACCAAAATATAAACAAAACATCAATAATTTTATTTTTAATTACTTTTGCTCTACGTGTTTTATTTTTCGCGATTTATATACCTAAAAGCACCACAAATTTGATCATTTTACGTCAGGAAATATGGAGAGTGCGTCAGTCCTTTTCCAAAGCTGACAGTTGCATTTTATTACTAATTTAAAATGATTAATTGGGTCGGTTTGAAGACCACGACCACGTAGATGCTATCGAATAATTGACGGAGTACCTACTTCTAGTTTTTGAGGTCATTCCTAACGAGGTACCTCTTACAATGGAGCTAGCGTAATAACCCGCTGAGGGGACCAGCAGCTCTCCTTCACGTTGTAATAATTGCTTTTCTGATTGTAACAATAATAAATTTTCTTAATTAAAAACAAGTAAACATTTGACAAATACATATAAAATGCCATATAACAAAGCGTAAATTTTATTGCATTTCAACTCGACCTTAATCTACAAATTTGTTTAAGGAGGAACATCAGTTAAAAAAACAACAAAAATAAAACCAAAATTGTATGTTTATCATATTATGATTACGTTTTAGTTTTTTTATTTATTTACAACCATCTTCAGGTCTAAAACATACAGATATAGATCTGAAGATGGTTTTGAATACACATAATTATGTTAGTGTAAACTATAGACTTATAGACGATCTGAATTTAACTCTAGCATCAACATTTTGACTAAATAAATTTTGGATGGATATTGTAGTGTCATGCTCGCTTCCGCCTTTTCGATCTCATCATTCCGACAAAGGTATTTCTTTCATTCCAACGTTTTAGCTCCCAGATATTTAACCCAATATGGCACCATCGAGGTCATCTGAACAAGTTTGTGTCTGCGGTGTACAATGTTCTGTTAAAAGTATGTATAAGCGCGCGTCAAAAACACGCTTTTAAAATGTTCGATAACGTGCGATTTTGCTACATCTAACCTAGTAAATGTGTGTGATATAAGCATGACATTTTCTTATTAAAAACGTCGAGGAATTCGCCCCTTCAATGTTTTGGACTGCTTAGAAATCATCCGATAGGCCTACATTTTGTTTTTTTTTTAATCCATCGCCCTGTATATTTTCACGCCATTTTAAAGACCGTTATCTGAGTTTTTCAACAATATATTATACAGAAATCTTACCTTTTTACCATGTTACATCGTATAACTTATGAAATATTATATCTTTTTAAAGATTTTAAATGAAAGATATGAAATTCAGAATTTTTAATTAGAAATTAGCTTTTAATATAATATAGTAAAAAGATATCAAATTTTCATTGAAAAAGAAGGGGTCGTATTGAACCATTCTTATAAATTTACTTTTGTTTTTCATATTTTTCCTTTAAAATTTTTAAGATATCATATTTTATGAGTTATATGATGTTGCATATTAACAGTAAATATATAGATAACGGCCTCTCCAATGACGCAAAAATATACAGGGTGTTACATTTTAAAAAACAAAAGAGGAGGGGGCAATGACGTGACTACCCTGTACATACTTACAAACTAGTTTATAAAAAAGATAAATTTGAGATATAACGACTCTTGCATTCAGCGGTCGTTATTTCTCAATTTTGTAAATACGAACGTCCGATTTAAATAGGAAGGAAGCACCGTTGGCGAGAACGTATTAATTTCCGGTTTGCGAGGCGGTAAAGAGAGAAAGTTGCAATGACCATTGGTAATAGTCTATCAAATTATGGCTATATTAATTTTCTCCCCTGCTGCACTGATGATAGGGCGTGGATTTGGAGAGTGTATCGTAAAATAAAATGGGGATGCTAGATGATTATCATTAGTGAATCATTCTGTCTGAGACACACCTTTGCTTCAATGTGAAAACGTGTAATGCATGAAATTGACTTTTTCCTTTCTTGTAAGGTCCTTCCCGACGACTTTAGACTAAGAGGGTTCAACATGCGAACATAGGTCGAACTTTTTCTCGTAAACGGTTCATTTTGTCGACAATAAATAAAAGTACCTTTTTTAATCTAAGATTGAAGCTATCCAAATTTATTATTTTAAAGTCTTTATCATACAGGGTATTACAAATTTAGGCATTAAGTTGCGAAGCTTAGCCCGCTCCTGGTAAACTAAAAAAAATAAGTTTCCAGGACACTGTCCTGAGGTCCTTAATAGTGTCCTTCGCATTAATTTTTTATTAAATTGATTACTTTAAAAGTTATTCGAGAAAAACCGATTTCCAGAAGCGTCTTTTAGGGACACATATCCTCGTAGGGAGGGCCTGTAGGGAAAAAAATTATAGGAACTTGTCGTCTTATTGTTTCACATTTTCCCGGTCACCCTATATACTTTATTTAATGGACATTCAGCACGTAAAATCAAAATTTATTAAGTCTATGTCTAGCTCCGCTGAACTAGAACTAATTATAAATTCACTACAACTTAACTGAAAGAGTTCCGTTCTGTTTCGCCTATTTTGTCAATTGCTTATTATGTATAACTGACCGTTTCTGTACTTCGTAAGTTCATAATGTCTGGACTAACCAGTCGACCACTGTCGATGATCGACCATATCGATAGTTACTTGTAAGCTCCAAATGGGACCGTTGCCGACACCGAGAGTAACCACCACTGTTACCAAATTCGTAATCGTGTTTCTCATTTATATGGAAGGGTCTTGTAAGAAACATGCAAGAATTAGTATCTGGACGGGTGGATGGCCGAGGCGATGGTTCACGTTTCATTTACCGAACCGTCACTTTCTCTTTTCCTCTATTATATTTCCACGGTTTGAGGCACACTCTAATTATACATAATCTCCGTCCTTACAACCCGTAATGGTACGGCGGTAGCGGTTAGATTTATTTACGGCGGTTTTAATAACATTTTTATCGGTTGGAACACGGCAAAGTCCTTCCTCGGAGTCAGAGATAGATGGCTCGTATAATTTTCGTTTGCGTTAATTAGTCGGCCGTCAATTCGGGAAATTTATCGCCGTATTTTCACCGATGTGATGTCAGACACATTCACAAATCTAGAACTATGATCGATAAAGTCGTGGTCATATGAACAACACGGTAATAAATAAAATTTCTCGACTGAATAATTTTAATACAAGGCTGTTGAGAACAATAAAATACAACAGTTTTAGTAGTTAGCAAATTCCAAACCTTGTAGGAAGTGAAATGTGAAAAAAAAATTAAATAACCGAAAAAAATATGTGAGAAATATTCTTTGACTGATCTATATAAATTATAGAATTTATGATCTATAAATTATCAAAAGTTGAATGACTTCTGACGTAGTATATTTTGGAAAAGGTTACGAATAATCAGTAGATTGTAAATAAATGTATTCAAAATGTTTCTTTCAGTACAATTCCAATATTCTTACTTCCAACATTATTGTTGGAAATAATTAGCAGTCAACAGCAGTAAGTTACTAAGTTTATAATTTTGTATTGAAATTGTTTAAGATCATACAATAATTTTAACAAATTTTATATTCGACCATATTGTTTGTATGACGATAACGGTATGACCAAGACTTTATCAGTTTTAGTTCTACCTAGATTGTGTGATTTTATAAAAATACACTACTAGTCATGTCTCCAGATTTTATTTCCATTCAATCAGAGCAGGATGCTGTTTTAAATGCGTGGTTTTTGAAAATTTTCGCGTGTACATATTTTAAAAAAGTTATAACTAAAAACGTATCGCATCATTTTTAACATTGCTGTGACGTGTCGCTTCGTCTTTATGAAGTTTACTTGTCTCTTTTATCAGAAATAGCCTATTCATTTGGGAAATTGCCGAAATGCTCTGTCGTTTTCACGTCGGTCTCATTTCAGAAATGAATTGGTCCCGTTCCCTGTTGAGATTACGCTTTGCGGATCGTCCTCCGGGGAGTTTGGAGACATGCGATAATGTCCGGAATTCGAGCTAGCGGGAAATTCGCCTCTTGTTGGTTCATCCAAACCAAGCAATCTCATGATTTGGCTGATATATTTTTTAAAAAACTACGTCTAAAATTTATCTCGGATAAACAGTTCAAAATAATTAGTAACTGACAAGAATTTTGTCTAGATTGTCTTGATATTCATTAGCGGCTCGGGATTTTTAAAACTGGCGAGGCAGACAGACTGAAATATAATTGATGTTACTATACGAATAATGACTTAAGTCCAAAGAAAAATATATTTAATATATTTTTTTAGGACTTCTTAAATCATTATTTATTGGCAAGTCAGCAATCTATTAACAATTGAAAAATACCCTCATTCCTTAAATTTAGTGCAGTTATCCAAAAGTACTTTCTCTTTTCATCTTTAGGAAATCCAAAATTATAATTAAAACTTCAGCAAGCAAGTTCCCGTAATTAATATCACATTTTATTTTATTCCCAATTACATTATTTTGTTACCCAGAAATTAAATAATTATTAGGTACATTTTAATTTGTACCAAAAGTAGTAATAAACAACATTATATTAAATACGGACCTGGTACGGACACTGTGTTACGGAATCTCAAACTACTCCATCCAACAAGCGGTAGTAGTGAAAAATTAGCAGGATGCGCAGTAGTCTTTGCAAACAATAGTACTTATTTAATGCAAAAAGCATACGATTTTTAATGTTTGTGGTCCAATTATAAAACAATTTCTAATAAAAGAGTTGGAGCTAAAAATATCTTAAGCCGGCCCTGATTAGTACACCTCCGAATAAAATGCTTTTCGTGTAAATTTTCAGATTCAGCATAAAAAGGTGATTGTGTGTTCAAAATTTACTTTACCACAAACAGAATAATTATGGAGTAATTTCAGTGAAAGTATTTAACATATTTTCTAATGCGAATGAAATACCTACATTGCAATACATTTTTAGATAATGGGTGAACAATACACTTTTACAGAGAAGGAGGGATACATCACATTTAGAGGATGGATGGACAAGTTCCACTAAAAAAATCTTCTACGCAGGAGTTATTTCTGCTCCTGACAAGGCCTTAACTATTTAGAAATAGAAATGTGACTCGCACAGTGTACTTATTATTGAATTCTAATAATAAAATCTACTGTATTTCTAATAATTTGTTAGTAAAAGCCTGTACCTGTAGAAACCTGTACTTTTGTACATTTTAACAAGCAGAGACTTTGTCCATGACATTAAAAGTAAAAATTTTCTCTCTTTTCAACTTCATCTGTCAATAGGTACACTCCATATGGCTACAAAAATAATATAATACATTTTTATATTAGCTTCTGTTACACTATTCAGGTTAAACAAAATGTAAATATTTGAACTTTTTAGCATGTTTATACATATTTTTAACATGTGCATAATGTTCAATTTTTTACACATTGATATTCAGTCATATATGTGAAATGATGATAGTTATTGAAAAAGTTTTATCTATACATATTTTTTACTTTACGCCGGTCACAAATTGTCAACGTAAGGTTATGTGAAATTACAGACACATTTTTATCAATCACGTCGGATCCAATAATAATTTGAAGTGAAAAATCTAGTGTGCTCCATGGACCATCACTTACGAACTACTCTGTATAAAAAAAGTGATATCCTGCATCGGACGCTCCCCCCAAGTCCGTAATTCGACACGCGCCTGGTAGAATGAAATCACAAACATATGTCGTCGACGGACGAACGACAAACTGTTGCGCGGCCTTCCCCCTGGTTTCCCCAACCCTGTCGACTGCAGGACGGACGGGAGCGTGCCGAGGATAGCATTACCAGCGGGATAATAATCCTGGGTGTCACCGGCAGAGAGCGGGTCAATTTTTGAGGGCGCAATTACTGACGGAGGGGGCGCAACACTTTACGTAACTCGATTCCGAGGTTCGACGGGGAAGTTTTGGGGCTTCCGGGGTAAGGGGTCGATTAATTTAGGGAGATTGCCAATCACCTAGTGGGAGGCCGAAGCCTTATAGATTGCTTTTCGATGCGATTACGTGATGGGTACTCGAGAAACGTGCGTATTCAGTCGAATTTAATATAAAAAACAAATTACTTTTACAGAATGACCGCCTTGGAAACTTTTATTTCCCGTGCGGATTTTTTCTTTAACGTACTATATAGAATGTTATTATGGCATTGAATACGCCACGAAGAGAGCCTTAATTTGATATACGGAACTATAGCTTTTGTTACTGTAGTTTTGCTAAAAATAATGAAATCATGTTTGGTTTTTCAAGTACAATAGCATAAAAACAAAACACTATCAGGGAGTTAAATAAAACTAAAGTACTAAAAGCTATCGTCACGTATAACAAATTAAAGCACTTTTCATGGCCTATTCGATGGCACAATAATTTTTAAAAGGAAAATTAATTTTTAAAGATGGACATTTTGTAAAATTAATTTGTTTTTTAAAAAACTTAGAAAGCCGTGATCAGACCTATAAAATAATACCTTAACCGCTAGGATATCTTTAGGAGACCCTGTATACTGAAGTACATCAATAATCATCGAAATTCAAAACTTGATGAAATTTATTCTAAATTCATTATTATACAGGGCGTTTCAAAACATGAATTGAAAAATGAAGGGTGTGATTTTTTGATTCATTCTAATAAAGTTCTCATTAACATGGACCGCAAACGCTCCATTTTTAAATATGGTGTCAAAAAAATATTTTTAAGTTTTTTGACGATATCTCGGGCACCATGAGCGATTTAAAATGTGCTTTCAAAATCTCTGCTACTGTCAAATGTATAAAAATTAAAGTAGCTAATATTAATGACAATACGTGTACGAAATTTGAGTTATATATCTCAAACGGTTGAGATATCGTCGACAAAAAACTGAAAAAAAAAATCTTTCTTTTTTTGACATCTGGTATCTCGAAAACTGTACTTTTGCAGACCCATGTTAATAAGAATTTTTTTTTCTCATAATGAGCCAAATAATTACTACATCCTTCATTTTCCGACACATATTTTGAAACATCTAAAATAAACCAGTCCTTTGTCGCGTTCTTACGCCCCCGAGTGCTAGGTCCTTTTGCAAATGAGAAACTTTTTTTATCGCTTTTGTCACATAAAAGTGGCGAGAAAGATCCCGTAACTTCCTCATCGGTCCCATTGAAGAACCCATAAAACGTTATTCTCACCTTATGAATAAATATTTGTTCGAATTTTACTCAAATAAATATTGATTTTGGCTTATCGTCGTTTACCCAAGTCGTTAGCAGATCGCAATCGATGAAGTTAGCATAAAAATATTGCACAAAATGCCAGATTGAAGTTTAGGAAAGGTAAGGAAGTTTAGTAATTAAAATTTTATTTGCTAAATGTATCAAGTGAACGACGAATGTCAATAACCTAAACGTTAAGGTGTTTTGATAGTTTTGAGATGTATGTGTCATATTCAAGTTGTGAATGTCAAAATATTGTATAAGTTTTTCAGTGAAAGTTTGCTAAAATAGTCGTGGACAAAGTATAGTATTCTACTTGCATATAATAGCTGTAATTCACTCGTGTGACTATTACATTATTGTACAGTAGATGGCGTTTTATACTTTCATCTCATGGTGTGAATAGTTGTTACATTAAAAATACAATAATTATTATGCCAATTGAATAATATAATATTACATTATTCTACAGTAAATTGTATTTCACACTTTCAGGTCATGGTGTGAATAGGATGAGAGAATTGACGAATCATAAAAAATTTGCATTTTTCATGTTATGGGGTAACCCATGACGCGCAATAGCTTTAATTTCATAAAATTTGACGGGTAATGGGAACAGATCTCACTTTTCAGATGTTTCGACAAATGAACGTATTCAAAATCTTCCCATGGATGTAAATTTTTAGTTAAAAATAAACTAATTTCTATAAAAACTGATGGAACATTCTTTAGAAACACACATAATTAAGTGGAACACCCTGTATATCCATATTTTAATAAAATATATAGCTGTACAACGTTCGTGAGTGCAATAACGTAAAAGATATATAGAAAATGATTTAATTTATTGCCCAGCTATAAAATCTAGGTTTTGTCTGGCGCATTACTCTTGTGGTACACTCTCTTATCTCCCTCACCCATTAGAGACCCATTAACCCCTATGCATTCGTGGGAACCTTATATTCAGGTCCGTAAACAACCTCACTGGTTTAATTTCAAATCAAGCATTGCGATAAGGAACGGAATTGTTTTCATACTAAATTTTGTTAGAAAATCGTCAGCTATCGCATTACCAATTAAGAAAAAGTAAATATGTGCTTTAAAAATATGCCAGCCGATAAACGGTTACACTTCGTCGTTCTTTTATCGCTCGCCTTGAGAAGGATGCACTGACGCGATTTGTTGAAAACTTGAAACAGATAAAACATTGTTAGAGCGATCGTCTCGTTGACATATATAGGTTAATTATTAGTAAACACAGAAATGATGGACAAACCAGATTGTTTACTCCGATTACATAACACATCCGCACACACTTAAAAAAAAACAGGAAGCCTATTTTTTTATAACTAAATATGTATTTATTTAGATGACATGCACCTATACAGGGTGTCCGGAATATGAGGTGTTTCTACATAATACAACATATTTACCGCGAAAAGTTTTATTTGAACTGTTCTCACGGCAGAATAAAACTTGAAATAATTATATTAAGTATTCAAAATAACTGTTGAAAAGTTCTTTTGTCTGAGTGAACGATTGATTGAAAACGTTTTTTAACCGCATTTATGTATTTAAAAAAAAAATTGAAGTTGCCTGCCTAACTTACACATCTATTTTTAAAGTAATTCAAATCCAAATAAATAGAAAAAATAAAAGATGAACAGCGCCCTGTGGAACAAGCAATGACCTCGTTTCGGGAAAAATAACATTAAAAAAACCATTGGAACGTATGGATTCGTGACCGGTCCAACAAAAATACCATCCTCGATCCTCGAATAAATGGGCCCATGACGACAACTCGTTCCGCTATGGGTTGAGCACGTCGGGCTGTTTCTCACTCCCATATTCGTTAATATTTATTACCATATAGGTATATAAATACCTTTGGGCGCTATAGTAGGCGTACCATTAAGTTGTCTGGTTTCGTGTCAACCCTAAACATCAATCAATGGGTCGTTCTCTAGACGGAATCAAGAATCAAGGGGAACAGATTGTAATGTTCACTACGGATTGGAATACAAGTGTACAAGGTGGTTCGAATTGGTATGTCAAGAATAGACTCCTGGGCTCTTTTTTCGAAAAAATAACATGGCGAAAACCACATCTCTGTACCTGCTGCAATGTAGGCCGCTTCCTGCAAGTCGAGCCGCTTAGGCCGAGCAGGAAGTAGCAGACCACTTATAACTCACATCTCTTACCGTTTACGCTGTTGATATTTTCTGTAAAAGGAACCCAGGACTCATTCATCAGATTTGTTCCCTATGATAGAACCACCCGTAACCCTCAAAAACATACCAATTTGAACCATCCTGTACGTACCTACAAGGTGATCATGCGAATCGGCTAGAATTTTACTACAGGATATCGGAAAACTGAAACGTCCACTCCTTGACTAATTTTTTATAGGGATTTTAATTATTTTTATCAAAAAAATAATCGAGCATCGCACTACATATATATTGATACTAACTTTATTTTGTCGTATGAAACGCTCTGTATTATATTATTACATTTTTGGGGTTTCCACTTTTTCCTGATTGCATTGATATAAACATATGGGTTATCTTTTTTTGTTTGCGAGTTTCTGATGATTAAATTATTCCATAATTAAAATTGTAATTGATTTATTTTTTTATAAGGAATACAAAACTGTAGTGCGATGCGATAGTTTTTTTTTTTTGATAAAAACATTTAAAATTTAATGAAAAATTAATAAAGAAACACACGTTTAAGTTTTCGAGTTATCCCCTAGGGTAGTAAAGGTACAACCGAATGTAACTTTTTCTCGTGATCACCCTGTATATAATATCCTGGGCAAAAAATGCATCAACTTATCGAAATCTGTAGTTTGTGTTACAAAAGAAAGAAGTACCTACCAACAATTCAAATATTTTAAGCATAATTTTTGGAAATGTTGACTGCAACTTTGTTTGTTATATGAGAGATATAAATGTTTATGTAGGTAAATATAATTTTTTATTATACCAGCTACACCCGCACATTCGAATACTTATAAAACCAGTAATACCCTATTTAAACCGGGTATTACATGCACAATGCAAAGGGTAATAAAATATTTAACGTCGTCAAAGTAATTGGCATATTTAATGTTCTGTGAATGTTTTTACATTTTTATGGAAATATGTAATTGCATTTCGATATCTATTTCTGTTGATACGTATTTTTTTATAATAAATTTTGCGTTCAATCACAATGTTATCAATTTGAGTGTGGCTTTATGATTTGATAAACAGTTTACAAAACAAAAGACGTAAATAGCTTATGTGATGGGATTATAAATATAGGTAAGTTTCCACTCTATTTTCTACATCTTTATTGTATGCATTGTGCGATTATTTTTGAATTGGATTAATAACCTAGGATATATTTTCAGTAAAATCCTAGGCTATCAAGGCTGGTGTTTCGTAGAAAAAAGATAATCTACCCAGAATTCTTTAGCTTATACACACACACTATAACAAGTTTAGATTGCTGAAAGTGAATCATTTTCTGTTACATTTAGAAAAAAAAAATAGAAAGCATCACCACTCATTTATAAGCAGTGATTATACCGTTTCGTATCGTATTTCGTCAAAAATACTTAATAATTTATATCAATTCGAGAATTAATGGGTTTTTAATTAGTTATTTATGATATAAGTGCTAAAGGTGACATTTTATTTTGTAAGAAAATGGAATCGAAGATGTTGCTAGTAAAACCACTTTCGAGTTATTGCCTAATAAACCAAAGCAACAGTACGAGTTTTTGTACAACCGTTTCTTGAGATGGTGTGATCTAAAAAATGTTAGTGACAAGTTCAGTGAAATAGTGGTATTGGCATATTTTGAACAGAAGTCCATAGGGAAATCGTCAACGCTTGCTTTGGTCAAATTACTCCATGTTGAACATAGATGCAGAACATACTCGTAAGCAAATATCACAAGCTTAATGTTTTTTTGAGGCGAAAGAGCGAAGGATATCGACCGAAAGAATCAAAAGTATTGACCAGGGAACAAATCGACAAGTTTTCGCAGAAGCACAGGATGATATATATAACACCAGTTCTAAAAGTAAATGCTTTTTCTATTCTAAACAACTTGGCAGTCTGTACAATTTTCCACACCCTGGAGAAAAGTGATACTTTTCTAACTTGCTTAGATATTTTTTAGGTATTCCTATGGAATGGATTTTCTTTTTTTATTTTAAACACCAGCCTTAAATATTTAACCGCTCACACTCCCTACGTACAGATATAATTTTTAATGGATGTGTTGATATATCCAAGGAGATCTTAGCATTCTAAATATAAAACGGGGTGATTTTTTTATTATTTACCCTAATGCAATATTTCTTTCACCAATTCCGGTTGCATTTGGTTGTGGAAAGCGATACAGATGTCTCTTGGCAAAAGGATTCGGTGTCCTATCTATATTATTCTGACTCAACTTAATTAACATCGCTACATTGTAGACAATAATTGCATCTGAACATTTGAACTACTCAGGATGCGACCGTTCGATTATCGTGCGAGAAATTAAACTTGACAATGAACTTATAGATAAAGGTTTACGCGACGGCCAAGAATAGTCCGGCTTTAATATTTTATGCTATATTCGAATTTTCATAACTTTTTCAGTGGTACGATTAGAGTACTGCTATAAATAAGTATTTGTGAATGAAATCGATGCCGATACTCCATTCGGAACGAGTGGGAGGGCTATGACGTTACTCGTGTGTTTCTCAGTGACATAAATATCCGATACTCATTTCGATTCCCCACTAACAATTAATAGTTTTGACTTATGGCAACGCCCCAACTCGCATTGCAAAACTTAAAAGCACTTTCGAAAGGTTATTAGAGCTGTGTCAGCACGAAAAGAGTTTTGGGTATCAGATTACCTCTTATTTTGTCTGTCTTATTTATTAGTTTAGTTGTGAATAAGAGCCCTGTAATTTTGATGTTAAATAAATAAACAGAAGTAGGTAATACTTCTGAAACTAATTTAGAATTCAAATTACGTAACGGAATGCCAACGTAAACATTCGATTGTTAAAAATTCTTGTAGATACGGAAAGGGTAATTTTAGACCAATTAATAAATATCTTCGACGAAAATAGGAGTAATTACCTCAAAACTTTGACGTTTCCAAGACTACCTCATTCATTATTATTGTAGCAATAAAGAATAAGATACTACAAAACAAACCGTTTTCCCGACGATTCTATTTTTACTACTGAAAACCCCAAGTTTAAACCACATCGGCTGATTTATAATCCGCTTATATTTAGATCGCGTGATTTTAATTGCTCATTCTTCCTCCCCATGTGTGACATTTTATCACACAGTAGCGAAAGAAATGCGGTTAGAGAACGAACATTTATTAATGTGGTATTTCCAGAGATTCGACTATCCAAATGCATCAAAATGTAAAGGGTATAAATTAATTTAGGTTAACTGAGATATCAGTTCTTAGTTTCTGAATTTAAATGATACCACGATCAATTACTTGACGAGAATTAATCGTTATTGAAATGGGAATGCAGTGTGATTACTTTTTTTGAAGCTAGATACGAGGAATATAACTGAAAACTATTAAGATATTTCTTCGTAAGCTATAATACATAGCTCTATGTCCTTTAATGATTTTTATTTTCAAATTTTTAATCAGGCCTTGCTCCCTAACCCTCCGACGTATAATTTGAGTGTTTTTAATTAATTATTTATCAATCAATCATCCGTTATTTGCACGCTTCGTCCGAAAAATATGTTTAGAACCAATTTCCCGCGTTTTAAAATAAAAACAAGCCCATTAATCAAGTCCTTCTTTTATGTAGTTAGAACTGTTTAGAATTTCAGTTTAATCAAAATCAGAGAGCGGAAGAGAGCGTGATGGAGAGAGATAATCTAATTAAAATTAGCTTCTTATAGGATGTGGTTACTCGTATGGAAACGATGTGGTGTAAAAGATATTTTTGGCCATAATTGTTTAAATTAAACTTCAACTGTACATAATAATATATAATATACAGGACGGGAAATCTCTCCGTTGCATATAGAACATGAAAAAATAAGAAACGTTCCTATAATTCGTTCCCTACGGTGATATGTGTCCCTGATTAAACATCTTAAAATAAATTACTTTCGCATTTTGTTGTCGAGAAAAAAAAATAGAAATCATGGCCCATTTTATTAAAAATAAAACATGAATTTGTTTATTATTCTTTTTATCGACAATAAACACGAGTACCTTTTTTAGTCTAAGGTTGAAGCTACCCAGATTTATTATTTTAAAGTCTTTATTATACAGGGTGTTAAAAATTTAGACATTAAATTGTAAAGCTTAGCCCGCTCTTGGTAAACTAAAAAAGCTAAATATATTTCAAGGACACTATTTTAAGAAGTCCTTACTATCATCTACCACATTAAATTTTTATTAAATTATATTGAGTACATTAAAAGTTATTCAAGAAAAACCGATTTCCAGCGGCGTCCTTCGGGGACGCATATCTCCGTAGGGAGGACCTGTAGGAAAAAATGTTATAGAAACTTGTCATCTTATTTCCGACCCGAGAAATTTCCCACATTTTCCTGGACATCCTGTATATACGCTGATTGTTACACTACACAATCTCATGAAATTTTTATCCAACGTTTTCAGCATCAAAAACTATAAAATTATAAGTGAAATTTCATAAACGTATAACTCATTGAGTCTGGTGGATATATTTAGTTATAAAACAAATAAGTTTTAATTTAAAAACAACATTTAATGTGTTAGTATGTTTTTTTCTATCTTTAGAGGAAGGGAAAAGTAGTATTGGTCAAAGTAGTATTGTGGCTAGTGTGTTTCGTTTTTCTCTAGTGCTTGTTTGATATTTGTAAGTGTACATAAACAAAAATTAAACGATTTATAGTAGCCATGACTAGCTACATGACTTGTTAATTTATGGCGAATCTAGGCAAAACTCTCTGGCTGCAAGACATTCAATTTGAACAATTATAGTTATAATATTTCACATTTTATTCAGTGTTGTGAAAAAAGCTTACAAGAAAAACATTCACAGTATGTTTAGAGGTTTATTTGAAATAGCTGAAAAAAATCGGGAAAATCACCACATTTTGAGTCCCTCTATCTATTACTGCATGTTTTCCACAAAAAAAAAACACGTGAGAATTAGAATATATTTCTTTATTTGATATAAAAAAATATATAATAATTTTGCCAACTGTTTTTAAGTTACAGCCTGGGATTAAGATTAAGCTTTTAACTATTACCCTTTACGTTAAGGGAATTTCCTAAAATTTTTCTCACACACAGAGGCGTACCAGTCGGCGATCATGCGAAGTATTTTAACGGCCGCCCTGCGGGTCTCTTAATAAAATTAGATTGCCCGGAAGACGGGGGCCGGCCGCTCCGGATTATTAGATTGAAGTGGCACGTGTGAAAGAAATGGAATATACAGAGAGGGGTCACGGTTTTTTTATATGCCGAACCGCACCATCTGGTACTTACGTACTTAGGTTGATGCTGAAGAGAAAAAAAGTTTTCCTCAATTGCCGTGGGATTATGGTCCCATTTTGTATAAGGGCGCCGTATTCTTGAAATAGTGTTTTCTACAAATACGAATAATTTTAGACATTTTTAACTGAATAATTTAGGACTTAGCAAATAACAGGAATGTTATCTCATGCCACCTGCGAATTTTCAAAGATTTTTTTGCTGTCAATATTACAATGTAAACTTACTTAAATTGAGTATAAAAACAGCTTAAAGTAATTTATTCTATGTTATGTTTTTTAAAAAAGTTCAAGTCTCACAAACTCCCTTTATATTTAGACTGTCGGGTTCTAGTCCAAAAACTATATCAGGTCGCCAACAGTTTTCGAGAAAAAAATGGATTTTAATATTTGGGCGCATGCTAAAATTAAAAATGTATAGAACGTGAAATATAGTTGCCTAGAATAGAAACAATTTTGACAGCAATCAGTACTTATATGTACGGAAATGTTTACCACTTAGTTTATGTAAACACAAAATTTCACCTGATAAACTTCCGAAAAATATTTTGCTACATTTTTTTTTCACTATTCGTCATTATTTGTCCTCACTATAATTTACCATGTTTTGCGTATAGGTTAAGAATCACCATGACCACACCAAAATAGTGATTTGTTATAAGATTTCATCAACTATACAAAGTGTTTCTAAAATGTGTATTCAAAATTTAATTGAATGCAGAAAAAGCCAAACGACGACGAAGAAAAGAAACGAGTACAGTTTTTTTCTCAAAATACCTCCTCAGAGATTAATTGAAAGGCCCCGAAAATTGTTATTAAATAACTTAAAAACGATATATTAAATATTGATTTTGGTCAGTTACTGAACTTTTTGTGATTTACAATATGTAATAAAAAAAATGTATGCCAGGAGTGTGAAAAAATATCTTGATGGTAGGTAAAATTCACTTTAAATCATTTTATATGTAAATTTTTCTAATTTCTGAATGACAAATTTGAAAACTTGATGTTTTTTACATACAAAAGAGCCTCTTATTAAATATCGATAAGAGATACACTGTTCTCGAGTAACATCGATTTGAAAATTTTATAACTTCTAACATCTAAAATGAGCAGCAGAAAGTTTTCAAACTGTGTCATGAAAAAAAATTGCAAGTTTGTGACAGATAACAGGAATGTCAAGTATTGTTTTCAAGTAGTTTGACATTGAGAATAGTATTAGTTATTAGTATCTAGTAATGGAAATTGCATTTTAGAGCATTTTCAGATCTATGATTACTCGAGCACAGTGCATCTTAATGATGTTTCTTAAGAGAGGGTACCTTTTGCATGTAAAAGAAACATCATATTTTTCATTCAGTTATTTAATAAAAACCATTTTGGGAGCCTTTCAATACGGTAGCATTCTTAGATGTTTGAGAAAAAAACTATACTAAGATTTTCGTCATCGTTGGACTTGTTTTGCATGCACCGAAATTTTGAATACTCATTTTAGATACACTTGGAAAAATATTCTTATACATTTGATGATTGACATAATTTTTTTTATTACATTGGACCTCGCGCCCAGATGCGTTTGGAAGCTCCTCTCCTCGAAGATGTTTCGCTCAATTACTCGACAATAGAATGCACTTATTCCCATTTAACGCCCGATTAAAAACATGAATTATGGCCCTGATACACTCCGAGCCGCCCCAGTTTATGTAATGGAGAAATATGGCCCGGACCGTCGGTCGGTTTTGTTTCGAAAACGGCGATGATTCATGCGGGTCAAAGTTCAACGCGTACCAGGTGGTTTCGGTGAAAATGGAGGTATAAATTTTACTATTTTTTTCACTGAAATCACGTTATAAAACGATAAAATTATTTGTGGTAGACAAGGTGCATGTAGGGGTGTCCAAAATATTGTAATTTAGTAAAATTTACCTATACAGGACATCTCAAAATTAACCTGCCAAAAATTAAGACCGTGGACGCCCCCTAATCCCTAACGGAGATATTGCCTCTTAAATGGGGACCTCAAAATTTAATTTTTCCCAAATATTTCTAAAAGGGATGGAGATAAAGTAATCAAATTTGAAATTGAAAATCACAATTAGATCGCGAATCTAATGTTCTGAAAATAATTCCTCATAATTGGTCATAGGCGTGCCAAATTCTTA
This sequence comes from Monochamus alternatus, assembly GCA_037114965.1. NCBI lineage: Eukaryota > Metazoa > Arthropoda > Insecta > Coleoptera > Cerambycidae > Monochamus > Monochamus alternatus. Next base: position 56,127,948 of record CM073433.1, read on the forward strand.
AATTTTTAAAAACTATGTTTTTCAAGAAAAACTGCATTAACTGAAACAGGATTTTAAGTCCTTCCAAATTTTGTAATTGGCCAAATAAATTTTACTTCAATTGTCTTCTAATTCTAAAATAAAGTACGGGGAAGAGTTTAAATAAGCGAATATTGTATTACGTATAAAAGAAACAAATAAATAATAAAGATAATAATGGAAAAAAATCTGAAATAATTTTTTGAAATAATGTTACAATTGAAATTTGTGGTGTTTTAGGTACTACAGATATCTCGAAAAATAAAACACATAGGATAAAAGTAATACCAAAAATAAAATCCTTGGTGCTTTGTTGTTCATTTGTTTTTACTATTTAAATTCTCTTCAAATGAAATAATAACTGAAAAAGCGCTTGTAAGACATACATTATTTTGCTATTCTAACCCCACATTTTAACAATTATTTTCACATACTTATATCAAAAGTGAACAATCTTATATGCAGAACTATGTAAGTTTATGTTATAAAAATATTTACGTTTACAGTTAAATTTAATCCAGTTATTTGCTAAATTCTATATTATTCAGTTTATAAATGTCTTAAATTATTTGTATTTGTAGAAAACACTATTTCAAGAATACGGCGTCCTTAATGTAGTTTTTCTTGAAAGCGATATTTTTGTAAAAATTGTATATTTTGTAACAATAACGTACTACAAAATATCGACAAAATTTTGTTTTGGAATTCGACAGACGCGAAAATAACAACGAGAATATCCAAATAGGCTAATCATTCATAGGCGTACATAAATAGGTAAAATAATGTCGGTATGCATTTAAGAAATAGGGTGCAGTACACTTTAAAGACTGCCTGCATATTATAAATATCTCTTTTAGATTGGAAATTTAATATATGTTATGCAAGACGCTACATATTCAGGGCTATGTCTACATCTAACACAAAAATGACACTCTTGACTTCAGAATTTCACCTTAAAAAGATTAATTTTTTTGTTGGTTTGCACATGACCTGATTTGCCTAAAAAATAGCTAGTGGCGACTGTAAGTATGTTTACGCACTACGCGGTGGAGTTGATGATGATTGTGGTTTACATAGTACATAGGTAGTATTTTTAAATGAATAGCTTTCACAACGCTTCATTTTCTATTACGCAGTAGAAAATTTTAAAAAATAGGATAGAAAGGACTTTTTCATCAAGCACAATTAGGACCTTCCAAATTAAGCATGATTAAACATATTGAAATGTTTAAAAATACAACAAGAAAAAAATAACTATGTAATATGTCTCGGGGTCAATTGTGATTAACCGAAACCTCAAGGATGTTATTGTAAACTACGCCTAAAAAACTAACGTGGAACGTCAAATTACAAAGAAACGCCAAAAGAACAATTTGTGAATTATTTACCGAGGTTGTAAATGTCCTAAATGATTTTATACAGAGTGTCTGTGAACGTTATTTAACACATTTATACACAATTTAATATATCATTATAATCTTAACTTTTCACCTACCAAACACTGACTAATCCAATGGACTAAAAAACAATTTTAAAAGTTCAGCTTTAACACCCCGTATCTTTTAAGGGAAACATTTTTGTATATTTTGCCGCCAAAAATGCCCAGTTAACGGAAATACCTGCTTTTTTGTTACACCCTGTACATATGATTGGGACTCAATAAAAATATGATTTAACACCCTGTATAAATAATATTAAATCGGTATATTTTGTCGCCGGATCATATTTTGTCGTGTGTGCTAATGGGATGGCTTTTTTTTGTTGCACCTTAAACAGGGTGTCCGGAAATGATGAGCAAAAAATTCAGGGGATAATTCTAGACCGAAAATAAATGCTGCCTCTTTCTATAACATTTTTTCTAAAACCGATTATGAATGGAGTTACAGGGTGTTAAAGTTAAAATTTTATTTTCGATATTTGTAAATAACAAGAAATCCAAATATTTACATAAAATTTGTAAATCGGGGATTCTTGCGGACGATAAATTCAAATATGTTTCTAATTTTGACATCACTAGTAGAGGACGCCACTTGTGGCACACCATGTTTCTTTTAAATGACAGAACTTTTTTGCATCTTAATGTATCCATCTGACTATCGAAACAATCGATTCTCCTACCTGTTTTATTTGAAAAAGGTATACCTTGTTGAAGTCGGTAGACTTAACCATTTTTGAAATAATCCTATTTGAAATGCTCAGTGCACCGAGTTTTGGTTTCAGGTAAAGTGCCTTTTCTGCTGAAAATACAGCAAAATGTTACTTGAAAAAGTTGTTCAGAATCGTAAATTATGGAGACGTGCAAAATTTCAAGAAGATCGGCGAGGTTTGATGAAACCATTTTATCATAATTTACCGTTCTGAACAACTTTTTCAAGTAACATTTTGCTGTATTATCAGCAGAAAAGGCACTTTAACTGAAGCGATAGCAGTTTTCAATCGGTGCGCTGAATATTTCACATAAGATTATTTACCTTAACCTTTTTAAGTATACCTTTTTAAGATATAACAGGTAGGAGAATCGATTGGTTCAATAGTTAGATGGATACACTAAGCAGCAAAAAAGTTCTGTCATTTAAAAAAAACAAGATGTGCCATAAGTGGTGCCCTCTACTAGCGACGTCAAAATTAGAAACATATTTGAATTTCTCGTCCGCAAAAACCCCCTATCTACAAATTTTATGTAAATATTTGGATTTCTTAAGAAGTTATTTACAAATATCGAAAATAAAATTTTAACTTTAACACCCTGTAACTCCGTTAATAATCAGTTTTGGAAAAAATATTATAGGAAGAGGTAGCATTTATTTTCGGTCTAGAATTATCCCCTGAATTTTTTGCTCATCATTTCCGGACACGCTGTATATAGGTGCGGCAAAAATTCAGATGACTTACGTCACATGAACAAATGGATAACTCATTGTATTTTCATCAAAATATTTAACAAATTGCAACTGATAAAAATTAAACTATATACTACATTAAATGTTTGCACTGTATATTGCACTAAATTACAAAAAATTGTTTTAACGTGACAAACTATCAAAAAATTATGTTGACAATAAAAACAATTACGTAACGGCAGCTGTGACGTAAGTCGTCTGAATTCTTGCCACAACTATACTTAAACTTATATTTTACAAAATTATACCGAAGTTTGTTCTTTTCAGGGATTCTCACGGACATCAAAACCTACTTCGACATAAACAACGACATGGCAGGTCTGTTGCAGACCGCCTTCGTCATAAGTTACATGGGGTGCGCGCCCTTATTCGGGTACCTGGGGGACAGGTACAGCAGGAGGTGGATCATGGCGGCGGGGGTCTTCCTGTGGAGCGTTACCACCCTGTGTGGGTCTTTTATGACGGTCAGTACATTATTTTATCGCGATATACGAGGATCCAGCAGAAATGACTAGAGACGACACAGATCATTAAAATAAGAGTTGCAAGAATTAAGTTTTTCACTTCAGCTTTTCTTCCTCAAAAATACGTCAATTTAATTTTTTTTAATAAAATACGTGATAACGTTAGGACTATAAAAGTACGCTCACATTTACGTCTCAAATATGGCGGATGCGAGGCCCTCTAGGAAATACACCGATATAGAACACAGATTATGATATGAGAAATATCCAAAAACATCTATTCTCAAATTTTTAAGCTGATACATTCAATAATTATTACAAAAAATCACTTCTCTGTTAACGTTTTAAATATAAATTTTTTATTTTGATTTTAGGATCATTCCATTAATTTAACCATTATTTTTAACACATATTAGATTGTGAAATATTAGGGAGAAAAAAACGTGAAATATATGAAACAGAAATTATTAAAAAAATCCACTCTCAAAATTCATTGACTAGTATAGTGCCTACTGTTTAAATTGATTACGATAAAAAAATAGACAAATGGAGAAAATAACTGCTAAACTAGGTAATACATTGTTAATGAAAACATCTGCACTTTTTATTCAATCACGTTTTGGTTTAAAGATATTTTTTCAATGATAGAGCTGTAATAAATAACTCTAATCTGGTGCCTAATTCGAAAATGATAATAACATTTTCAAGACCTACTTCGAATTTTTTTCAATTGCAAAATCAAAAAAAAAAAGAAAAATTGCTAATATCTTTTTAGATTTTTGCAGTTGAAAAACATTCAAAGTAGGCCTTGAAAATTTAATTTTCAATCGGAAATTTGGCACCAGAGTAGAGCTGTTCAAGCTCTATCACTGAAAAAAAGATACAAAATAACATGTCATATTTTTTAAATAAAAAATATATCAATTAAAAGACAGTTTAGTTTAGTAACGACTTCATTTGCTGCCTGGGATATTAAACTGACTTTTCTACTTGTATTTCTGTAAGTAGAAAATTCAGGCAGCTATTTGAACGATACCCTGTATATTTCTCCTCTCTTTAGTTGGATATTTTGCTACTCTTAAAAAAATAAAAAACCTTGTAACAGACGGATCAGACATAAGTTTTTTTGTGGAATAATTTTAGTCTCGAAAAAGTTTCATACTAAAAGACGAGATAAGTAAAAGCTAAAAAACACCCATAGCAAAAAGCTTTTTGTCTTCATTATCACAACAGAAAATCTCAAGTCAAATAATATGATGTTTATTTATTTATATTTGTAAAAGCAATTTGCATGTTTTTTGTCAGATAATTTTGTTTAGAAATGATAATTGGGGTCAACTGATTCAGGTGATTTTTTTTATTTAATTTTATTTACTATAAGAATTTTGATTAGATAAACATAATCCTACAGTAGCAACCAATACCTGAATCTTTTATCCTAAAAGGGTAGCGAAATACCGGACTGAACAGAGAAAAGTCAGATAAACAACTATAGACAAATTCGACATGAAAATAAATGCAAAAAATATAAGTAACTGTTTTTTTTTTTAGAATTTCTGGTGGTTCATACTATTCAGAGCCCTTGTGGGGGTGGGAGAGGCCAGTTATTCCACAATCGCCCCCACAATCATAAGCGACTTGTTCGTCAGCGACGTTCGTTCTAAAATGCTGGCCCTCTTCTACTTTGCCATCCCAGTAGGAAGGTAAGTTTCATCAAGATATTTGCAGAAATAATATAAAAAACGCAGTGTTTTCATTTAATAACAATTGTACTGTAAAGGTGTTTTCATGGTATCATCCTAAAAGATAGAACTCGATCTAATGCAAAAATGTAACAAATGATGGACAACAACTCTGGAAATTTTATGAATCAGTGTCTGAAAATATGATTTCGGAGACGGTGGTTCTAGAAAAAGAAATAATGCCCCCAAAAATAGTGTATATAGCCTAAAGTGTCGCCTCTATTCGAAGTAGTGAGTCACTGAAATTCGCTGTATGGAAAAATAAGTCTACTAGAAAGGTCGTATTAGGCGTGTCTTTAATATACATTTGGGGTTTCAGTAAAAAAATGCAGATTTACAAGTTTTCTCACGCTTTGAGCAAGGCTGCTACAATAAAATGCTATCAATTTAAAAATTCAGAAATACATTCTAGGAATTCCACACTTTGGGACTTCCTAAAAACGGCTGTAAAGGAAAATAAGTCGCAAAAAGTACTCACCGGTTCGAGGACGCCGTCTCGTTGACCAAGAAAAATGCGATGGAACTGCCACGGGACACCTCTGAACCGTTTCGAAGTCACCCTCTGGTATCTGTGCCAAAGAAATTATATTCTAATACATGCATTTACGTTTTTATAATGAAATGATACCTGAATTATGAAGAAATATTCACCAAACAAAGCGTGATGTCATCGCGTTTACAAAAATGAGGTGATAAACAATTGAATATTGAAAGAATCAACAGAACAAGAAACGGCCACTCGACCACTGACGATTTTTATTTCCAGACAACCAAATTTTATGTTTTACAATAAATTTACTTTCAATTTTGTTCCAGATGTAATTAAAAAAATACGTAAAAATTAATGATTCATAGCAAACGTACGTGGATTCAACTACATATTTGAAAAACCCACGAAAATTACTGAAAATGGCAAACGAAAAAGAAAATCAATTGTCGAATATGTTTAATACGTAATACATTTGATTTCTTGCAAACAAGCGTTTATCAGAGAACAGTGAGAAAGTAATATGTTCCAAAAAACCAGAGAACCAAAAAAAAGTTCAAACTAACCTACAAATACTTACCGATTTGTTTTATCATTTTTGCTTCCGGTCTTTGAGTTTCTGTCACACCGATTCGCGCGGCGACTCACATTCATTAATTTCTGACTATTAAAGGGCACTGTAAAGTTTAAAAACTTCTAAATTTTGAAAAAAGCGATAAACTGACGCTAACGCGAGCGCAACGAAAACCGAAAAGAAAATCGAGGGCACGAACTCTTCGCATTGCAACGGTCGAGAACAATTGAACACCGTCAGGGCCCACCTATGCGAAAGCACGTTTTTATGACTTAAATTTTACGTTTTCCATTTGAATTTCTAAGAAAATGTAACCTTCAAACCTCGTTATTCATGGACGCGAAATTCGTAATATTCGCGCGGATGAAGACTTTCCCACTGTTAAAAGCCTATTTAAAATTGTAAACTGACGAATAAAAAATTCAAATAATGAATTAATTTCTTGGACTGAATGTTTTAAAACTGATGATTTTTATGACCCTCAAGCAAAAAATATTTACTTACCTCCGTTTTTCAATACAAATATCTGCCTTTTGGCCCCAGATACATCTATTACTAGACAATTTAATTTAGATTACCTAAGTAATAAGTTTTTTAGAATGTGTCCGTTTACAAAGATCATTTTTGCAGTGGTATGGGGTACATCATCGGTTCTGAGACAGCGAAGGCCCTGGGCAAATGGCAGTGGGCCCTCAGGGTCACGCCTGCCTTAGGGATAATTGCCGTTGTCCTCATCGTCTTCATCCTGGAAGACCCGGAGAGGGGTCAGAGCGAGGGCAGCGGTCACATGGAAGCCACCCCGTGGACGGAGGATATCAAGGACATCATTCACAAGTAAGCGAGATGCTGCTACGCATATCAAAAAGATTCGAGGAAAGTGACACGTTTTTTCTTGGTTTTTAGCCGGAGTTTCATGTATTCCACTGCGGGTTTCACCTGCGTTGCTTTCGTAGCTGGCGCCTTGGCCTGGTGGGGCCCCACCTTCATAGAAATGGGCTTGAAGCTTCAAAACAACGGTACCGTGGACTCTGACAGGTACGTATTGGAAAAACGAAGAACGTTTATATGATTTTTTTGTAATTTTTTAAGGGATTATCACATAACAGTGAATTTAATTGTTCGAGAGCTGTTTTGGTTTAAAATTTTTGATATAAATAGATTTTTTAATGTCCCTGCATTTTGCTATGTAATGCAAAGATAATTTTATTCTATACTCGATATTCGAAAATTTGGAGAGTGACTCATAGATAATATAGAAGCATTATTACTATAAAACGTATAAAATGATTTTTATAAGAGGATAAACATTATTTATCTCAGTAACACTGTGCTGCTTTCTATGCACAGCAATATGATTCTGGATACGGTAAAGGCTCAATCAAACCTAAATCCGATATATGTTCTCTATCTACTTGATTTAGCCGATGTTAAAAATTGAAATAGAATAGCATGGGGTGCTACTCATAATTCTTATAGCTATATTAAACTAAAAAATAATATAATTAATACAACCGTAATGTTTTGATACACAATAACGATTAAAAATAAATCAAAAAGCTAGTTCTAATAAAGAGACTGTTGATAAACTACCTAACATAAGTGACGGACAACTGAGAATAAAAAATGTATATAAAGGATTCCAGATGCAAAACTCTAATATGTATGTGAAGGTAGATATACATAGTTCATTGAAATAAGTGTCAGTTTATAGTGTATATCGTACTATAAAAAAATGTAGAAGTAAATCCAAAGAAAACAAAAGTAAAACACGAGGAAGGAAAAAATAGAAGCCGACGATAATGAAAAATATGCCACTTGTTGGAAAATTCGTAGATTCTTCTTTAGAAATGAAATACCGACGAAGAACATGTCTAAATTATCAAATATAGTTGTTAGAAGAAGAAGGTCCTCAAGAATGCATCTAGAACCAAATCGAATATAGCCTGGAATGTTCTAGAAAACGTCAACATAAAGTTATAAATTTGAAATCAAACGGGAACATAATTAACAAACTAAAAAAGTAGGTGAGCTCTTGTAACAGTATGCTCATTGAAGAAGGCGAAATTGTAGCAATACTGTATCAAATGTTTGGCAGGATAGTAAAGTTTGCGGCGAAAAAGAAGCATTTTTCTACAGGATAACACATATTGGAAGAGACACAGAATATTTAGAAAATAGTTTGCATGTTTTTGAATCATATAGGGTAAATGTGAATGATAACGTATTATATTTTATATCTGGGTGCCTTTTAAACTGGTACGCCTGTGGACTGTTACTCTCCGAAACTAGCGACTAGTCACTCCAGATTTTCGAAGATTGGATACAGTAAAAAAGGTAAACAAACTGATGTATTGTTCTAGCGTGGCATACAAATTCGGCATCATATCGATGATATCCGGCCTGTTGGGTGTGCCGTTTGGCAGCCTCCTCGCCCAGAGACTAAGGCACCAGTACCACCGTATCGATGCCCATATCTGCGCTGTGGGACTGCTTGTGTCCAGCCCGCTAGTATTTTTCGCTTTCATAACGGCCAGATACAGTGCCTCGGTGTGTTTCGCTTTTGTGTTCTTTGCAGAGTTTTTCCTAAACCTCACCTGGTCGATCGTTGCCGATATATTACTGGTAAGGTTCAGCCCGGTCGAGCTGGCGCTCCTGTTCATCGTTTATTCGAAAAATATAAGACCTGCCGGAAAATTTATGCGTCTTCATAATTTGCAAAATTTATAGTTTTGCACTTAATTTTGTGACTGGGACCCTCGCTTTGTAGGTCCAGCCGAATCCGATGAATATCAGCGCCAGTCGAACTGATCTATTGAAATTGTTTCAGTACGTCATTTATTTTTGGCGCAATAACCATGGCGGCGGGAGTAGTTGGCCTAAGTTTGGGTTCCGTATTGAGCCAAGCGCTGAAACACAGATTTCCGTTCGTTGATCCGATTATCTGCGGGGTGGGCTTGATTTTGTCGGCGCCGCTCCTGGTCGCAACGACTTACGCCACTACGCGAAACACTGCCCTTACATACGTTCTGTTGTTCCTCGGGCAGGTAACGTTGAATCTGAACTGGGCAATAGTCTGTGATATGTTACTGGTAAGGAACGAGAAAATTGTTACAAGTTACAATCTTAATGTACTCTTTATTGGTTGTGGTATAACTATGTTTTCGATCTTATATGCCTGTCTGTCTGTACTTTTGCACTGGGTGTTCCCGCTTATGCATTCCACCGTTCGTTTTATGTTGCAGTTAATTTCGTTAAAAATAAATAAATAGAAATTATTAAAAATCAACATATTTTTGCAATTATACAATTCTACATACAGGGTGACTCTAAAATATATAGTCAAACTTATGGTTTCAGCCATATAAATTTGACTATTTATTTTGATATCACTCTGTATATAAAAATTTTATTCTAAGTCTGTTTTTTCAATTTTCAGAACCATTGTCGCAACTTTTACTCATTACTACTTTGATTTATTACTTATATTTTAGTTTACGTGCTCATTAGCACATTATAAAATAAGTCGTACAAAACGCATTTTACTTTGTAAGAGTTGCTACATCTGGTTTCGCCTTGTTGGTAAATTTTTCTCAATAACACAGACACTTTTAGTACTTGTAAACAACTATTAGAATGTGTAAACTATTATAGCCTTAAGAATATTTGCTTCTTTTATCAAATTCTACTATTTTTCTATACAAATATATTTATTCGTACTATTGTTCAAATTTATCTTATGCAGTCCAGTATCAAACAAAAACTGCTGTTGCCCTTTTCAGAACTTTTGTTATAACGTTGGAAAAATGACGTACTGAAACTTTTTTTGTATGTTATCACGTCATTGTCATTTTCTGTACTAAAGTTAATCGTAAGGCTAATAACTCGGCTTGAAGGAGAATCCTTTCTGAATGATTTGTTTTGCAACAGCAAATTTACACAAAAAGTAACTATAAAAATTTGTTTATAAATTTACCTTACGAATTACTTTCCATTTGATGTAACTCGACATGTCTCATTCATAATTTATTCATTTCATGAAATAAGTAATAACAATTACCGTTTTTATATATAATATAGTTAATCAAACTTAGGATTGAAATTAATAGATGGAGATACTCTCTTAAAATCCATACAAAGGTGACTGGGATGTTAAATGAGTATCGCCATCTACTATTTTTATTCCTAACTTTAACTAATTGATTATCTATATTATTTATAAACCAATGAACTTACAGTTTTCTTCCTTGCTTTTAGTAGTCAATTTGTCACAATTATTGCTTAGCATATAATTGTCTTTGTTGTCCATTTAGATGTGTGCAAAATTAGTAATCTTCTTTACAACAAGTAATGAAACAACTTATTCTTGTAAAATTGACCACAAATACTGTTTCAGCAGCAGTAGGCAGTTAGCATGTTGTAGTTGTACGTTTGCTTTTGTAATTTTTGTTTTACAATCATTGATGTTACGTTAGATGTAGAATGTTTTTATATTTTAATTTTCTAATCCTGTCATAACAAACTTTTTTTATTAACAAATTAATCCTTCCTTTTATATTTAGTATCATTTACTGCAATGAAATTTATAATTTTTCCGCATTTTAACCGACAAGTTTTCAAATAGAAAATAATAGTATCGAGTATCATCCTAAGGTGGGCGTGTCTGCTATATTTGGGAAACTACTTGTCCCGCAGATAAAAAAAAACACAAGTGACCCCGGGAAGTGTATTAAAATTATTATTTATTTTCAAATTTTATCGTTAAATGGTGTATTTTTAAATTAAAATCAAAAAGCGAGATTTTCTCCATCAAATCAATAGTGAAGATGTTATGTAAAATGGTTCTGGACTGTCCTGTTGATACTTTAAAAATTATTTGGCATTTTGCTGTATTAAAGGTAGAGGGAGAGTGGAATCGAATTGCAGAAAAAATTTGAACTTTCATGTTAAAAAATACAAATAATTTTAAATAATCTAGGGCTTAGCAAATAACAGGAATGTTATCTCATGCCACCAACGATTATATAGATATGGAAGTAAAACGAATAAATACCGACAAAAACTGGTCAAACCAACAAATTTTTAGAATCTTTAAAATAAAAATTTAATGTAAATATTGTTATAACATAAATACTTAGTACTACATATTTTATGGAGAAAACGTGTCTTTTCGGTTTGAATTTAAAAATATGCCATCCAGTGATAAAATCTGAAAGTGAAAAATAACTTCTCGGGGTCACTTATGTTATTCTTTTCCTAAAAGCTGTAGAATAAGTAGTTTGTGAAATATAGTCTCTTACCGATCTTAGTGAGACACAAAGTACACTTTACTAAATTATTAGCATGCACAGCAATAATAAAAATCTTTATTTATTCATAAATTCACGTCACTCACATGTTCTTCCTATCGATGCCGCAAAGTGCTTGATTTTATTGATATTTTACAGTACGTAGTCTTGCCAACAAGACGATCAACAGCCGAGGGCTTCCAGTTGTTAGTATCTCACGCGTTAGGAGATGCCGGCAGTCCGTACTTAATAGGAGTTGTAAGTATCTGTAAAAGCCATTCACAGGGTGGTCACGTGAAAATTCACCCCCCTTTTTCTCCGCTATTATTCGAGATACGAAAAAAGGTGTAAGAATGAAAGGAATCTTTAAATATTTTTTAAAGTGAATATCGTATTTCCAAGATGTAAGTCTCATTTTTTATTTTTTAACAAAACACCCTGTATATTTTTACGCCATTGGAAAGACCATCAACTGAGCTTTTCAAAAATATATACAAGATACTTATCGTTTATGGTTTGAGATATTCAATCGTTTTTGTGATAGATGCCTTACAAAATATTTCATTCTTACATCTTTTTTCGTATCTCGAATAATAACGCAGCAAAGGAGGGAGGGGTAATTTATACTTGACCTCCCTGTATCCTACTGCTATGCGTAGTCCCGATTGAGTTAAATATTAACGATCTGTTTCTTCAGTTATCCGAGGCTTTCAAGAAGAATTTGAACTTCTCCGATTCTTCGGATTTGAAAGAGTTCAAGTCCTTACAGTACGCTTTGTTCTCAACTTGTTTCGTTGAAGTCATAGGAGGCTTTTTCTTCCTAATCACCGCCTTCTACATCTTACAGGACAAACACAAAGTAGAAGTCGCCGTTCACGGTAAGCATTGATGATTTGGTAAATTACGATAACGAGAGGAAAAGGGGAAATTATTGTTATATGGGAACAGGATCTTGTTTTTAAATTTTTCTTTTTTTTTATTAATTTTTGGAATCGACCAACAAGGTAATTCACAAACAGTTATGATAAAAAATGGAACCTTGTATTCTTTAGTGAATATCAAAGAGGATTTTTTATATAAAATTTTTATCTAGACGCTTCGTCAAAAAGATGTCTGTTAAATTTAAATAAAATTATTTTTAATTTTTTTAAATATTTTAAAAAGCAATGAGTGAAATAATTTGAAATTAGGCACATGGTAAACGCTGTCCAAAATCTAGCGTCTTTTCCTAAAATTTAAATACTGCATTGATGGAGACACAGGGTAAAATTCATCAAAGAATACAAGGTTTCATTTTTGATCACAGTTTGTAAATCACTCTGTATGTTAATTTTATGTAGTAAAAACCTTTTATTTAAAATATATTAAATTAAACTGTAATACATACTTTTACATGGTAATAAAAATGATTTGCTGTTTTTCCAGCCAACAAAGAAAAAGATAAGATGTTTGATGTTGCCGACAAAATTTTTACAGAAGTAAACAAGACAATTTTGAAAACAAACTAACCATTATTTTTCTTTCACTGTGTAAATGTGTATAAGATGTAGGCAAAAATAAATAATTTATTTGAATACGAGTACTTTGTTTGAAAATAATTTTGCTGGAATAATTTCAGAAATAAGAAGTGGGATTTTATTACTTTTTCGTATTTAAATATGAGATTATCGTATTTATATCATAATTTGTTTACACAAATGTGTTCTAAATATAGGAAGAACGTTATACAAGGTCTGACACTTAAGTTGTACTTAACTTGCCACCATGCAGTTACGTTGGCAGCACTATACAAACAAAATGGTAATTTTTTTGACTTTGGTACGTCAGTGTTCTGCCGATATGTTGTTTCGACATGCAAAAACAATAATGAACGTGACGTAATAACTGACGACCGTACCTCGTACCTTCACACAAACATCGCGGGATAATACTAATGCACCAAAGACAAAAAAAAATACTCTTTGTATAGTGCTGCCAATGTAAGCGTACGGTGGCAAGTTCATGAACTTAATTGAAAGAGAAAACAGTGTACTTGAAGAACTTATTTATGGTACCATTGTTTAATATTTGCACCTGATTTAGAGGCTACCCATCATAACCATTTAGACCACGAAGGACATGCAGCAACGGAAAATACTTGAGACGCCTTTTCTTTTAGATGTACGTTTTTATTTTACTGTGATGGTGGCGGTAAAAAACACTTTACACTTCCTAACACACATTTCGCAACATTATCCATCTTACCATCGAAAACGGGTTAGACACACATATTTGTGCAATTAATACACTTCAACCACATTATTCAAGTACACATACACAATAATACTGGGGAAAAGGCTACTAACTTATTTACTCACTAACCGTTTCTTATTTCGATATGCTGATTTTGTATCGTAATTCCGCATCAAAACCTAAAATATATTTTCTCTGATATATTTTACAAATTATAGTCCTTAATATGGTTTGGGATTACCATGCAAAATTACGGAATGGTTTTAAACCTAATTTTAAGAAACAACGAACGTCATCCTAGACTTACTAATTGTTTTTTTTGTTTTTTTTTTTGTTGCAGCCGGCAACTCACAACACCTCTTAGTAAACAATTCGGATCAAGACCAAAATATTTTCTGATTAGTGTTTTAAACAGTGTTCGAAACTTTTATTTAATTTCCAGCAGGGAAAAGCGTGTTGAGTGTCGTGTGTCTGAACCGTACTATAATTTATATGCATAAAAACGAGACTTTTATTTATAGAAACAACGCAGGTGTTTGTAGAAGGTATTTTTTTATATGTGTATATACGTTAACATACTTGTCCATAACATATAGATGTTCTGTTCGTTTAAAGTATTGCAGTCTTAAGATGTTTGTTTCCACACGTAAAGGTAGACTGTAGCGTCTACACAAACTAGAACTACTAGTAGGTCAATAGTTCATGAAATGAAATTTTATACGAATATACAAAATCTAGATATTAAATTTTAAATTGTTAGAATGTCATTGAATTTGTTACAAAAAACAGTTTTATGTTGTAATTATGGCTCAGCCGTTAATTTAGAGATAAAAACGTAGCATTTGTACATCTTCATAAATTTGTGTACATTCAAATAAATTTCGAATGTGTCTAATTTGTTTTAAATCAAAGTGGTGATATAATTCGTATTATTTTTTTATTAAATATTTGTTGTTTTACAAGTTTTTTGAAACTTTCTACAAATTGAAAGTATTGTAAAATATTTGTCAGTACCGTAGTGTTTTGTACTTTTTGGTTAAAAGAAATAAAATATGATTAACTTTCATTATCAAATGTAGTTAAAGTTGTACAAGTATCATGCTTTGTCGAATGACGGAATGCATTGAAAAAGTACATTTATCTTGTATTATTTAGTAAATGCAATTTTCTCAAGCTGGGCATTTAAGACTGAAAAGTATGATTGTATAGTTGTAAATATTTATTTAAGTATATTTTAAAAACTTATTTCTATGTACATCATTGTATTTTTGTTTGGTTTTTAAAACAAAAATGATTTATATATTTAAAAAATAAAATTTAAATAATATATACCTACATTCTGTTTGATTTTACCTATCCATTTACCTTTTTAGCCAGAGTCGCCGCTTCTGTGTTTAACATTAGGTTTTGGTGAATTTTATTTGCAATAAAGAGACAAGAAAAAATATAACATTTTATTTATTTAAGGCAATATTGTCATTGTAAATCTATTGGAATACATGATACTTCACGATCTGAGAAAAACCATGTTTGGTTTGGATTTCGATATAGGCCATCATATTTTAGACAAAAAGCACAAATATGTATATAAAAAAACAAATACTTGAACAAAAATATTTAAAATACAACCGAAAATGTACAATGAACAATATAGTTCCTTAATAAAATCAGTCAATTTTCACTTAATGGTAACACAAACAGTTATGTACGATGTATACAACGGCATACATATGTCAGATGTAAATATTCAGGCAATAAAAGTTTCTAAAAATAAATTTTAAATGCATTGCACCAAAGAGGAAATATTTATAAAAAATAAATATTGTAAAAAAAAAAAACTTAAACTTATTGTATATCACATACTTAATTATTTGATCAACAAATAAATGAAGCTTAAACAACTTCAAATTAAAAAAAAAAAACTTGATACAGGTACCATGACCTAACGTTTTTATTAAGCTCCATTCAGTCAAGAGTGGATTGTTATATTGTTTACCATTTAATTTTTTTTTTTTTTTTTTTCACCCATTCTGATGTCTCTTTTTGTTCGCTCTCACATTGAAATCTCCAGATTATCGAGCAGTATTTAATAACTGCTCCACTCGATACCTCATCAAATTGTCCTTAAAGAAACAAAATGATTTCTAATGCAGAGCACCTGTCTCTTATTGGAATATTTATTATCCAGGGTGTCTGGAATATTAGCGCCAATATTGAAAGGGCTGACCAAAAACTGTTCTGAAGTTGCTGCCACAAAAGTTCAAATGTTTTGTTGGTATAGCTACAAAAACTATATGATCTTCATAACATTTCGAAGATCCCACATATGATAAACTCAAATTAAATATAAGCATAATTTTATTTCCGTTCAATAGATAAGGTCGTCCAAGGTACCGTTCGTAACAACGATTAAATAATAACCCCTCAACTTACATTACAAACAAAGGTAAAATATTGACGAAGCAAAAACCCTTTTAACATAATCTGTTTCTTTGTATCAGTTGTAATGAAGTAAATAATAATAATTGCTGAACACTTATACCTATTTCAAACTTTATTCTGCATTAAGAAAAACTAAAAAAAACCTTTTGTGGCAAGTATGTCAATAAGTACTTGTGATTATTATGTAGAAGTACCAGATATAGTAAGCCTGCGATGTCACATATTCAAAACCTGTTTGCTGTGATAACTAAACTATAATAAATGGTGTTCCAAAATGACCTGGCAATATTGTTAGGGCTGGTAGAACATTAAAAAATAAATTAGGTATGCGTATATCCTACAGCCACTTGTTTTTTGAGATACAGGACGTAAGATAATTTCAGAAAACCAAATTTTAGATGTAGTTTCTTTTAAAGAACATATTTCATGAAAAATTCCCACAGGTATGTTTTTGGTGGTGCCCAACACACTATTCACTATTTTTACAAAGTAGAGGACGCTGACATTTTATTCTTAATCTTTTTTTAACTTTTGTTTTTCTCATTCAAAGTTCCTGATATTATGTAAAATTTCATTTTACACAGAAACGGTGGTCTTAGCAAATTTGTTAACAAGGAAAATGCAAAAAACTGTGATAACCACTAGCATCGACTTTGTACAAAAAAACACCAGCGTGTTCCGCAGTACCAAAAATGTACCTGCGTCAAATTTTGATAAAATATGTTGTTCTTAAAAAAAATACAGCCAAAATTTGATTTTGTTAAATTATTTTACACGTCCTGTATTTCAAAAATGAATGGCTCTAAAACATACATCTATTAATCAAACCCTACTTATTTTATAATGTTCTATCACCCTAACACAATGGACATCTCTTTTTAAAATACCCTGTACAATATCGTTGGTCAAAGAAAAAAAAATGTTACGTCAACATAAAAGCACACATATTCCGGTCACCCTGTATATTTCCCTTAAAACTATTTAGAAGACACATTTGTAAGTTTTGCAAAAGTATAACATCAAATTACATACCGTTTTAATCCACGGGTGATCAAGGATCCCTTCTACGGTTATTCTCCGTTTAGGATCGATCGTTAACATCCTCTTTATTAAATCTTTGGCCGCTTGAGACACCTCGTACCAGGGTAGACCATACATGTTATATCTTCCCGTTACGATAAGTCTTTTCAAGGAGATTTTATCCGTCGCCCTAAAATATTTCATATTAATCACAAAATACACACACTGACTCTCGGTAATTACTGAAAAGGCAGTTGCTTGGAAAGCATGTAAAATAGTATGACACCCAAGCTCCACACGTCGACCTGTTTGTCGTATATATTGGAACTTAATACTTCTGGTGCCATGTAGTGCCAAGTGCCGCAAACCGTTTTCATATCGAAACCCTCCGATATCTTGCTCAGTCCGAAATCGGTAACTTTAATTAGAGTTTGGGGGCGATCGGTGCTTAAGAGGACATTGCCGGGCTGAAAATAACTTTTTCAGTGAAATTTACTACGGAAATATGTTATGAGCTCACTTTAAGATCCCGATGTGTTACTCCTTGGGAATGTAAGTATTGCACAGCCAAAACTATTTGGTAAAATAGGAACTTGGTATTGGATTCAGTCAGGGGATTTAGGGATGATATTCTTGTGCTAAGTTCTCCCCCCTGTATATATTCCAAAACAATGAACACTTCGTCGTCCGTCTCAACAATTTCCTCCATGTTTACCACCAAAGGCTAAAACAGTTTTTCCTTCGAAATTAACAACTTTTAAGTACAATGGTACACTTACTGCGGTTATCAGTCCCGGGAATTTGGGATTAAGAATTAATAAACCCGAATTCCAAGGACAATGTCGATATTTTATGAAAAATTAATATCAATTAAAGTGTTATTTATTTACGAAAAACAGAATGGTAAATGTAAAAAAAACGTGATAATTACTATGATTAATCATATACAGAGTGTTTCAGGAGGAGATGTACATACTCCAGTATGTTATTCTACGTTGGAAACGCTTCATTTAGGTTATACAGGATGTAAAATTTAAAAAATTTATTACATTTTCTTTAATAACTCTCGACTATTTTCAGTTAAATTCATGAAATTTTGTATGAGGAGGATTCTTGGGATCGAAAATTCAAATTTTATGCACAAGCGGCCATTAGGATCCTTTTAAAACGCTTCAACTTTTTCGTGCCACGGAATATACCATTTTAGAATAGAAAAACATTTTCCCCTAAGTTTTTATATAATATCTGAGGCCTCGTATTTCACATTAGACTGAAACGTATCTATAAAATTGACAAGGTGAGACCCGAAACTTTCGGGAACCAAGGCTGCGGCACCCCGGGCTTTTTGGGACTGAAAATTAGCAGACTGATAGCTCTAACACTTACATGTGACAGCCTTTGAAGAATATCGACCTCGGCTTGTATCCTACTGGGATGATTTATATTATGGATCTGTGAAGGTGAATTTCTTCCCTTCTTAATCTTTTTGATTGCATATTTCTTACAACTCAGCTAAAAAAAAAACGTAACTTTGATCTTGATAATTTTTTTTAAATGTTTTACCTTTGCATATGCTAATCGCACTTCTCCACAAGCACCTTGGCCTAATAATACAGAGGGCTCGTAGCGATCCCTTAAAAATGACGGAAGATAGTTGTCAATTACTGAATATCGCATGGATTTGAACACGTACACTGAAAGAAATCTTTTTGAATAAAAGAACAGAATTCAGCCTTTCAACCTACCCCGCAACATATTCCCGATAGCAATGACGTCATTATTCTGTAAAACAACAGTGTTGTTCCTTCCGATTACTCGACCGTTAACGTAAGTTCCGTTTTTACTAAGGTCGGTTATGTACGTAATATAAACATCTTCCGGATCTTTGGTGATCTGAAAATGTTCTTTACTGATGTGAAGGAGGTGCTCCTCGAGAAACCTTGATTTATAAATTACTATATCACACTCTTCAGATCTACCCAACTTCAATGATGAATCGATAAGATCTAAAAAGTTTTTCTCATAAGAACTGCAGTTGGCAACCGAATGCGAAAAATGTTTAACCAATAAACAAAAAATTATATTTATAGCAATGTTATCATGGAATTTATGAGAGAATTCCACTTACCTACTGAATCCAACTGAGGTAATAATGCAATAATCCTGCCCCATTGTTCTCTCATTATCTCTGTCCCAGAAGATCTTTCCTGGTTCTGAAAGTTGCTATCCTCGATCATTTTCTTTTTAAAACCAAATACATTTGTTCATATGAATGTTAACCATTACCGATTCCGACTACATCTTGTATAATAGCCATGTTTTTCCATTCAAATCAGCTGTTCTCCATCACGGTTTATTTGAACTACTGAAACATACACTTGAACTACAAAATGTTAAGGCACCAAACTTTCAAAAATAAATTTATTGAAATTATTCTTTATTTGCGTAAACTGCAGTATACAAAATAATAAAAAAATAGAACAATATGACATTATACTATAAATACTGTAAACGAAAAAAAAAAAAACAAAATACAACATGAAATCTTAGTCAAAAAATACAAATGTAGTAATAAAGAGGTACAGACATTTTGTAAATAAATATCACAAACAAAAATGGCACGATTTTTATAGAGTATATTTATACAGATTCGTCAGAGCTGGATAGTCTGGCACGTTTTGAAGGAGGAACCATGTCACAACTATCATTGGGATCCTCGCTATTGTCCGAGACTGTCTGATTTTTTAATAAATTCACCCTGTATTGCATAGTAACGTCCTAAAACACAGTTAAATATAAAAAAAGTTGCTTGAAAGGTAGCGATTTACCTTCGCCAACCAGGGGTGACTCAATATCCCACTAACGGTAATTCTCTCTTCCGGATTTACTATCAACATCCTCTTAACCAGATCTTTGGCCAAATAGGACACCCCATTCCAAGACGAACCGTCCATCTCGTACTCCCCCTTTATGATTAGCTTACCCAAGACCGTCCTATCTGAAGAACTAAAAATATTTCAAATAAAAAAAGGAAAACGATTAGCCAATGCTTAAAATAATTGTTACCTAAACGGTAATTTTTTAGAGAGCATATAAAACAAAATGACGCCCAAACTCCACACGTCTATTTGTTTATCGTATTCCGGACTTCGGCTGTCCAGGACTTCCGGAGCTGTGTAGCCCCAAGTACCACAGACGGTCCTCATCATATCGTCCTCCTCTGTAATCTTACTCAATCCAAAGTCGCTTACTTTTATCGTAGTTTCGGGGTTGTCACAGGACAGCAACACGTTCTCAGGCTAAAAAATATACAACGCAATTACTCAACGTAACTCGAAATTACTATTTTACCTTAAGATCTCTGTGGGCAATGCCTTTGCCGTGCAAAAATTGCACGGCTAGCACCATTTGGTAGAATAGGAACTTTACGTTGGACTCGGTTAGCGCCACGTTTGAGAGAATCCGATTTGTCAACTCTCCCCCTCTCATGTATTCCAAGACGAGGAACACGTCTTCATCGGTCTCGACGATTTCCTTCATGTTAATGACAAACGGCTGAAATTTAGGACAGAAACATAAAACGATTCACTGCATTAAAAAATTAATATACTTACGTGTGACAGAGATTTTAGAATTTTAACTTCAGTCTCGATTTTACTGGGATGATTGAGTTTATGGATTTGTGAAGACGTGCTTCTCGCTTTTTGTATCTTTTTGATAGCATATGTCTTACAGGTACGCTAACAAATAATAAAATATAAAAAATTACGTGTTGAGATATCGCTACAAGTATAGTACCTTTTCAAACGCCAGTCTTACTTCTCCACAACCTCCCTTTCCAAGCAAATTCGCCACCTCGTATTTATTTTTTAATTCTGGAGGAAGATAATTCGCATCGGATGGCAACATGGACTTATACATAAATACTAAAATCAAGTCAGTAATAAGTACGGGGTGTCCCGCTTGTACTTCAAAAAAATTGAGGGAGAGCTAAGTTCCTCTAGCAAAAATAGTAAAATTAGATTATAAATATGTTAACGGCTTTGCCAACCAATTTTAAGTGGATAAAACACGAATGTAATACGTTTTATCCACTATCACAAGCTCAAGTTTGTCAAAAGAAAACAACATTTAATGTCGTCAAAAATGTTCCTTCAAAAACTTGGTGGATTGTTTTTTCATTTAGTATTGTTTGGAAAACTGGAAAAATGGAAAATGTTTAGTATATTTCACTCATTTCTCTGTCTGCTAAGCAACTCTACATTTATTACCAAGCCAGTTTATTTATACTTTACAAAAAAGAATTTGAAGTGAGTCAATTTGAGTCAATGAAGAAGTGATCCTTACATATTTTTTGAATATCAAAAAAAGTACACGGTTTCATCAATGTGGATAAAGTATTCCATGTTAAAGATTACTTTGAAAATTCACCTGTAAAACTATGGTAGATTGGCGGTTTTCCTGAAGTGTTGCTGTAGAATATAAAGATAACGAGTTAGAGAATACATCAAAACGTATCTCACAAGAGCTCCTGATGAAGAGGAAAATTTTTATTTTATATACATTTGGTAAATATTCAATACTTCTACCAAACAGCAGATACATTAGCAATTTCTAAAGATACAGACAGGTTACCTAGCATCATAAGAAAGGTAAAATTACTGTAAATGGTAATGTTAGTAAGTAATTGTTCAATAATACCCCTCGAATATAATTAAGAAAAACCCACCCAAGAATAAACGTTTTAAACACACTGTACCTCATAAATACTACGTTAATGAAACAGTTAATGAACTACCTCCACTGTTTATCCAAGAGGAACTTCTGCCTAATTTTTTTGAGGCCCAAACTGAATACTCTGTAAAATGGAGATACAAAAAATTGTAAATTACTTACCCTTCGTCCTTCTTGGACCTATGCTTATGGTGTCCTCGTGCTGCAAAATATTACATTTGTTTTTACCGATCAGCTTACCATTGAGATAAGTCCCACTTTTGCTCAAATCTGTAATAACTGCTACAGAAGTCTCAGGACTTTTAGCAATCTCGAAATGAATTTTGCTAAACATTTTTTTGGTTTTAGGGTCGATTTCCATTCTGTCTATGACAGCATCGCAGAGAGATGACCTCCCAACTTTAAAAATAGGGTTCAACAGATCTGCAACCGAGTACAGTTTTAAAAATAAAATCTCTTCAATTGACAAAGACATTACCAAATGAATTTAAGTACAAGAGACACGAAATTAACCTGCCCCATATGGGAATGGAGACGTTTTCTATCGCTATGGGAGATTCAGAGGAACTTGGCGTATAAGTATCCGGTAGTTCTTCCATCGTTATCGACTGAAAAACATAAAATACTAAAAAAAAAAATAGTTACCAATCTTAGTTCACTTTATGTCCCTACCATTTACATCCTTTACTATTGCTAGCTGGTCGTTGTCTTTCAAGATATTTTTATTATCTTTTCCAATTTTCACGCCATTCAAAAAGGTTCCATTTTTACTTAAATCTGTGATGTAAACGTTTCCACTGACGACATCCTTTGTAATGACACAGTGCTCTTTACTTATACCTGTGTCGTTTACCAGTATTTTATTTTTGTCGATAATGATGTCGCAGCTCTCCGCCCTACCAATCTTTATAGATTCTTTGTCCAAAACTAACAGATATTTTAAAGATGCAGTAAAATGAATTTCTATGACGCAGAATACTTACCTGTCGAGTCCAAAGTAGACAAACGTGAGACTAACCTGCCCCAAGGCTGCCTGCTTGTTTGAGACAGGGTTAAAGTGTTTGATACTGAAATTTCGTCAGACATCATTAAATAGAAACCTTGGTTTCAACAAGTATAAGGAAAACAACTACATATAATAACGAAAAAATACGTAACACACAACAATAAACTACGTATAACAATCACTTCTCCATGTTAACAGCCAAAAAACGGCGGCATGCCCTTTAACATCATTGGCGGGTACAAAGCATGTGACCAATGGCATGTGACAATTTTAAAATAAGATTTTTATTTTATTTTAGATGTGCGTATTTAAGCTCAAATATTATTATAGGTTTTATGTATTCTTGATAATGTGAACGAAAAATTATCGAAATATAATATATTCATATTCGACTTATTCGAGTATATAATTGAAACTCAAATTTATATTTAAAAGTAGTTAAAATATTCTTATATCAAAATAACGAAACCGACCATCTTCTTCTTCTTCTAAAAAATAATTATTACATTCGGTTGCGATGTTCCGAACGTTTTTGATGCAGATTGTAGAAATCCCCGAAATTCCATTCTATTAAAGGTCCTTTTACACGTTTAAATCACAAAACATTGTTTATGAGAAAATGATAACTATTTTTTCTCTTTCTAGAGAAAACATTTATTTATGGTATGCCTTTCTGTTTGTTTATGGGTGGGTGGGTATGCCCAATACACATGTCCTTGACCATTTACGTTGTAATGTAAAACATAGATAAAAAAATATATTTTCACTATGATGTGAAAGGTATCACGTAAAATTAACCTCTTGCCATTTTCTCTTCAAATTATTTCTAATACATATATTGATATTTCTTGTTTAGGACAAAAAATTGTAATTTTAAAATTTCACCTAATAGAGCAATATCTTTGAAAATAGTTATCTGCAATCTGCATGTTTATTGCAAGTCCACTATCGTGATCTTCAACCTCTTACACAAAACATTGTCCACAGGGGGTTATCACCAATCGCTATTTTTTTATTTACCCCATAAATATTTACACCATCCTCCGATTTCCATTGGTCAGTGGCATGTGTTTGGAAATAATGTTGTAACAATTATTATTTCACAAGCCTTTATAAGACCGATTACCCTGTATTTTGCCACACCGATAGTGGAATTGTTCGAATATACTAGTTTTTTTGAGCGCCCAATTTAGAAAAATCTCAGAAATGTCCAAAAACGTCCTGGTTATCGGCAGCGGTGGTCGTGAACACTCGATCGCTTGGAAACTATCTGAAAGTGAGAAAGTTAAACAGATATTCGCAGCCCCTGGCAGTTACGCGATTCAACAGGTGCCGAAAACGAAAAACGTCACACTGGATGTGAAAAATTTTAAGGTAAGCACGTGCTTGATTGAGGTTAAGTTCGATGACATTTGTCTTATTTTTTTTTAAGGAAATCGTACGGTTTTGTAAAGATAATGAGATATCTCTGGTGGCGGTAGGTCCAGAGGACCCCTTGGCCAATGGCCTTGCGGACGTTTTGGTAGCAGAAGGCATAAACACCTTCGGTCCACAGAAAAATGCAGCCCGAATCGAATCGGACAAGGATTGGGCCAAAGCTTTCATGGACAGATACAATATCCCGACAGCGAAATGGAAATCTTTTACTAACTCAAAAGATGCCAAGGATTTTATTAACGGGTATGTAAATCAGACTGAATTATAATAACGATAAATTATTGAATTATTTTTTAGTGCACCTTTTCCCGCTCTAGTGGTTAAGGCCAGCGGTTTAGCAGCTGGAAAAGGAGTTGTAGTAGCTTCTGATAAGAAAGAAGCATGCGATGCTGTCGATGAAATATTAACAGACAAGAAATTTGGCGCTGCAGGCGAGACTGTGGTGATCGAGGAACTTTTGGAAGGTGAAGAAGTGTCGGTAAGGATCTTAAACACCGTTATTTTTATAATTTAAATTTATTCACAAGATAATAGATATGAAAGTGTGGCAATATAAATATTTTTAGTCAGAAATATGTTGTGTAAAATTTGCTCAACATATTTTGACCATTATGATCGATGATAGGGTTATCATTACGTCACACTTTGTTTTTGTGTAGTTATTGCGATACCCACTCTAAATTTAAACATTAATAAGTTTATGTATTTCGTTAAAAAATTATAAGAAAATGGCAAAAAAAAATATTTTAAAGACTATAGCACATTTTAAATATAAAATTTTATGCCGTAATAGGTGTTGGCATTCAGCGATGGAATTAATATCAAAGCCATGTTACCAGCTCAAGATCATAAAAGGATTTTCGATAATGATCAAGGCCCTAACACTGGCGGTATGGGGGCCTATTGCCCTTGTCCATTGTTAAATCCTGATCAACTTGACTATGTACAAAAGGAAATATTAGAAAAAACTCTGTACGGTTTCAAAAAGGAAAATATCACATTTGTAGGTAATATATTATCCAAATAACCACCACAGTATATTTTTTTAAATAAATAAAATTGCATTTTTATCACACAGGTGACGTTTTGGTTTTTTTAAATTATTTAAAAAGCTCTTCAGATCTGTCAAAATTTATCTCATATTTTTTTTTTGCAATAAATTTTGGCAGAACTGAAGATGGTTTTAAATAATTATAAAAACCGATACCTCATCTATGTGACAAAAATGCAATTTTGTTGTCTTATTTTACATGGCTGATAAACAATTCAAAATTTTGGAAGAATTTATATAATTTTATGTCACTGTAGGAGTTTTGTATGCCGGCTTGATGCTGACCAAAGACGGTCCGAAAGTATTGGAATTTAATTGTCGTTTCGGTGATCCCGAGACCGAAGTTATCTTACCGTTGCTCAACTCGGATCTGTACGAGATCATGGTATCATGTTGTAACGGCACGCTAAACACAATCGAGTTAAGATGGAAGGGGGGACTCTCAGCCGTAGGCGTTGTAATGGCTTCCAGAGGATACCCGGAAACCTCTAGTAAAGGACAAATCATTACTGGTATCGATACTGTGAACTCTAAACCGAACCACATAGTTTTCCATTGCGGAACTGCATTAAAAGATGGCAATTTAGTCACAAATGGGGGCAGAGTGCTCATAGCAGTGTGTTTGGCTCCCCAATTGGTCCTGGCTGCGGCACGAGCCACCCAGTCCTGCGACGTTATAAAGTTCGAGGGGCAGCAACATCGGAACGATATAGCACATAAGGGAATTGCAAGGTACAGGGGACGTTCACATTTATTTATACAGGGTGTCCAGATATTAATGCAATATAGGGCAAGAATAAATTCTGGAGGACAAAACAGTATTGCATTAATTTTAGGACACCCTGTATAGTAAACTAGTTACTTTATATTTTTAGGGCTATATTACAATCGGGTAAACTCACCTACAAACAGAGCGGAGTAGATATTACTGCTGGCAACGATTTAGTGACTCATATTAAACCTGCGGCAAAATCCACTGACAGAAAGGGAGTTATGGGCAGCTTGGGTGGATTCGGAGGGTTATTTGATGTCAAAGCAGCTGGATACATCGATCCTTTGCTGGTATCGGGAACGGACGGAGTTGGAACTAAATTGAAGGTAACGTTTTTATCCTGTATATTTATTTCTAAAAATGTTTTATTCGATACCTTTTAGATTGCTCAGGAAATGGGAATTCACGAGACCATCGGAATAGATTTAGTGGCCATGTGTGTTAACGACATCTTAGCTCACGGAGCGGAACCGCTGTTCTTCCTGGACTACTTCGCTTGCGGGTCGTTAGACGTAAACGTGGCTAAACAAGTGGTGTCAGGAATCGCGGAAGGATGCAAACAAGCAGGGTGTTCGTTAATAGGTGAATAAATCAATTACGTTTAAAAAATAGGGTTGGACGTGGAAAATTTCAGGAGGCGAGACGGCCGAGATGCCAGACATGTATCCTCCGGGAGAGTACGATTTGGCTGGATTTGCAGTGGGCGCAGTTGAACGCAGCCGGCTGATGCCTCACGTTGAAGAAATTGAAATTGGAGATGTGGTCATCGCGTTGCCATCGACGGGCGTACATAGCAATGGGTTCAGTTTGGTTAGGAAGGTGATGAAATTGGCAGGTGTCGGTTACAGGGACGTCGCTCCGTTTAGTAAAGAAAACAAATCGTTTGGTAAGTTTAGCAGTTCACGAATAAAAACAAATACATTATTTTTTAACAATAATCATAGATTTATTAGTAAAGGGAGATGAAATTGTTCACATTTGTCAAAATGCAAATTAGTTATTTTGTTTAATTTGTTTTTTTTTTTTTGCTATAATTTTTTTAATACTGGAACAATTTCTTTCAAATTTGGCACACTTGTTACTTTTATAGTGATGCAGTTTTAGGTAAAATGCATTGTATGTACTCACTGTATATTTGCTAGTATATCCACAAACGGTTGGTTTTTTCGACTGCAAACAAGAGTATTAATTTTTTAAATAAATTATCAGTCTTTAAGAGAATGGAAGGAAATCAAAATTTTAATAAAAATAAAGAAAAAAAAGTTTAATTATACTAACACTTCTTAGTATTAAGGCAATATATGATTTATTAAATATATCTATATTTCATAAAATTTGTGTTTTTTAAATAAAATTTTTATTCAAATCATAAAAATTTGTTAATTTAAATGTTTCGTACAAATTTGGAAGGTATATTTATTTTCAGGCGAAGAACTATTGACTCCAACCAAAATCTACGTAAAAGCAGCGATACCAGCAATAAAAACAGGCAAAGTCAAAGCATTCGCCCATATAACCGGTGGCGGTCTGACTGAAAATATCCCCCGAATCTTACCAAAAAATCTAGCTGTTGAATTGGATGCGAAGAACTGGAAAATTCCAAGTGTATTTCCTTGGCTGGCAGCCGTTGGTGATGTAAACGAGGTGGAAATGCTAAGAACCTTCAATTGTGGTGTGGGAGGTGTATTGATAGTAAAAAAGGAAGACGAGAAGGAAATATTAGGATTGGTCCAGCCCTACGGAGCGACGGTTGTTGGGAATGTTACCAAAAATCAAGGTAAACTTAAAACAATAAAAAAAGCAGTCCTTAATTTTTTTTATTTCAGAACAAGTTGTCGTTCGTAATTTCTCTCAAGTTATGGAGCAGTCAATAAAGCCATTCATTCCCGATGTGGTGAAACGCTGCGCTGCACCTAAGAAGAGAGTTGGTGTCCTGATTTCCGGAAGCGGTACGAATTTACAGGCGCTTATAGACGCTACACAAGATCCTACGAGGCATATGGGGGCTGAGATCATTTTAGTAATTTCAAATAAAGCTAATGTGGAGGGACTGAAAAGGGCAGAAAGAGCGAATATTTCTACTAAAGTAAGTCGAAAAATAAAAACAAATAAATTTGTTTAATATATTTGTTTCATGCTCTAGGTATTAATTCACAAAGACTACGCAAACCGAACGGAATTTGACCGAGCCTTATATGAGGAACTTACAAAAGCCGGCGTTGAAATTGTGTGCTTAGCAGGTTTCATGAGGATTCTTACGGGAGAATTCGTATCAAAATGGAAGGGAAGGTTACTCAACATACACCCGTCGCTATTACCGCTCTTTAAAGGCGTGGAAGCCCAAAAGCAGGCACTAGAATCAGGCGTACGAGTGAGCGGATGTACCGTACATTTCGTCGAGGTGAGTATTTCAAATTCAAGCACTTTTAGACTTCAATATTTTCTTTCCGATTTGAAAGGAGGATGTCGACAATGGGGCGATCATCGTCCAAGAAACGGTCCCGATCGAGGTTAACGATACGGTAGAGTCCTTAACGAAGAGGATATTAACAGCGGAACACAGGGCGTTTCCCAGAGCATTGCAGTTATTGGCAACGGGGAAATTAGTGCTTGGCCCTGATAACAAAATTATTTGGTCATAAATTTTTGATTTCATTACTTTTCTAAAAAAAAAAAAACTGCTATAAGAGAATTATGTAAAGGACATTTAACTGATTGACTGTTTTATTGTTAAGTATACAGGGTGGACAATTAATAAGTGGGACAAAGCAGTGGCGACATCTTTCAAACAAAATATGGATATATAGTTAAATATGTCATAATAAAATGTTGCTGTGTAAAAATATATAGGGTGTCAAAGTTGAAATTACCTTTTTATTTTCTTTTATAACTCGAGTACCACTCAACTGTTTCTCATCAAATTTGGTAGGGAAACATTTTTTAAGAAAAAGAATCATAATTTGTATTACATCAGATTCGGCCACAGAGCGCCACAATACTTAAATTATGATTCCTTTTCTTTAAAAAATGTTTCCTTGCCAAATTTGATGAAAAAAGGATAAAAGTAATTTCAACTTTGACACCACGTATCTTTTTACAAAGACATATTTAAGTATATCTTCATATTTAGACTCAAAGATGTCTCCCCCTGCCCTACAGTTAGTTATTAATGATCCACCATGTATTTATTAGTGTTAATATTAAAATATTTAATTTTACACCCAACTATCAACTAATGTTTTTCACATTCCTGAATATAATTATATTGTTGTTTTGTATACAGAATCCTTGAATAAAATTCATTTTAAAACTAGTTTTACTACCTCAGTATGCAAATTTTAGAACAAAACTGAATAATAGTGCTTGAAAATTGCTCAAAGATGTCCGCCGAATTGAGTGAGCACGATAAGGCTGTTTTAAATTGCGTGTTCAATCCGAACTTACCCTTGGAAGAAGCAACTATCCAGGTCCAAGAAGAATTACAAGGTAACACACACTGATGAACGCATTCCGATTATTTAAATCTACAGGGTGGTATGCAATGAACGGATCGTAGAATAACTACATATAAATGTCAAAATAATCGATAACCAAACATACCTTAGTAAAATGTTGCTGCCATCTACAGTGTTAAAGTTTGATTTTAAATGTCAAATTATTTCATAATTTTCCGATCATTGCTGATATTATTCTGGCTCTAACCAAAGTAGGCCTTGTCTGGTGAAGCCGATGCTAATGACAACAAAAATTTGTCTTCAATTCTGTCAAAAAATCAATCTCGAATTTGTATTTTTTTAATAAAGAACATGATTTGTTCTTTGCCGTCATTAGCATTGGCTTCACAAGACAAAGCCTACTAAGGCTAGTGCTTAAATGATATTAGTAGCGGTTAGGAAGTATGTGCCGTAGTAGTATTATTAAAGTTGGTATCTCAGAACGAGTGGTTTATCAATATCAAACGTACCTATAGTTTTTCGTTAAAAACAACCTGCCTATGAAATTCAGATAAAGCGTTGTATAAAAATATTGCAACTATGGCACAGTCCGTGGTAGCGCCCTCTACAGTATATCTAAAAATTAATTTCAGCAAGTTTCTACACCTTTCTCATTAAAGGCGTTTTAAATTATGGGAAAAATTTAAAAACAAACTTTAACGCTATGTACAGGGTGGGCAAATTTCGATGTTTACAACTTTAAGTTATAACTCAAAAATTAATAGTTACAAAAAAAACTAGGCATGCCACTGGACTCTACTCAAAAGTGCGAAAAATGTGTTAATTATTTTTTTCTAACTTTACAAACGATCAAGTTATAGACATAACGTAGAAAATTTGAAATTTTATTACTCGAAAACCAAAGACGATAGGTCATTTTAGTTTTGACCATTAAATTTTCTCTTAAAAAAAGAGATCGAGAATGGGGAGAGGTAATTTTTTTCTATCTTCTCTAATTAACGAGAGCCTATAAAAACCCCATCACAAAAACAAAAATAGCAACATTTTAGGTATGTTTAACTAAATCCCATTACTTTGAAGTATAAAATCTAGTTACTCTACGACCCATTCATTACAAACCACTCTGTATATTATATTCTCAGATGAAGACAAAACTGATCCCACGTACCAAACGGCAAAACAAATGGAGATTAAAGCTGTACAAACGGTGGAAAGCGGAAATTTAAAGGAAGGGTTGCGATTGTTGGACGAAGCGATAGAAACAGCGCCTACGATGCCTTCGTTGTACAACAACAGGGCCAACGTTTACCAATTTCTAAGAAAATTCGACGGTAAGAAAAAACTAAATATTTTGCATACTCTCTATTGCCGGCAAGTTGCATTTTATTTCACGAGGAAAGGAAAGGATGTGTGAGGTAGCTGCAACTTTCACGGTTTATATTTTAGAGGCCTTCGACGACGTCACCACTGCGATAAATTTGTGCAGCGACAAACACAGGAAAACGCTATGTCAAGCTCACTGTCAGAGAGGCCTACTTCATAGACGAGCCGATAGGATCGACCAGGCACGTTATGATTTCGAAATTGCCGCTAAAATGGGAAACCAATTCGCAAAAGGACAGGTAATTATGGAAAATTTTGGGAAAATAATCATTTAATGGACAAATTACGTGCTTTCCAGCTGGTAGAACTGAATCCCTACGCGGCTCTTTGCAACCAGATGCTACGCCAAGTGACCGACGCTCTCAAGTAGGAATATGTACAATATCTTTATTTCATAGAATTACGATATATAATATATTAAAACAATACAAATTGTAAATGCAACAGTCTATCGTAACTAACAAATAAAAATCAGCAAATCAGTTAAGATTCCTTAATAGCACCAATTACAAAAATATACATAAAATCTATATACTATAAATCTCGCGCATAACAGGTTTCCAAGAACCCCACCGACAAAAAATAAATCAAAAAAATTTATTTAAAAATAAAAAAATCAAAAGAATTTCCAAACTGCTGCAAGATCCATCACGATCATTTATACGACTATGCACTACAAAACCTGCATAACCTTAAGTATTTACAAAAATAATTGTAGGTGTAAAATAAATTAAAAAAAAAAAAAAAAACAAGAATATCCAGTAAGGTTACCACTACTTCTCGATGCGTTTCCCGAAATTTAAAAAATAGGGGACGAATACAGACAAAAAAGAGATTTGATTGAAAAGAATGTTTCATACCACGGTCCGGATGTGCGGCTTAGATATTAAACTACCTATTAAACCTATATATGAAGTGTTATTCTAGTTCGGTTTGGTCCACCATTTCAAAGTCTTTGCCCGTACTCGACCTCTGGCTGGATTCGCTCTCGCTCTCTGAACCGCCCGGCTGTTCCGCCTGAGTCGGATTGTCGGCTGCGTCCTCGTGGTTCCTTCAAAAACCAAATCGTTTAATACCAACACTTCATAAAATTGCAGGATTCTTAATCACAACTTTCTGCACCACCTTTCTCTAATTTTGGAAATTTAAAGTAGAACCAAAAATAGTAATAAATTTTTTTAATTCACTCAAAATTTTTCCACACCTTCCTCTTATTAACTAATAGAGGAATATTTTCTCATTACTCTCTTGTAATAAAATATTATTTTCAGATTTGATTACCTTTCAGTTTTTTATTATATAAAACCATCTTCAGATCTAAAACTATTCTCGAAATTCACACAGATGGCGCTGTAAAATTCAAGACATCAAATGTAAGGGTGATCAACAATTTATTTACAATTGCCGTTAAGACTACAAAGCTTCCAATTGCTATTATGTTTTATGGTGCAATTCTTTGTATTTATGTAATTTTTTAGGTTAAAGTATATTTTGGAACTTATCAAAAGGACTATTTTAACTGTATATTGTGAATTCCTAGTATGCTCATAACCTTTCAGATACAATGGTTCCGTTTGAGACATCTTGAATTACATGTGCGTGACCTCTAAAAGAAGGTGAGGCACATAATTGTCTGGGGGAGAACGTGCTATCAAAAGCCTACGTTTACAGCGTCTGCCTTAGTTCAACTACCTTATGAAATATCCATTTTTTATTAAATGGAGAAAATTGACACTGTAATATAGAAATAAAACCATCCTTCTACAAAAAAAATGATGAAAATATTAAAAAACACAAAACTTCACACTTCTATTATGCAAGTATTTGTTGTCCACCCTTACAACAGTTCCAAAATCTATCAACAGATGTCAGTCACTTCGTGATTTTCACCAATTGCAATATGTAAATAGAAATGTGATAAAAGTGCTAAAAACATTTTTTACATTTTTATTTATAATTTAATGTGGATAATTGGTTACACAAGAACAGATTAATTATTCATTTATAAATTGGTTTAATTTACCTTGGTCCAAAATTTCATAGTAATTGAATAACGTGAATGAGTTTATGCTTATGAAATAGAATCTTAATATCCAAATCTAAAAAACGATTGTTCAAAACAATATTTACCAAGTAAAAAATGTGAAATAATAAAGAATTATTGATTAAAAAATCAATACCACAGGGTATAAAAAAGTTATGACGATATTTGTTGTATAAATTATCAAATTACTGTCAAAAGTGCTATAAATTTTCGAGTCACAAAAACATATCAATAAATTGAAAATAAAAAAATAGTGTTACAAACA
Source organism: Monochamus alternatus (assembly GCA_037114965.1). Lineage (NCBI taxonomy): Eukaryota > Metazoa > Arthropoda > Insecta > Coleoptera > Cerambycidae > Monochamus > Monochamus alternatus. The sequence continues at coordinate 56,161,259 of CM073433.1, forward strand.
ACATTATATTTAAAGAAAATTTATTTATAGCCTTACCCTTCGTATCCCGCGGGATCTGGCTGTACCGTCTCCACCTTTTCGGCGGGTGTTTCCTCTGGCTTGTCGTCGTTCTCCTCTTCGGCGTCCGAATCCTTGTCTTTCTTCTTCTTCTTACCTTTCTTGTCGCCGTTCGACGTCTTTCCCTTATACTGATGCTAAAAACAAAAAACAATAAAATGTAACAATCGCCCAAATTTCTATCCGCATCTGCTCACAGTATAGAGAGGCCAGAAAGAGGCGAAGAATCCCACGTCTTCCGTCAAATTGGGTAAGATCCACAAATGGTGTTTACCCATCGTCACCGTCCATATCAAGCAGAACACTATCAGCCGGATAACGGCCAGTACTATTATCGAAACCAGGAAACCGGCCGCCGCTACGCTCAAGTAATACACACCTAACCTATGAAATATTAATAAATTGAAAAATTTCAAAAATGACCCACAGTTTAATTCGTTACCTTATAGATGGAGGCCACAAAGGGAAGAGGCATACACCGATGGCGCCCAGCACTAACAGAGTTCCGATGAGCCAATAATGGAAAGGTATCGGATCGTATATCCACACGTACGCGTCCAAAGAATCCACAAAGCGTTGGTCGTTATGCATGTCCAACCTGATTTTTTTCTTACGCTTCTCTTTTTCCTTGTCGGGCTAAAAAAAGACCATTAATTTTTCCCCGCGTTTCAATTTTCAACAAAATCTACCTGACTTTCTTTTGCCCCCTCAACGACGCTACTTTCAGCGTCTGTTCCCTTGTCCTTATCCTTTTTCTCCTCTTCAACTGGCTCAATGGATTTCTTCTCTTTCTTCTTGCTCTTCAGTTCGGACTCTGAAACGGGGACCTTCCGAGCCCTGTGATAAAACTTGTGTTCTAACATAACGTGTAAGTAATCGACGATCTCATCCCTAGTTTTGAAAAGCGGTTCGTCCCTTTTTACAAATTCCGATTCCAAGAGGGCATCAACCGCCCTCTTACCTAAAATTTCGTCATAATGTGAGAACCACCCTTGGAAGGAAAAGACGTTTATAATACACATCATTCAGACCATACCAAGAACGATTAACTAGGCGGGATTATTCGAGCCCTACTCTTCAACGTTCGTCTGTATGTGTGTGTGTGTGGTTGCAAAATTACGTGTCCTCGATAGAATGTTTACCGAAATTACTATGCAATTTAAATTTGAATAATAAGATTTATAAACGATGAGTAATTATTTTCAATTATTGTTTTAAAGTAGTTTTATTTTAGTAAATTTATGTTTTAATTTAAACGTAAGCTGCACTGCATTGTTTTGGTAGTTTTCTCGTGAAGATCTTAAATAGAATTTTTTAGTCATTTTGACTCATATAAAATTTTCAATATTTAAAATCAGGAAAGATAAATTTGGAGCTTTGTTTTCACACCCTGTATAAATGGTAATCAAACTTTAAATTAACAAAAAAAAAAAAATTGACTAATAAGTATACAGGGTGTCTGTGAAAGGTTGGGAAATCTCGGAGCTGGAGATACTGGTAACCAAAAAAAGTCAATTGATCCGATTGTTGCTGGTTTCAAAAATACGGGACATTCAATGCTAAAATTTTATTTTGAAATATCTCAATAACTTTGAAACCTATCAGAGTATTAAAAAAAAATTGGCACAATTATGTTTTTTTGGCACGGTAAATAAGAATTTTTAACTAATTTTTACATCACTAGTAGAGGGCGCCACTTATGGCACATCATGTTTCTTTTAAATGACAATTTTTTTGCTGCTTAGTGTATCCATCTGTCTATTGAAACAATCGATTCTCCTACCTGTTATATATGCCAAAGGTATACCTTGTTAAAGTCGTTAGGAGTAACAATTTTTGAAATAATCGTATTTGAAATATTCAGTGCAGCGATTGAAAACTGTTATCGTTTCAGGTAAAGTGCCTTTTCTACTGAAAATACAACAAAATGTTACTTGAAAAAGTTGTTCAGAACGGTAAATCATGGAGACGTACAAAATTTCAAAAAGATGTATGAATATTTCTATGTCTAACAATTCAAGATATGAATGACTTTTTTATTTTAAATGGCAAAAATTATCATTTTCAACAGCTCGTATCTTGAAAACGAAGCATTTACAGACATATATCCATACAAATTTTTCTTCCTAATGTCGCATATAGAATATTATATTTTAATTATACTCCTGAAACACAACTACATCACGACAAAATAGCTCGGAAAGATTTGCTTGATGTGCAGTCCTGTCTAGTTTATGACCGTTTATGAGTTATTCTTTAGACCGTACACCAGGTAATAAATTATATCTTATTAACAATATCATGTTAACATAACAATTATTCAATGTTTACCAACCTTGATACCATTTGTTACAAAATAATTACGTAATGTTGTTAAAATCTTGAATTATTAAAAGAACAAAAAAATATATTAAGGCAGTCGTGACATTATTTACCTGTGAAGTATTCAACGTTATGGTTTAAAAATTTCGTTTTCTTAATGGGGACATTCTTTCTCATCCACTTGGCAAGAGTAAATTCCTCCTTTGACGGTTTGTCGATGACCTTTTCGCCCGGAGGCACATATTCCTAAGAAACGAAAACAAAGAAACTAAAATTATCCCGACTAATAATAATTCACCAACATTAAAGAAAAAAGTCATCTCTGTCAGAGTACCCTGCCAACTTCCATCTCTCTCTCTTATCAAAACAATACGTATGTCATTTTTCAGAAGAGTGGTTATAGCCGATAAAAAAAATTAAACTCAAACATTCAAAAGTAAAATACGAAGCGTAAAATTAGGACGTGAGTTTATTGAACACGAAACTAGGTTTATAATATTTTAATTAGAGCATAATGGTCGGTACCGTTAACTTTTTTTATGCCGTTTTCGTTGACTGAATAATCAATGACGTACATCATAACACTTAGTTTTCTTAAGAAGAACTTGAAAACCGACATTAATATTCCTATATAATTAAATATCGTCATTAAGATACCAAGAAATAAGATTTAAAATTAATAAGCAACGTCACCGCAAAAACTCGAACATGTTTCACAATAAATAGAAGGAAAAGTGAATTGACAATTAGATTTATTTTTTAGATACTTATTTACGAACCGAACAAAACATTAAAACAATTATTAACACTACAGATTTTCGAAAAAGTTATTAAATTTACCTCTTTTCGCTTTTTGCCTTTCTTCTTCTCCGCCATCTTGACAATAACTAAAATGACGTTACTGACGTCAGCGCCACTCAGTAAGAACACAACACCAACAGAACCCATAGGCGTACCCACAAAAAATTATTTTTTAGATATAAACCTATAAATTTACTAAATATTTATGTCATTTTATTAAATATATGAATTTCACAACGATCTCCTTGAGTATGCCCGTTGGAATTGAAGTACTTTCCAAAATTCTTTTTGAATAAACGTGATACCGATACCCATAATTGATCGTTTATGTAACGCCTATAGACTACGTCACCAGTGGTACTTAACCTTTTACGTCATTTAGCTTTTCTGCTACAATGAAAATAAAAATACATAACTTCTCCATCAGGAAAACAATTAAACGATTGTGAATCGAAAAATGTCTCTAATTTAATTACAAATTTAATATAATCATATTTATATTTTTTTGGTATTTATTTTGTTACCACTGATTTGTTTCATTTCTGTATGTGCATCCAAATATAAATACATTTATTTGCGTACTTATCCGTATGTCCTATATCATTATCGTTCGTCTAAAGTAGATATGTTGATAAAAAAACCCGTGGCATGCTTCATCGAGTCTCCTAACTTTTCCAGTTTTTATTACCAAAGCAATATGAAATATGGCCCTGTATTTATTCGCTAGATCTGCTCCTGTTAAAAATGTAGCTCACTTTAGTATATTCAAAAATAGAAAAATAGATTACAAGGTAAATATTTTGATAAGTGACTTGCTTTAGAATTTTATGATAACTGTGTTCGTAGAAGTGCTACAAAATACTGGAAATCGACGAGAATAGCGACCAAGAACAAATCAGGGCAGCTTATTTAAAATTAGTTAAAAGGTACCATCCCGATAGTGGAACCGAGGAAGCCAATGCGGACAGGTTTCACGAAGTAATGTAATGTTTTTCGTTTTCATTGTATTTATTTATGTCATACAAGTCATTGTTTTTTATTTTTTTGTCCATTCGTTGTATGCACTGATAAGGCAGATATACACGTAAAATTTATGTTTCAGATAGACAAGGCGTTTCGTCTCTTGATACGTAAAAAGTCTAAAGAACGATGGGATATAGAAGAAGCTGTAATTATAGAAGAACCCGACATTAAAGTAACATCCAAGATTTTTATATACCTATAATAAATATTACCAAATCCTTTTTGTAGCACACTGCGCCCCAACACAGGCAGTACCTCAGCTACGATGGAATCGGATTGGGAAACCCCTTCCAAAGACAAAAACAGTACGCCAAAGTGCGTGCCATGAAAGCTGCAGAGAACGTTTACGAACATCGAGTATCGAAAGCACAAGCAGACGATTCTTCTTTACTGGATAAAAATAGAATTTACGAAAGTTGGGAGAAAGTCCCGCTAAAACATAAAATAAAAACAAAGTAACGAAATTACAGTATCAGTTCAATGCAATATCGAAAAATATAAATTAATTATTTTGCAGACATGGATTCGACAGGCTAGTGGAAGACCTGATACAGGAATCAATGTCCAAAGGAGAATTCAGTAATTTAAAAGGCTCCGGAAAACCGTTACCTTCACATCAAAATAGAAACCCGTATGTGGATTTCGTCACCCATAAAATCAATGAGGTGGGCGTAAAATCTCACTGTGATTCGTTATTTTCATTTTTATCACTTGTGTAGGTGTTAATCGACAACGGTTTTCAACCGGAATGGATAACCTTGCAAAAGGAGATAAGGGAGGAGGCCAATCGTCTGCGTAGCGATCTACTGATGGAGAGGAAATATTTTGGGCCTTATCCTATAAGTGTGGAAGAAAACATCGAATGGAGCGAGAAGGTTTATCAATACAAGAACGTCGTAGATAAAATAAATAAGAAAATTGAGAAATTCAACCTGGTCGTCCCAGTTCTCAATAAGCAAATGTTACAAATTAGCCTGGAAAATGAAGCTCAAAAAGTTATGATAAATGGACAGAGCATAGAGGATGATATGAAATTTGCAGGTCCCTTAAAAAAAGAGAGGAGACATAAAGTAGAAGACACAAATAGAGAAGGCACAAATTTGTTTGGGTTTATCGAATATTTTTTTAAAGGGAAATAAAAAGGTCTATAGAACAAATCCTGTAAATATATTTAAAAATAATAATAAGTTATAATGTGTTATTTATTTGATATCCAAATAATTAGTAAAAAAAACGTAATAAAAAGAGCAATAGTAATGTATACACTTAATTTAAATATTTCAAAATGAGCACATTTGAAATTGTAAATTATCGCGGCTATTTGTACGGAGTAACTTTTATACTCCAAGCGTCCAAAGAACAAACCTAACTAATGAACTTTTGTACCATGATAATCTGTTACTTCATGTTCGATGCTTTTGAACTACCCAATCGATTCGGAGTTTCTCGGATTTGACAAATGGGTCCCATAATGGCTTCCAAGCAGCAAGATGTAGAAGTTATAGAAAATTGGGAAGAAATTGAAGAGACTGATGTAATTAATTTTTATAAACCTTAGTTCAGTGTACCAGGCAGTAGAACAGTTTTTAAGAATAAGTTTTTGAGCTCATTAAATTTAGATTCCATGTGTTTAAAGGTTATGTCACACTTTATGTATTTTTTCAGGTATTAGAGAAAAAATTTAATAATCTTTTAACACCAAGTAGAACCTTAGATACTAGAAGGTATTTATGAAGACAAATCATCCCCCGTATTGCGTTGCATTGAACGACAATTTATGTTTTAGTAACAATGTAGAGAAACCTGTAAAAATTATACTTACCGGTGACGATGCCTTGAGATCTCAATACGTGCCTCCAGAACCAACAGTCAAGATACTGAAACGACCATCTAAAGATGTACAAAATAGTAATGATTCTAAAGTGTACCAACCTAAGAAGACACTCCGACAACGAGAACAGGAATACGCCGAAGCCCGACTTAGGATATTGGGTGAAGCGAGCCCTGAGAAAACCGATGAAAAGTATGTACTTTTGTGTCGTAAACCACTACTATTGTTGAATTTTTTCGATGTTTGTAATAAAGGACTAAAAAATTGTTTCTCATTCTAGGATAAGCATTCAGAAACCAAAATCGTGTGAGGCGGAAAATGTGATAAGAATGCCGAAGGGACCTGACGGTACGAATGGTTTTACTCTCCGTAGATAGTACTTTTTATATCTCCAGTTTACCCAGTTACATGCTAAAAAGGAAACCTGCCAGATGTCTTGTTCGTAGCCCCTTTCTTAAGAAGTCATCCCGGGCTAAACACATCACGTTGATCTCGACGTTCACAAAATACTTTTAGCTTTAGTAGATAACGTGGAGTTAAATTAAAATCAATCTCTATATCTACTTCAAAATCTCAAATTTATGCACACTTGAAAACGAGATAGGTTTTCTCCAAGAAGCTATTCGGAAAGATTTCAAATTCGATATATTTTATTGAGACGAATATGACTGATTAATTGTGAATAGTTGCTGAATCGGCTGTACAGTTATTAAATGAAATTTGGAATCGATTTGAATTCTAGTCGAAATAAAATTTGTAATTGAAAGCCGTATAATTGATTTAAAGGATTGTTTAGTAATATTAATAATCATTTAACTATTTTTATATAACTAAGTGAAAAGCTATTATTTTATATTAAATTATTTCGATTCATTAACGTTGAAACATATTTTTGTAATATTTTCCATGACGTAACCAACTCATAAAAAAAATAGGAAGTAACTTAGTAAATGAATACAGGAATCTAACAGAGACAACATTGGTATATTTGTACCGCAAATAATGTTTAAGACAAATTATTTTGGACCAAATTTTTTTCAAAAAATATTTGTAAAAAATTGCACAAAGTTTTGCATGCTTTCAATTCGATCTATTGAGAAATTTTAAAGTACTACACACGTAGTTGGTGCCTTAGATTAAAAAAATGTGATAAACATTTCAAATAAGAGTTCTATTTTAAAGGGCTGGAACCGTTTTAAATAAGTAACCATTATTTCCGCATTTACTAAGCCACTGGACTATCTTTTTAGTATATATGTGAACTAGTTAAGAAACATTTTATTTGTACATAGTAGGGTAGCACAATTAGTACTTGTATTCATTCATACTTAATGGAGAACAAAATATAGCAAAACAGTTCTGTATTTAATTTATGTATTAATTTGTAAATTTTCATTAGATATCTTGTATTATGGTTGTGCAATTTTAGTAAATATACTATTTTCTATAATAAGGGGTATTATTTGTAATCAAATTATTTTGAAAGTATTAGATTGCATGTACACATAAAAATCAAAATAATCGCATTGATTCAATAAATAAAAGAAGATAGTGTAAAGAAATATGAAATAAAATTGAGTAAAATCGATATGATAAATTTAATCAAAATATGAATCGGATGGAGCCGATTTCTCGGAAACAACTACTCTGCGGGCTATTGCCCTTACCAGCATTGAATTACACCGAGTGCAAATAGCCAGTCATTCGTCAGCCACGCCTCCAGACATAATAATATACTGGTTCAGTATGCCATAGGTGAACCAACCGACGACTAACCTTGTCTGTCAAATCAGCGCCAATTTTCGTATGACACTTGCAACGCTAGTTGCATAATTTATGACGTCACATTAATGCGGACCATTTTAAAACAATCAAGTTCCAGGACACTGTTTACAGTGTGCAATAATCTACGACCCGAATCAGAAGAGGAAGACGAAACGTGTTAGTTTGGTTATGTCAAGTGTCAGTTTCTGGTCTTTTTCAAAATTTTTGTGATGGAAAATTCAAAAGAAGCCGTCGAGGAATTTGTAAGGAGAGAAATGTTTACCGAATCGGACGCGGTACATCCCCGATTCATCAAGCAAAATTCGGAGGAAATAAGGGAGTACGAACGCCGACATTACTATTTTTGCCAACAGTGTAACATATTTTTCGCCCCAACTGTCGAGGGACTGAAAACACATTTCAAGGGTGACATTGTGAAGCACACAGCAATCGGTTCTTGCTTTTACTGCAAAGGAAAAGTTTACGAGTACAGCCTGAAGGACGAACAGAGGGTGTATCATAATTGCAGAGATAAGGATAAGGACTGCTAGTAAAGGAACGAGAGAAAATATTTATTTAGATATTTAATTAATTTTAAATGTTTTTGTTGAATATTTTATTAGAAAAATATAAATTAAGATTTTTCTCTATTTAACATACATGCTATGTGCAAATACATTTATCCATTAAAAATTTACTATAATAAATGGTAATGATAAACTAATGAATGTAATGAAAATAGATTTACATTATAACAAAATGCTCAACTAATTAAGTGATAGAACAACAACAACAACCTATTTTTGTAACATGTTCTTGCCATGTGTTGTTATTATTCTCGTTTTTTACACGTTATTGTTTTAAATAAAAAGCTGATTGTTTAGTTATTTAATCATTTACGTCAGTTAAAGTTGCTAGTTAAAAAAGAATCCAAAAGAAATTAAAATAAATATGAAAGAATTTAATAAGGCAATTCGAAAGCTCCGAGTTGTATGCAACACGCTTTACACCGATCGTATATTGAGGATAGTATTTCCATGTAGCTGGGGGTTCCCCAATTTCCAATCGAATTCATTTACATTGTTTTTGGTATCACTGTAAGATTATATTCGTAGATTTTGTAATCATTCCAAAATGATTTGTTTTATTGATTAAAACCTATAAAATGTTTATACAAGGCGTCACTGTAAAATTAGTAAATTTAACTTCCATTAACCGAGCAACAAGACAATAATAATTATTTTTATTTTATTTTTTTTAATACGCCTGCTGTGTGTGGTGTGCCACAGCCATAAAACTTCATACAGCTAGCTATTCTCTCATTTGCAGTTGCAAAACATAAAAGGTGCTACCTTTCAGTAGCAACTCGACTGATGCCACAGGCAGGCTAAAATATATCTATCCACTGATCCAAATACGAATATAAAATCTATTTATTGTTATTTTTTTAGTTTACTGGCAAATCAGCTAATTCAAATTCAGGATGATTCGAAATTACCTCTATTACTTTGTTAGACAAATAAATTCATTTAATCTATTTGACAATTTTCTCGAACTTTCAGATTCATTAATTTTCGATTTTTATTTTACCGCATTATCCATTGTCGTTGGATTTTTATTTACTTTTATAACATGTAATTGGAAGAAATATGATGAGTAAGTTTATTATGAAAAATAATAAAACATCGGGACAAATTTCCGGAAAATCCAAAAATTCAATGACATACAGGGTGTCTCGTTTACAATAACGAAGTTATGTAAACACCTGGTGTTCGCCATATTTCCAAATTTTTTGGATTAATTCTTGTCTAGATATAACGATCAACGTAGTGGGTGTACAGTATGTGTATTTACACATATCACATAGCCACTATATTCGAATGTTATGTTAACGTAATAAATGGGTTATAAAAAAGATTAAACAGTTATTAACTTGTGTTTGCTATTTATTACTTCCAAATTTATATTGAGGTACTGCTGCTTCCTCGCACTACCCGCCACTGCCGCTACCTTTACAGGACCATTAAACATATTAATTTTAATGGGAATTTCATTACTTTATCCGACACGCGCGTGGGTAATAAACGAAGACAACGGCAACATTACGCCGGTGTGACAACACACCCAAACAACAACATGCAATGTCAAGGTGTCAAGGTCTGAGCAGGTAGCGCGACAAAGCGACACGAAATCCAGCCGGCGCACCGGCGGGATCGGGCCTGAACCCACGCGGATCGACGCTAGAACCGCGAATATACGGATCCCATTTAGTCATCCTCGCGAAGCGACCGCGGCCAAGCCAACACACTCGAAATTCGAAACGCAGAAGTGATTTTTTCTTCCGGCGGCTCTTTCCCTCCTGGTGGACTGTGACCCACGGCCACGACGATGTCTTTCTGGGCTTCTTTCACAGGTAGGTCGTAACTTCGCAACCGTCTCGCCTTGTGGGGGAACGCAAAGTCCGCGGCAAATGCGCGACCGCGACATATCGATTCCCGGAGCCAAGAACAAGTTATATAGTTTAGTATTACGTAGTCAGCTGGAGGGTGCAGGTCAGACAAGGCGGCACCTTATGGGCTGTGATCGATACATAACTGTGGTGTAATCACTGTAATCGCGAAAAAATACTCGACATTTCCGTGAAAATATACGTGAGCTGCGAGCATCCCTTCTGGATCCCCGAAAATGTTTGGTACGTACGCTATATTTAGTCCGAGATGTGTTGACGCATCGCCGAAAAGTTTTACGAGGCCTCCAGTACATCTTTTTCTCCGAATAAAAGTTTCGTTCCGATTAAAAATCCTACTGCGTTTAGACGTTTACAATAAACCAGCTTTTCTGTCATTCTATCACTATCCCTTAGTTAAATTGTGAACAAAATACAGTAATAGCTTAGTTATCACCTAGATACAGCGTGTAGTATGACAAATTCGTTATATGTTTTCCCAGAAATAGTATAGAAACAGTTCCAACAATTTATTTTTATTTTTTTTTTGGATTGGCGTGGGTTTAATTGCGAAAGGAGGCGGAATGGAAACAAAAGTGTTCAAAAAAATAAATCACATGTGTTTTCCAAGTTTATTGGGAACCTTATAGTTGAAACACCTTGTATAATTAGGTATTGGTCTCTCAGGGAGCCATAGAAGGCGCTTTTTGTTGTTAAATTTGAATAAAATGTACTTCTTTTACTATTTTAAGCACTATTTAAAAAAATAAGCAAAAAGTACGTTTTCTATAATTTTTTTAAAAACAAAATCTAAATTTAAAAAACGTTGCTCCTATATATTCATTTGGATTCAGAACCACGAGTTTTTAAAATTAATATAGGCAAAATACGCATAAGCTACTTGCCATATTCATTCCATCGCTATTCCTTAGTTAAATTAAGCACCAAATACAATAGTAGTTTAGTATCACCTAGATATAGCGTTTAGTACGACAAATTCGTTATATGTTTTCCCAGAAATAGTATAGAAACAGTTCCAACAATTTATTTTTATTTATTTTTTCTTTGGATTGGCGTTTTCCAAGTTTATTGGGAACCTTACAGTTGAACCACCTTGTATAATTACGTATTGGTCTCTCCGGGAGCCATAGAAGGAAATGTACTTCGTTTACTATTTTAAGCAGACTATTTAAAAAAATAAGCAAAAAGTGCGTTTTCTGTACATTTTTTGAAAAACAAAATCGAAATGGAAATTTTAAAAAACGTTTCACCTATTATAAGAATATATTTGGATTCAGAATCGTGTCTAAAAAAAGTCTAGGCAAAATACGCATACGTTGCTTGTCATATTTAATAAATTTTAAACAATCACCATGATTCACGGGCATTGCGCAATTTTAATTGGTCACTGAGTCAACTTAATGATCACTTGGAGGTCTCGGATGGCCAGAATTGTTATCTATTTATTCTTGCCCTGAATTCTGGCCGATTTTCGATTTATTTTCGAACCGATGACATTTTCCAACTTTATCTAATCGAGTTCACGTATCTACATTTCAAAAAATGAAAACAAATGTTCAAATGTGGCCGGACATGTGACTCCTGCGATATTTCTTCGATTATGTATCTTGTTTTCGGCATAAATACGTCCAATTAGGTGATTGTTTACCGGCAATTCGTATTTATATATGTAAATGATAACATTTTATTAAGTTGTTTGTTGGACTTTAAATTCATTTAAAAAATTCTTCTGATATATATAGCTATTTTTAAGTAGTAGACACGCACAGGACCGTACTCAGGCGTAAATATCACATAATAAAAGAAATTGATGTTATAAATTACGAAGACTAATTTAAATGTATGTATTCATTCATAAGTAACTCTTATGAGAAGACGATATATAGATAACCTAGATCTGGACAAAACAGATCAATAGCTTCAAGGACATATGTCCCCACTTTGCGTGATCCCAATTTATGTCCTGTTAAAGGTTCCTAAATGAGTAATTTCGTACCATCAAGCAATCAATAAATACTCGCCACATTGTAGCCGTAAAATTTATGGTTCCTTAATTTCCCATTCTCTAACTTTACTGTTAAACGGTATGTATCCAGTTATTAAAGTTTGTAAAGGTTATACTTTTTACTACGTAATAATATTAGTAATTAACGGTTGGTTTAAATGCTACACTGAACACAAAATGTATCTGAAATGAGTTAAATTGAGGAAATATGTATTATTCAATTATAAATAGTTGTTAAAAATCAAATCAAGAAAAGTCCTACTCTCTCACTGTATAAAGTCACGGGTTGTTGTTGCCGAATCTTGGTAATATTGCTCTAAAAGGGGCTGTATCTTCACAGGGGATGTTCAAATGAAATTATTTTATATGATAGTCTTACTTTTTCACATTTATCTACACCCCACATATTTTAAGATCAATAGCTTTTATACAGTCCTCATGGCATCACAAGAACGTTACCAGGACATAAAAATAAAATACTTTATAAATATAACATCACTGCCACGTTATTTATTAGGAATGTAAAGTTCGTATATGTTTGTGTGTATTCTAAAAATAAATAATGCTCTTGGGAAACGTGTTTTTATTTTTCAAGATAAAATTTTACTATTTCAAATGTATTTTGTGGCGGCTCTATGAGATTTTAGAAGACGCTTCCAGTTAGACTCGATTTTTAACGTGGGAAAGCGAAGGCCCAAGGCTGCTTGATTTGCACACAGATATACGTTTCGCGTATTGTAAAACGGCGGAATATCGTGAAGAAATTATATGGAAAGATCTCATGCTATCCAAAGAACAATCACACTGTACTTAAACACCGTTCCATATTTACAAGGCTTAGCAAGTTACTAACGATTTTTTTAAACTTTATTTGGCGTATCGATTTTAAAGCCTGTCCCGTGGGGAGATTGCAGAAAATTCAGACAAATGAGATTATCTCGGGATCTAGAACTCATTACAGGACGTTGACTATGGGCGTTCATGCGAATGCTCTAATTTTTTTTTTCTTGATAAAACTAGACGGGATTTGTTTCGTATTAAACATTGGCCACATTCAGTTACACAAGAAAGGTGGTTGAACCCTACAACGTGCGTACAATCTATTGCAATAGTAATGGCACTCTTTAAATTTCTACTCAGAACTTCAGTAACTCAAAAACTACTCATTTGAGGGAGTGTCATTATTATTGCAATAGATTGCATATTAGATAACTGGAAGGTTACCGGAGTTACCTAATAAACCATGTCTCTAAAATGCACTGTTTTCCAGATTATGATGAAATTTATATGTTTTAAATAATTTTTATTAAATATGTCTTGAACAAATGATAATATTAAAAAAAAAATTAGAACGAACCGTTTTTTAACAATTTTTGTGAATCTAAAACCTTCGTAGTCACTATTTGACAATTTTTATTAAAGAGGTCTTTGAAATCGCCATTATTTGCCGTCGAAACAAATCTAGAAAAAAAAAGACGTACAACAAAATATAAAAAATAAAATTTTGATGTTTTATTTATTCATTGTTACTTTTAAACTTGTCTGTGGTCAAAAATAAATGTTTTCTGTTATATAAATGTGGGGTCTTAGAAACAGCCGTTGTCCAGTGGAAAATAATTTTTAAAAAAATCAGTTTTTAATTTCTAAACCGCTTGAGATAATTTAACCAAATTCGGTGTGCATATTTAGTATGACAGTAGGTATGAAACAAAAAATTTCCAGCTTTAAAAATTTACTAGTGGCGGAGATAATTATTTGCCATTGGCCACCCAGATCGCTCGATTGAACCCTATTGATTTTTTTGTTTGGGGACATCTCAAGATATTAGTTTACAAGGTTCACATTGAATCTGAGCAGCACTTACGTTAACAAATTATATATTATAGCTGGTTGTGATGTGATAAAAGCTACACCTGGATTTTTTTCACGTGATTGAGCTGCAACTTCAAGAAGATCTGAAGCACGTATTTTGGCTGAAGGTGACCATTACCAACATTTGTTATAATAAATCACAGTAAAAGTAATTCAATTTGATTAAATAAATTTTCTTGTTAATAATAAAAAAAGTGAAGATAATACAATGACGCATATGATGAACAATTTACCTTATTCGTAATATTATACAGGGTGACATATATTTTTTTGGTAAATAATGATCGAATGAGTTCCTAAAGCTGATCATTTTTTGTGTCATACCTATACTGTCATAATAAATATGCACACCGAATTTGGTTAAATTATCTCTACTTAAAAGACACCCTGAATATAGAAAAAAATCGATACAAAATATCAATATATATATTGATATTGAAATATATATAATATCGTATCGAACAGCTTTACTGCCTTACTCTAAAACTTGGCACATCACTTAAATCGGAAGCCTTTACTAAACTTGACCTCGTCAACGAATTGTAGAAGTAGTACTCTTTTGTCTGAAATTATTTATTATTTATGTAAGTCAAATTACCGACACGAATTTTTTTCAAAACATATAAACCAAGAAATCCGTAAAGTGCTAAGGAAAGAACAGTACCATAACAAACACTACGATACTACCTTGTAACCAGGTAATATCCCATTTATATTCTAGCAGTCATTATTACATTTCTAACAGATTATGTCATGTATTTTTTTAATTAGGCGTGCAACCAAGGCTCCATTCTCAACTGTTGCTGTCGCCGTCCTTTTCTACCACGCGCGGTGAAAAGATAATCCTTGGATACGTGACGAGAACGCGATAGCCATGAGGTCATCCGAGTTTCCGAGCGAGTTACGTGCAGAAACTTTTCTAAAATCGCTAAAAATAGGTCAGCAGAGAGTTCGATTTCCGAGCAGTTGCAAGGAGAATCGATATATGCACGCTCGCAGTCAAATGACAGGACATACAAGTCTACATGTTCAACAACGATTGTTAATTTCACAACTATCTCTCCCATCGCTTTCCCATTAGTTTGAAATATAAAAAAGCCTGATGCTACAAAAATTTAAATTTTACTACTTTCGCAACAAATAAACTCTATACCAATTAAGTTATTCACTCTTCTATACATCACCATGCTAACATTTTTTTTTCCCTGTTCAAAACTGTTCGACGGTAACGCTCTTTTCTTTTGTGGCATTCAACGGAAACGCTGTTCCATAGGAAATAATTAAAATTTTAAAAACTGCTCGCTCGAATCTGCGGCATTCCTATCGTTATGTTAAATTTCCTGTTCGGTTCGATGTTAATTAGTTAATATTTTAGACAGTTGATTATTTATACGCACGTACAATCTAATGTTATTTTCTTTAGCTTAAGTCAACACATCGTAACGTCAGTTTTATTTATAAACGGTTACTGTTTACCGCAACAGATCCATACATACATACATTTACTTTAATAATTGTATGGGCATGGGCAACTGTAAATATGAATACATATTCAATCATTAAAATATTTCGTAGAAAAAAAATTGAAAGTATATACTAAACATGCTATATATTCGTTTCAAAATGATATATACACAAAATAACATTTTGTTGGTTGTATAGGTACTTATAATTTTATTTGCCAAAATATCACCGACGCTAATTTTATGATTTCTAGTTTTATATAAACAAAAGTCTTGTATTTTCATAAACATGCAACTCATTCGCGAGTGGGCGCTTCTCTAACTGCGCAGTTTTCAACCGTAGCCAAATTTTGGCTCCAACATCAAAACAAAATCGATCGGGTTCATTTCGAACGAAAATACATACTTTTGGAAAACTTTCCATCAGTAGGTTCCTAAACAAAAGAATTCTGTTTATTACACGTTTATTCATGGGATATATAGAAATCATTTCAGATGATTTCGACCTACTTCTGTGACGTCACACTGTTCCGCCTGCCGACCTTTTTAACGTGTCACATATATTTGAATTTCGGAATATAAAAGACTTCGAATTCATCTATTATGTTGTTTTGATGGCGATATCCGCATAATAAATATATATATATAAGTTAAGCAAAAGTGATATATAACATTTCTCTGACAGGGTAAGTTTTCCCATTTCCTCTGTGGAATATTTCCCTCACGATCTTATGTTAAATTTTCAGAACTATCAAAGAAAACAGTTCAATTTATCATCCCGATTCGTTTTTCCCCTACAATGTGAGTGATACTTAAAAGAAAGAACTAAAATTTTTAATCGTAAACGTACGTTTGAGGGGGTGAGTAAGAGTATGTTTGGCATAAAGTGTACAACCACAGCATTAAATTTATTAATAATAGTGATAGCAATTTTGTATGTAACTAATCAGAAAACTAATAAGTTTACGTACCCTTGGTACACTGTATATAAAGTTTGTTGGCACATTTTAGTTCTTTCACTTTCCCAGAAACTCACAACCGTATTACCTAACTACTAATACATGTCTTAACATTTTTATAGTAAGGAAACCGCAAATATACACAAAAAAAATTTCTCCATTAAATTTCTCTGGAATTTCATAAATTTGATTCGCTTGCTAACTTTGCATACCCGAATCCAATTGATCGGAAGAAACGCGACGACTTCTATACCAAAATTATAGTTTTCTCTTCTATATACTACCTGTTACAAGCAATACTGGTAACAAACCTTCATTAAAGTGTTAAATGACTGTAAAATGAAAATCGTATTCGAGCCTTCCTGCTTGGTTGGACGTGCATGAGAGCGCTTAGCAAAAGAAAGTAACAGATTTGGCTAAGTGTGCGATAATGAACCCATCTGAGAACCTTTTCATAACAACGCTTCTATCACTGGTTATCTTTTCAGCCTCTCTGAGAAATTTCGGCACTAGAGTGAGCGAGTTCTTCACCAGGAAAAAGAAGGACGTCGCTAGGGAAGCCGAAGAGACCGGAGAAAATGTCGAGAACGTGGTGGAGGAACAAATCGACAAAGCTGCGGACGCAGCTGAACAGGTAGCACAAAACGTAGGTGAGTCACAAAAAATATACGTTAAAGGACGATTCATTAGTAAGTTATTTTTAAAATTTGCTTTAGCCACGTCCACATGTTGCTACAATTTTTATATTTTCAGCTGACGATGCGAGAAATGCCAAGAACGCCTTCAATGAAGACCTAAATAAAGCAGGACGACAGGTGAAGGAAACCGGGCAAGCGGCCGAAAACACTTTACAAGAAAGTCTGTTAAACATTGGCCGAGCCATCGACAATAAGATACGCGAAACTGACGAAGCCTTGGTGAGCACGGCACAAGCTGCTGACGATAAGAAGAAAGAATTAGAACAAGGCCTTGTTAACATCGGCAGAAATGTCGATAACACGGTCAAAGATACCAGTCAGAAGTTCAGGGAGACCGAAGAAGCTGTCGCTCAAAGAGTGCGAGAGACAGTTGAAGCTGCCGAAGCTAAACGGAGAGCTTTGGCTGAAGGCATCCAGAACACTGCCCGAAACGTCGATAGCAAGTTACGTGAGACCGAGGACGCAGTGCAAAAGAAAGCTAGAGAGGCAGCCGAAGCAGCTGAAGCTAAAAGGCAGGAGTTGGCACAAGGAACTCAGAATCTTGTCAGGAATATCGATAATAAGATAAAGGAAACCGAAGACGCTGCAGCTAAGAAGGCCCGAGAAGCCGCTGAAGCTGCCGAAGCCAAAAAGAAACAATTAGCCGAAGGTGCTCTGAATGTAGCTAAAGGTATCGACAGCAAAATTCACGAGACAGCGGAAGCCGCTGAAGCTAGGAGAAGGGCCTTAGCTGAAGGAGCACAGAACGCTGCCAGGAACATCGACAGTAAAGTTCACCAAGCAGCCGAAGCTGCTGAAGCTAAGAGAAGAGAGTTAACTGAGGGTGCACAGAACCTCGCACAAAATACCGCCAGAAACATCGACAGTAAACTTCACGAAACGGCTGAAGCTGCCGAAGCCAAAAGAAGAGCCTTAGCCGAAGGAGCACAGAACATTGCCAGGAATATTGATAATAAGGTTCACGAAACAGCTGAAGCAGCCGAGGCAAAAAGAAGGGCGTTGGTTGAAGGAGCACAAAATGCAGCCATAAACATCGACAACAAAGTCCATGAAACTGAGAAAGTTGTAGCTGAAGGCGCTCAAAGTATAGCAAGAAATATTGATAATAAGGTTCACGACACAGCTGAAGCTGCAGAAGCAAAGAGAAGAGAGCTCGCTCTAGGTGTACAGACTTTCGGCCACAATGTAGCTGTGGGAGCCCAGAATGTAGCTAGAAACGTCGATAATAAATTTCAAGAAACAGCTACTGGCGCCCAAAACATCGCCATAAATGCAGGTAGAAGTATCGACGCTAAACTTCACGACACGGCAGAAGCTGCTGAAGCTAAGAGAAGACAACTTGCACAGGGTACACAGAATCTCGCCCATAATGTAGTTACGGGTGCTCAAAATGTCGCCAGAAACGTTGATCACAAACTTCAGGATACTGCTGAAGCAGCTGAAGCTAAACGAAGGGAACTCGCCCAAGGTGCACAGGACTTTGGACATAACATAACTGCTGGTGCCCAAAACATCGCCCTAAACACAGCTAGAACCATCGACACCAAGTTTCACGATACAGCTGATGCAGCTGAGGCTAAAAGAAGAGAACTCGCTGAAGGAGCACAGACCTTTGCACATAATGCAGCTGCTGGTGCTCAAAACATTGCCCTAAACACAGCTAGAACCATTGACACCAAGTTTCACGATACAGCCGATGCAGCTGAAGCTAAAAGAAGAGAATTGGCAGAAGGGGCCCAGAATCTTGCCCACAACGCAGCCGCTGGAGCCCAAAACATCGCCCTAAACACAGCTAGAACTATCGACACCAAGTTCCACGATACAGCCGAAGCAGCTGAGGCTAAAAAACGGGAACTTGTCCAAGGAGCACAGACTTTTGGCCACAATGTAGCCGCCGGAGCCCAAACCATCGCCCTAAACACAGCAAGAACCATCGACACCAAGTTCCACGATACAGCCGAAGCAGCTGAAGCTAAAAGAAGAGAATTGGCTGAAGGGGCGCAGAATTTCGGCCACAACGTAGCTGTGGGCGCACAGAATGTAGCTAGAAACGTGGATAACAAATTCTATGAAACTGCTGCCGGTGCCCAAAATATCGCTGTAAACGCAGCTAGAGGTATCGACAACAAGCTTCATGAGACCGCCGAAGCTGCTGAAGCTAAAAAGAGACAGTTGGCGCAGGGAGTCGGCAGTTTAGAAAGCGCATTTGAAGGTAAATAATTATGCTTTATATTGACTTAAATACCTTTACAATACAGTAAAAAAATTTACGCGGTAGATTAAACTAAGCCCAAATTCTAAATAGATCACCTTGTATTTAATATGATAATTGTTAAAACATGACTAGCTTCTATTCATAAATATTTTAATAAGTTTTTCTACAGAATCTACGTAAATCAACATTATCAAGATGATAGTAATCTTTAAAATTCCTCTATTAAAGAATATCCTGTGTCATACAGGATGTTCCGTTTAAATTAAGAATGACATCATCCATATCAAAACAAGTCGATAATAAAAAGATGAAATTAATAGAATAAAAATGGCCTTTACCACAACTAATGTATATTTTAACATATTTTTAGATAAACTGAGACAAACCGGTGGGGCCATAAGCCAGACGGCACAAAACGTCAACACAGGCTTCCATAATGCGGAGATCGCGTTGGATAACCAGTTAAGGGCAACAGGACAGAATCTACAGCAAGGAACAACCAATGTAGAAAACGCTTTAGGAAACACGGCAAGGAATATTCACGATGCCGCCAATCAGGAAAAGCAAAGCATTCAAGTTGGTATTTTTTTCATATAATTTGCATTACATTCAAACAATAGTACTTGAGGAATTGAACAATATATTTATTTTAGGCATTCCTCAGGGCTCCCTTTTAGGCCTCACCATATACAGGGTGTCCGAAAATGATGTGCCAATATTTCCAGGAGTGATTCTACACGAAAAATTAATGCTACAAAGACCTACAACATTTTTTCGAAAACTCAAAATTAGTGGGTTTACAGGATGTCAAAAAAAGATTTTTTAAGAATTTATTGAAGATTTTTGATTGATTTTTTCTAATTTTAAACATGTATCATTAGTGTTCATTTATTTATTCTGTAATTTATTTTTTTTTTTTGATCCTATGTAATCACTAATTTTGAGTTTTGCAAAAAAAAGTGTTGTAGGGCTTTGTGGCATTAATTTTTTTTGAGTAGAATCACTCCAGATATATTGGTTCATTTTCGGACATTTAAAATACATTCCTCATACTTAAAAATCTGTTTTTTTTTAATTTAGTTTTTTTGCCAAAAATTATTACTATAAGATGTTTTGTTGCAGAGCAATTTGCAACAATTTGGACACAATGTCGACAATCGATTGAGACAAACTGGTCAGTCACTTGATAATAAACTGCAAGACGTGTCCCACTTTTTAGATAATAAAAGGGAAGAAACGATCGATGACCTAGACGAGGCAAACAAAAGGGCACACGCTGGCCTCGACGAGGCAGCCAACATAGCTACTAATCTTTTTGGCAAAAGCTTGATTTCGCACAAATAAATGTAAGTATCCTTTTGGAATCTATTTTTTTTCTGCTCCTATACACAGAATGTTTCTACAAACAATTACTTGGCACAAAAAATTGGAAACACCTGACCTGTAATGTAATTGCCACACAGGATGATTGCCAGATTAAGATACACATGCTTAAATTTAACATACACTTATTACAAATTTTCGAAAGGTCAGCCTGGTTACTTTTAGATTTTATCAGCAACCGAATATATACATAATAGATGTATTAACGAATATCTAAATATAGCATTTACATGTTTATATGCGACATTACAAAGAAAACAAATGTCTTGCCATCATTGTGGACAAAATTAAGTAGTCTATTTGGTTAGCAATGATTTCTGAGAAAGGTAATAAAAATAAAATAGGACGTCCAATCATAACTATTAATAAATCTGACCGGGAACACACGCGACAAGTCAATTAATTCAATTTGAACATCATCTATACAAAACCTGCTAATAATAGCTCGGATGTACAGGACAACAACGTAAGACACTAAAAACCGTTGTTTTTTTTTTAATTTTAAAAATAACAATTTGGGCTATATTCAGAGAAACTTAAAAAAAAATACAATCTTAGGACTCAATTATGTATTTATACCTTATTTTAAGTTATGTAGGGTGTTTCAAATAGCAGGACCTCAACAGTCAGAAGACCCCAATTTGTTCATGTACATACGAGTCTTAAAATGCTTCGTTTCTGAGATACAGGACGTTCAATTTTATTTTTTATTTATTTTTTAATGAAATAACAGTTGACAAAAAAAATCGTCTCGTCCCGACGAAACACTTATTATTTGAAAACAAATATTTCGACACTGAAAATCATCACATATTAAATCCAGTGATGGAGATAAAGGGATAACTATCTCAGTCTTTTTGTAAAAAAAAAGTATAGCTGAATTGAAGTTTTGCAGATGTTTTCGAGAAATATGAAAGGGCATTCAATTTTACTCAGAAAAGGCTCTTTTATCCCAAGTCGATAGGACGTGGCGTTCCTAAGAAAAACCGAACAT
Organism: Monochamus alternatus; assembly: GCA_037114965.1. NCBI lineage: Eukaryota > Metazoa > Arthropoda > Insecta > Coleoptera > Cerambycidae > Monochamus > Monochamus alternatus. The sequence continues at coordinate 56,183,113 of CM073433.1, forward strand.
AGAATGTTTAGAAAGTCAAATCATAATTTTTAAACATTTACGTTTAAATTAAATATTTCAAAAATTTAGTCAAAATTGTTTTAATTAATTGAATGGAAACAAAATGCAAAAATAAATAACACGAATATCATATTAAATCAATGTAAATGTTCAAAATTTAAATCATTGGAATATACTGTGTATAAGAAACATTTCCTATTGGTTAATAATAATAATAATACTAACAATGTACATTGCCACTAATTCAGTTTAAATTACAGGACCCGTTAGCCTATTTTTGGAATGTCTCTCTTTTTTTTTAGATTTACAACGAAATCACGAAACACGCTTAACATAGAATAGTGAGAGAAAAATGAAAACAAGTATTACCATTACCGTCAATTGTATATGTCCAGGATATTAATTTAATACTCATTTTAATAAGTGTGCCTTCACTATTACGCTGCATACAGAGTGCCTATGGGAACCCGAAGAGAAAAAACGAGACTTGTCGAAAGATTTACGCAGGTCGCTTAATATTTAAATAAAAAAAAAGGAAATACTGTATATTTATTGTTTTACCTGTAGCTGTAGCCTGCAATGTTTATATTTTTATATGTATAAAATAATACAACAGCTATTTTGCTATCGGAACTGTTACCTAAATTTCGCATAATATTATTTGTACATTTTTGTAATATGTATTTTATATTATAATACTAAGTATATATTTTATTGTTTTTCTGTTATATTACTTTCTAATATGTGGAAATAAAATGTAGTGTTACAGAGATATCCTTTTTTATTAAAAAAAAAATACTGTCGCATACGTTGTGCACAAACGAAGACGACGATATCCAAACTAAAAATTAGTACCCTAAATAGGTGCCAATATCGTTACAACTCCAACTACAGCAAAGTTTGTAAATTTCATTGAAAAATTTGAATTTGTCCGTAACAAACAGACAATAACATGTAATTTTGTTGATACGGAAATTAAAGTCACATTACATAAACACGAATAATAAAAATGATGCAATAATGATTGTGAAATATTTAATTACGTTGATACTAATGAAATATCTGCTAAATTTTGGTACCATTTACCACGGTATTTTAGTGAATGATCACAGTCTATCAATAACATAGCTTGCAGTGCAACATCAGACACTTTAATATTACCTGTAAATGTAAACAATTTTCTAACTTATGAATATGTAGGTATATCATAAAATAATTTAGTAAATAATGCATACATATACAAATATATTGCAATGAAATTTGCTAAGATAGATCTAATTATAAGGTGAAGTTGAAATTTGTTCTCCATAATTATAATAGAATATTAAAAAGAGTAAAAATCTTTTTTAATTAAGATTTTATTTCAAAGACAATTAATTACTATCTTTTTTCAGCTTCTTTAAGAAACTTTGGAAACAGGATAACCAGGATATTTACCAGGAAAAAGGACAGACATTTAGAGAGCAGTAAAACGGTAACTCAAAAGACTTCCGCTCATGCCAAAAAAGCACCCGTTAGCCCTACCACTGCAATAGACCCAAAATATGTAACAAACCCGTTAAATGACGCTCCCGTTACCGAAGGACAGTTTGAGAAATGCACAACTTACTCCCCCAAGGCCAAACATAAAGTATCCATCGAATCGTCAAACTCTGAACCACCTGGAAACAATTTGGCGCACATGGAGGGTAAACCTAAAGACATCAACCAGCTATATAGAGAAATGGAAGAAGCTGTAGCTCAAAAGGTGAGAGAAACAATGGAATTAGCCGATGCGAGAAGACGGGCCTTGGCCCAAAGTGCTCTCATTGCCAATCAGAGGCAGATAACGGTAAGTTTCGACAACAGGAAAGAAACGACACATGAAGCAGTCCAAGACAGTCGGGGGCTAACAGACACAACGGATCACATTAACAACAAAATAGATGAAAACGAGGATGCAATCCGAATACAAGAAATTGTTGATAGTGACGATCATTTAAAAAAGGAAGAGATACAACAAGAGTTTGAGGACATTAACAGAAGTATAGAGGAAGAACAAGCTAAGATGTACAGGGCGGTAGAAGACGACAAGACCAAAGCAAAAGAAATGGAAAACGTATTACAGGTCAGTACGTCTCATACCCTATAAGTAGCAAAATTCAATAATCCTGAATATTTTTAGACTGGTTTTGAACAATCAAAAACTACCGATGACACAGAAAAAGACAGTAGTGGTAAAAGATCTTATCTTACCGAAACAGACATTGCAACAACTATTTTAAATGAGACACAAAAAGTTGTTGAAGATGAAAACTATCTACCAGAAGAAATTGAGCATTCTGTCAAATTGAAATATCTCGAAAGTGCACCATGGCAATCGCAGGTTTGTTTTTATTCTATAGATCGCGTATACATTTATAATACATCAAATACTCTTTAATTTTTTTTAATTTTAGATAAGTTTTGAACACTTCGAAGACCTCGCTCTAAAGGATCCTCCGTATCAACAATCATACGATACAAACGAATTCGAAACCAAACAGGAACTAGCCCAGGGCGCGTTAAATTTAGCGCAAAATGCTATTAACGACACGGAAAATATTTCCCGAGCGATTACAGATAATTCTAGAATAACGAACACATTACAAACCGTCACAAACAACCCTTTCGATTTAATTGAAGATACCAACGCGGAATTACGGAGGATAGGCGAAGAGGCGCTATACCTAGCAGAAAGTGCTGCAAGGAATAACAGTACGAATCCATTTGAATCGAGTGACGATGAGGTGGAAATAAGGTTAGGTGAAGGCACTATAAGCATGGTGCAGAATGATTGGAGACGTCAAACAAGAAATCCTTTCCAGATCGTTGACGATTCCATGGAAATAAGGCAAATGGGCGAAGACGCTATGAATATCGCACAAAATGCTTCAAGAACTTATGCTATGAACCCATTTAACATACTCGATGATGAAGAGGAAATGAGGCAAATAGGTGCTGATGCGTTAAGTATCGCACAAACTGGTGCTAGGAATGTTGATATTACAAAACGACAACTCAGTGAAAATACTGAAGACATAGACAATGCTTTTAACAGTCTGGTAGATTCCGCAGATCTGCAAAATCCGGTAGTAGAAGTAAGTACAAAGCTATGGATATTAACAAACCATAAAATGTACAAATATTTTTTTTAAAGATTGGATTTGATCACTTCCAACACACATTACATGGTGCGGCGGATGCAGATGAAAACGTAGCATTAATTCATACTTCCAAGTAAACAAGGTTTTTTTAAAGAAATTTCATCACAACTATCCTCTTGTTACAAACTATTTAAATTAATTGAAAAACATGTTTTTTAGTAAGATTCTCTTTTTCAGATAAACACTTGTTATATATATTTTTCTAGTCCCATTTATAGCAATTGAAAATATATAAGCCTTTTTATTTTAATATAAATAATGTTCAAATCTATCAGATTGCTATTTATTTTTTTATCAATATTTATAAAGGAATAATTATTATAACTAAATAAATATATACTTGAGTCACGCTAATTTTTAATACTCAAATCATATTCTTGGTTCTTTAAACAGGAGTTGAGGTATACGTCAAATATAAATAGTGATATGGTAAACAGGGAAAAAATAAGGAAAGGAAAATGACTTACCAGTTCGCCTTACAATACAAATTTATTTTTCATATTACACATCTTATCCATATGTTTAAGAAATATACCGACAAAGTTCAATACCTAATTCATCTTTGACTTGTATCTCTGGGACGATAAACGATGCCTCGACTCTTCATTTCCCTTATAATACCATTTGGTAATCGTCCTGACACGGATATAGCATACACGCCTTTACAAAAACGATCTGAAACAATAAAATACTAAATAGTTTTGTGTCAAAAACTATAGTGAAAGATTTTACTTACTTACTCTTTGCCACTTGGCCACCCAACTGTCCTCGGGACTCATAAGGGCTATCATTCTGTAAATAAATTTCAATAAAAATTGATTCAACAAGGACTTTAAAAAGAACTTACCCATCAAAATTAGAACTTGTACAGTCATAAACGTTATCTCGATTGTTCTTCATTCTTAAAAATTCATCACAATTATCACATCCTTCGCATTCAAACTGGTCGAATGACTGGAAAATAAGACATTAGTTTAAATGTTGAGACAGTAGTAATTAACTTACCTTTATTAGTGAGCATACTAAGCAAGCTCTTAAACCTCTCAAATCTTTTGGAATTGTTTCTAAAGTCATTTTGATTAAATAAATACAAATTATTTCAGTTACAACTTAACATCAACAACAACAACAATTAACTACCATTTTGATTGCTATTATTCTTGTTACTAACCCACAGAAAACCAACCACGGAACAGTCAATGGAATATCGTAACTACCAACAGTATCAATATATATCACAGAACATCTAGAAAACCTCAACTTAATATTTACCAAGCCATGACAATTAATTTACTCAACAGTTTACCACACAGCTTATATAAATCACTAATTTAAATTCATTACTTGACTCTATTTTTTTCTCAAATCTAGGGACTTTAGTATGTTTAGCGATTTTTAACCTTCCTTATTTGTGGTCCCTATCCTGTAACGATAACTGTCAAAATTGTCAACCTCATAAATTTCAATTTTCAGTCAACCGATTTTAATTCTTACAAAAATATAAGTAGTGTAAATATATTTACAAAAATAGTCGATCAACATTTTCTGCACAAATATGACAAAAAAACGTAAACTGTCAGGGTCAGCTCCAGTGAAAATCGAAGTTAAAGAAGAAAATGTGATGGGAAACGACTATCTTATGGCAAAAGGTCGGCTTAAGGGAGTCTTGAAACAGCTAACAGAACGATCTTCGGATGAAGACAGTGATTCATCAGACGAAAACAGAAGGAGTCGCAGGTAATTGCAGTTTGATAATGCTGCTTCCATTTCCAAAATTAATTGTTTTCGTAGCGATGGAAGCCGTAAACGAAGAAATGACAACATGCCTACTCCATACCATCACACATATGTGATGAAGTTGTTCGATCGTAGCGTGGACTTGGCCAGGTTTGAAGAAGATACGCCACTCTATCCGATTTGTCGAGCATGGATGCAAAATCAGCCGAGAAATCCACAACCTATCATCAAGTAACTAATTTTGATCGCTTACAATTACTTTTCAGTAGTCTGAATTTACAAATGTACTTAAAGTAATCTTCCGTAGACGTAGAGTTTCATCGCCTGCACCTGACAATTCTCCGTGGAACGAGAACTCAATCTCTGACGTAATCAGGCTGCCTCCACCATCTAGACCCTTTACAACAAGAATTCCGTCTCCAATTCCGGAACAGGTGCAAGATAAAGACAACATCAATCTGAATTACGTAAGTATTAAATGAAATATTGCTTATTTTTTAATCATTACAAGTTCACTGATATTTTATAGGAGGAATCTCCTGTGGTAGAAAAAAATGAACTGATTTGCGGCCATCTGCAAAGGTGGGTTAAAGTAAAAAAGAAGTGGATTGAAACGGCAGCTAAAAACGAAGAAAGATATACCAGAAGTACACAAATACTGCAGGCCATTTACAATAAGTGAGTTTATTGTGGCGCCATTTAATTTGTTTCTATTCATCGATCGTTTTCAGGGCTCAAGAAAACATGGAATAAATCGAAAGGAACGTCTGGATCGGATGGAAGAAACAATTTTTTATTAAGGATTATTTACAAACTTTTAAATAAATATTCCGTTATAACATCAGCATATACCTAGATAAATATATTGTAAAATATATAAATATAATATAGGAACTACACAAATAAATAACAATTTACCTACAATAAAAAATTATATATGAAATGAACCTGTAAGTAAATAATTCATAAGGGTTTAGGTTCATTCTCTTCTATTTGGCATGGATGCGTACTTGGCCCCATTTATATTAATTTTAATAAACGAGATATACTCTATAATAGACAACTGAAGCATACAAATGGATAAACACTACGTAATATCACGAGTTTCAGCATAAAAAACATAAAAGGTACCTACAGGATTAATTATTCTGGTAGCGTAGTTACGTGTGAAATATTAAATTGATTTGATATTTAGAAAATGTATCACTGTTTCATAGTCATTTTTTTACCAGCCTTTTTAGACTTGGGTATTTCGTAAATAAAGACAGGCTTTATAGCTGCACGAATTAAAAAAAGTTGCAATTATTTCGATAACCGTTACTGCCTTAAGAACAATACGTATAACTGATTTAATTTATGTATAAGTACAATAATTATAAAGAATAATGTATATATCTTTTTTGTAATATCCTTATTTATATATCTAATATAGTTAAAGTTAGTAGCGAAGATAATAGATGGCGTTACTCTTTTAAAATCCATGTTATCCTTGATTGTTTTATACTATAGACAAGGGTGACTTGGATTTTAAAGGAGTGTCATTATCCCATCTATTATTTTTTCTCCTAAGCTTGACTAATACAAGATTTTCATTTTTATTTATTTATATATAAGTTGTAAAATTCATAGCCCAAGGAATTTTTCATAACGATGGCAGTATGTACATATAAGTTGCTTGAAATCGTTTAATTGATTCAAATATTTAGTATTACATTTTTTTTTATATTAGCAGGTGCTGCTAATATCAAAATGTCCATTAATTTGAACACAAAAGTATATTTTTTTACATTAACAATCGCAATTCTTATATTAAAAAACAACTATTTAATTCCCATGGTAATATAACTTTTCTTTTAATAATATATGTAATACGGAATAATTCATATATATTAAAAAAAGTATATATAAATTTCACTCTTATAATTTGAAAACGTTAAAAGCCGCTTACCTTTCATACCGCTCACTTCACCACGGCACGACGGTACCTTTAAAAAGACTGGTAGTTCGATTAATTTAGAAGACTTCTATTACTACGTTCATTGCTTATGTATGAAATGGATAATTGCGTCGCGTAAGTTATTTTTCCGTGAGGGACAACTGCAGTATTTCCTCCAGCAGTTTCTGTTCTTGTAACCGTTCCTGTTCCTCTCGCTGTCTCTCCCTCTCCTGCTCTTGCTGGGACAGGAGCAAGGCCATGTGCAAGTCAGAATCCCCTTCAGGACTGCTGTTGTCTAATGTGTCGGAACAGTTGACGTTTTGCTGGTAAAGCTCTAAACTGGCTTGGATAGCTCTACAGACAAAGAAAGATGATCTAGCGCACACTTTAGAGCAGTGGTTTCTAACCTGTTCCATTCGCAAACTTGAATGACAGCAGCGATGCGATAAGATATAATAATAAAGAAACCATTTTGTAAAATATGCAAGGTTATCTATGACTAAATACAAATATTTTAAGAGGATAGAAAAAAATTTGAATTGACCCAATCGTTTTCAAAAAAATTTGCAAAACTGTTTAAAGCAAATGGCCGTTCGTCAGATGCAAATTCAAATTTAGCATACGTTAAATGGAGTGACGCAGCGCTGGGGTGGCACATGTATTAATTTACTGCACATTTAAAGAAAAACTTTTATGTATAAAAAGTAGATGATTGTTTATTATTTGATAGAAATATGACCATGGTTTGTAAGATATGCAAAAAAAATCCAGCCATGTGTACATTGGCTAAATATTTTTAATTTCCTTGTTCTATAAGAAATTCACTTCAACAACATTCAATTCTGGTGTTGACAAATCAAGATGTCAGACACTATCCTACACCTTGGCTATGCAACCACCAACACAACAATTTTATATATCTGACCTACTGTAGCAATAAACTATTTTTCTGTTTTTCGTACTGCAAAAATTTGTCAAATTATTGGCAGATATATTCACATAACACTTTTTAAGTGTTATTTGAATATATTGTTATACTTCAATTTTAGATATTATTTTCCTAATTTAAAATAGCTGCTTGAATTGAGATTGCAAGATGATGTTCTACTGTTAGTAAACCCGATGGACCTGTAACGAGTAAAAATGTTGTTTTGGCAGTTTGCAACGGAGGAACGGTCAATGAATAGAAAGTTCTACAGCAATCCAAATTATCTGATGATGGAGTTTTGCGCCATTTTTTCAAGATCATGCTAAAATTTTGAAATACACTTTGAGGTTAAAATTTGTGTACTTAGTTATAACCCCATATATGAAATAAATAACTATTTTTATAACAAAAAAAGTAAATGTATTTATAATTTGTGGCAAAAAAATGCAACATTGGTCATAAAATTTTGAAGGTTTCTTCTATTGACAAATTGTTCAAATTGCATTAACACCAAATTTGCTATTAAACTGTGCATTAAGATTTCAAAAAAATGCTGTTATTTCTCTGCAAATGGACATTTATGATAGGCAGTTAGAAAACGCTGCTTTAAATTGTAATTCTAAAATGTACTGGCCGCATCTAACTACAAACGTAAATAAAAAATTAAAAAGACTTTTTCCGAGACCTATTTTTTCTCCAAGAATAAGGCAATAAAGGTTCAGGTGTAACGGTTGTCCGTTTTCTTGAAACAAAATATGAAAAAAGAACTCATTCATTTAAAATTATAAATAACTAACGTAAAACGTATCAATTTTAAAAAACGCCATGAAGAGTTACAAAAAGACATACCTCTGTAACTGTCTTTCTTCTTCCCCAACAAAATTTGGAGTTTCGGGTCGTGAAGGCTTTTGTGCCTTTAAAGCTTCCCATATATCGACCTGAAATTAAAATAAATAGGTACATAAACAAACGTAACAGACTTAAGCGATTGTTAAATTTGTACTGACGAATAAAAATGTACATTACCTCTTCCTTTTCTGTACCAGCATCTATAAGACTTTGTTGGATAGCGAACTGAAGCAGATCATCTTCTTCCTCCATGCTGAATTGTCGTCTACCATCGACACCGGCTGTAAGAAATATTCATGATAACAGCTGCCGTTACTTGAAGGCAGAAAATACACATATTTATTACGAAATGGCTGTGAGCGATCTAAAAAATTAAATCAAAGTCGATATTCATGCTAACTAAACCAACAAATCCCGTAAATTGATTAGAGGATAACTTTTTTCAATTTTCTAGAGAAGTTCTGTTAACAATAGCCTCGTTTATAAATAATATATACTCGCGTCAAGAATTCAGACGTCTTACGTCACAGCTGACGTTACACATTTGTTTTTATTGTCAACGTAATTTTCGATATTTGGTCGCGTTAAAAACAATAATGTTTTGCAATTTAGTGCAATATATAATGCAAACTTTTAGTGTAGTATATAGTTTTATTACTGTCAGTTGCAGTTTCTTAAATATTTTGATGAAAATATAATGAATTATTCATTTGTTCGTATGACGCAAATCGTCTGAATTCTTGTCGCGAGTATAGTTACTTGATTAGTCAAATTTGGAAGCGAAGATAATAGATGGCGATCATCCTAAGAATGACATGGATTTTAAAAGAGTATTGCCATCTATTATTTTTACTCATAACTTTGACTAGTTGACCAAGTAAAGGACAATATATTCGATATGGCAACGGTAGAAATAGGAGATTTGTATGATTAAAATAAATATAAAACAAACAAATATCTAAAGAAAATAAAAGATGGGGATGCATTACCATTACCAATCTGGGAATATCCCGGCGGGCACTTGAATATTTGCTCGTCCAAAACGCAGGTTAGCCTATCCTCTTCTTGAAGTTTTGACACGTGGGACACAGCTGTATCGGTGGCGAAGATGTTACCAAATGTGATTCTCGCGTTCAACACATGAAATAGCGGGATTTCTGAAAGCAAAACACAAAAATCTCTGATCAGAGACGCTTGAGTAATGAAATACGTTTAAAGTTACCTATTTTAACGGGAAACCCAGACGGCAGCTGCATCTGGATGAAGTCTTTCAGTTTGGCAAAATGAGAGCTAGATATCGCCATAAGATCTACGATTGGAAGAATTTGCTCGGGCAACGAGAGAGGATAATTCTCGCAGAGCCACAGATTAGCTTTGAACTTTTGGACTTTGACGTTGACTTCCTTGGGACGTCCTATGTCTCTCCCTTGGGCCTCCAAGTTTACCGACGCGTCGAAGTACTCCTCGGGGGTGATATTGCAGGGGTTGGTTGAATTCGAGAACTCTTCCTAACAGATGCTCAATTTTATCAACACGTATGGTCATTTTAACACGAGAAAAACTTACGTTGGGTAGCAGTGCGGCGGCCTGGCTTTCTCCAACCTCGGCGATGCCCAAGAAGTTTTGCAAGGGAGTTTTGCTGTTTTTACTTCTAGCCTTGTCGCTTTCCGTTAAATGTTCCGTCCTCGTTTTAGTAATCAGCTCCACGTTGGAAGCGCTGAATACTTTGCATTCGTAACCGTTTATCACCTCAGTCTTGTCGGATCTCCAGCCCCACATGCCCGCCTTGTTCCTAAAAAGACGTTCTGAAAATACTACACCTGAAAAATATTGATTTCTTACCTCTCGAAACTTATTTTTTCCGTGTCTACGTAAGTAGTAACTATGGGGGTAGTTAAGCGCTGCGAAACCGAATCCTCGTTAGGTATTAAGATTCCTACGGCTTCGTCTGACGTGCGCATTTGTTCGCAGTACACCTGCTGCAGATCGTGGTCGATTTCCATCATCATCGCCCCGTCGTCTGCAAAAGATATTTGTGACTATCTAGAACTTAACAGTAACATCATTACTAGCCGATACTTTTTATATACATGTTTACTTGGCATCTGGAAAGTTACGCACTACACTAGAAAAAAATATATTTACCGATATTATCAAACGTTTTCAATTTATATATGTAACTTCTTTCTCCTCTTATAGGTGAACAAATCTGAATGCCTTGTAAAATTAAATAAATTAAATTAAAACATTATTGTAGATGAAAATGAGACATGAGTATAAAATACAGGCTGCCCGGAAACTCCACGCAGAAAATTCATTTTCTCGAAAAGTCGAAACTAATGGAGCTACACAACCTCAAAATTATTTTTTTAAATTTATTTTTTGACTAACTTTTTTAATACCAGAATGATTTTTTTCAAATTTGGCACATTTGTTACTTTTAAAGAAACATAGTTTCAGGTAAAATTAAAATATTTCTAAAAATGCAGTGCCCTAAAGGGTAGAAAGGGCATATTATGCTAGGGGAAGAAATGATCATAACTTTTTTATCTTTATATTTGACTTTATTAAGATTTTGATAAAATTCTTTTAAAAATGAAAGTTTATCTACAAATTTGATACTCTTGTTTGGACAAAAAAAAAACAACAACCATATGTGAGATAATTAAATAACAAAACAATATAACAAAATAGCAGATCAATGTGATATATTTCATTATAATATTAATGACTTGTTAAGAATTGCATCAGATTATTTCAATAGTTTTCCATATTAGTTGTAGTTTTTCTTTTTAATTTTTCTATTTATCATTTTTCTAGTTTTTGTTTTCTTTCAACTATATATATATTTAAATTAAAGACAAAAGAGTTATGCTCATTTGTTCATATTTTACCTGAAACTGCATCTCTATAAAAGTAATAAAAGTGTACAATTTTAAAAAAATTGTTCCAGTATTAAAAAAGTTATAACCAAAAAACAAATGAAAAAAATAACTGAGATTACATAGCTCCGTTAATATTGACTTTTCAAGAAAATGTTACATGAACTTGACACATTATTTTTTCGAATAATATCACTCCTTGAATTTTCTGCCCGGAGTTTCCGGACACCCTGACATCTGACATTTACTTACTGTGTCCCTGGAAAATATAACTCCTGTTACCCCTTTGCCAGCTGGTGTGGTCAAAGCCTAATAACGTAGTATCTATTCTGACGTTGGAGCCCTGCTTGTATACTTTGTACGTGTCGCTGGGACACATTCTCGATACCAGCGGTACTAAAAATAATACAACATGCAATCGACATGATAAGGAAATGGGTTGCAAACTAACCCCAACTAGTGAATTCCCACTTCATTTCTACATAAAAATCTGGGGCTTGCTTAAGCCTCTGTAGCAATTCCGGTATACCAGCCATGCGGCTTGTGTACCGTTGAAAGTCTCTCCGTTCGAGCACCATGTGTAGCAGTTCTGGATCGCCTGTGGCAACTGCTTCTTGCACAACTAAAATTACATAATAACAATGATGCTAAAAGCGGTCATTTCTACAAAATCAAAATTATTTTATTATTATTTCCACAAAATCAAAATTATTTTATGTAAACTTAAAATTTACGTAAACGATCCTAATATGTAATTTAGCTTTTGGTGAATCTTATAAAACAATTCGTTCAACATATTTATATGACAGAGTAACAAATTGTTAAAATGTATTTCTTATATGATATACGACCAGTACAATAAATGTTTGCATAAATATACTATTAACCTCAGGCTCGTTAAGATACTGTTTGGTTGTTATAAATAAACTTTATTTTTATCACATTCCCACATGCTTTATGGTGTTTTATAAGCAGATAGGAAGTCAAAACGAACATCCAACGGTAGAAATCAATAAAGCAATAAATATCGTGTAAGAGATAATAATGTAATGTTTGTATAATACCTATGTATAAACTTTAATTCTATCGTGACTTACCAGTCCACCCATTTAAATTCTCACAATTAACGTTAGCTTCAGCGTTCAATAATGTACGGGCAGACTCTAAATGGCCTAAAGTAACAGCCAGCATCAAGGGGGTACGCCCCCTGTTGTCCCGCTTTTCTTTATCATACTAAAAATTACGAAGTACTGTACATTGATTCACATCAATAGCCGTAAATCAATAGAGGAAATAATTTAATTAAAGCACAATAACTCACCTCCTTCTTGGCTAGCACCGTTTCTAAATTTTTGTAATCATTTTTCCAGACACACAAATGTAATGGATATTCGGCTTTGATATACTCTTCGGAAACCATTTTTTACACAGTTAATATATCTATCTACAAATTACTATACAAATTCATTATTAATTATTAGTTATAAACTTCGGAAATGTTTAAATTTCACTTAAAATTATCGATGATGACAGTTCTGCTATCTGACACCCGCCATACTTGGGATGAGAACTGTCAGTTGTCACTCAGCCAACATCCTGAAGTTCCTCTCTATCAATTGAATAGATGGAAGAAGAAGAGGAACCATTTAGGTCAATATTAGTTCCTTTCACTAAGATTAGGTCACAAAGTTTTTTATAACCTCATTTTGCTATGATATTACAGCATCATACAGCTGATGTTTTCTAAGTAAAGGCATTAAGAACAGTATGAAATAAGACAGTATTTTATTAATAAATGTTTATTGATAACATAAATAAATTACAGTTATAAATATCGATTATAAATATGAAAAAAATTAACTAAGATTCTTTGGTTCTAAAGACACCCAACAACGACTTCTACACATCAATAATACTTTCATGTTTCTTATTACTGTCTTGAGCATCAACTTTTAGTTTCTCCTGCATCTGCTTCAGCATTTCTTGCATTCGACGTATCTGAAAATAAAATGACTTAGAACCTTCCTCGATTGGCATAGAAGCACGAATTACCTCTTCGTCCTTTTGTATCAGCAACCTATCTGTGTCTGTAATATCAGATTCATAAGGTGCCGAGTCTCTTTTCAGTTTACTGACAGAAATAAACAGAAATTTTTTACATCTCATCAAAAAATAGAATCAAAATCCAAAACCTTACCCCCGTTCCCTGGCGTGCTGCGATATCTGCGATATACACTGGGCCCTAAAATTTTCATAGTGCACGTCCTCCGTCACGTCCTTCAGATCCTGCATATGAGTGGAAATCAACATGGTCCTTAACTTTATAAAATCGCTGTGTTTCGGATTCTCCACTGAAACATTAGGAGACTGTAAGAGATTGAATTAAACGAATCTCTTCGATCGCTTACCATCAACGACGCCCCAGGGGTACTGCCTACCCCTGATCTTTTTCCCGGCGATTTCCAGAGTGGTGTTACTACCCACGACTGCAAAAGGTATGCTTGCTTTCAGTTCTCTGTCTTGCTGTTTGAACTCTTCGTCTTCGTCGCTATCACACTCGGGAAATTCGTACATCTAAAAGATGAAATATTAAAACACATATTTTTAAAATGTCTAGTTATTGTACCTGAATACCGTTATCTCTGATATCGTTCAGAATATTTTTCTTCAATTTGGCCACTTCCGATGAGGTTAAGGTATCTGCTTTGGCGATCACTACGACTATATTTACTTTACGGTGCAGTCTTTTCATCAATTCAAGGTCCATTTGTCTTAAGCTGGAATTAAAGCAATTTTTTTAGAATCACTCACTATAAAAATCATAAAACATTATCGTTAGAGGCACATCTGGCAAATATAGGGAAAACTTAGTTACCTATGTCCCCAAGGTGGCACAAAATAAAGACAGCAGTGCACCCTATTGTCTTGTATGTTCCTGCGATTCAGCCCACTCTCATCCGTGAAGTACTGCCTGAATTGTTCGTCTATGTAGTTCGTGCAAACCTTCCAGCTGTCCTCACAGTTGACAGCGTCTCCAAAACCGGGAGTGTCGATCACCGTCAGTCTAAAAAATATTGAATACGTTGACAAATTTATTTAATTCAGTAATTAATTAAAACAAAGAGGAAGTAAGGTAGGATTTAATTGTATGCTCCTAACACCATATCGATAAAGTTTCTGGGTAAGAGAAGGAAAGTGCAATCAAAACAAATCAACAACCATAGGTAAGCTTTTGAGTTTACTGAATATTTCTTCGTCGACATGAATTTTTACCTTAATTTAACGCCTCTTTCCTCTATCTCCATAGTCTTCTTCTCGATAGACGTGGTTTTCTGAATGCGTTCACTGACGTCCGGAATCTTCCTGTTCTTGTACAGATCCTCCAGGAATAGGCTGTTGATCAAGGTGCTCTTGCCCAAACCAGACTCCCCGACCACCATGAGGGTGAAGTCGAAGCCTCTTTTTACCGATTTTCTGTGGACTTGGTCCGGGAGTGTGGCAAAACCGATGTAATCACGGTCTCTATCTGGAAAATATAAAAATTTTAATTAAAATATGTTCGAATTCGAAGAAAAGTATAACATGATTAAGGAGTTTATTAGGCTATTATTGCTTATCGCATGACTGCAACAATAAAGTTTGCTTCTCATAAAACTTACATGTTACATGTCACGTATTTACAAATAAACGTGACTCAAATATTAGAAAAGTATATAGCGTTCAGTAAAGAATGGGCCATACTTTAAAGGCAAAAATAATGTGAGTTAAGTACTTTTTTTATTTATTTTTTTTTGGATAATTTTCTTATTTGTTGGGTAATTCTACTACAATTTTGGAAAATAATGTTGTTTGTTATAGGATAAATAAGAATATCGAATTGACAGTCAAATGTACAATGCGTTCTGAACGCATGTGCAACTATATTATTATTTTCAGCTTGTTTTTAAGGATAGATATTTTTGGAAAATGACTATTTTGAAACAGCCTTCAACTGGTTTTAAAAAAGGTATACTTGTTGTATGTCACCAAAAACCATAATTGAAAATAGTGATTATAGTTAGTAATGTAAAACAACATTAAACACAACACAGATATATATGACAAAAGATGAAAGAAAGACATTTCAAAAATAATAAAATTAAAAACATACCACTTAAACATGACAGCACAAACAAAATTTTTATTTCAAATTTATTATTAGACTAGACATTATGAACTGTAATAACTTTTTGAATTAATAATTTGTTAGAATTTTGTATTGATTTCCAAGCTCAAAAAATACTTTCTAAAATGATGCACTTTGGCGACATGCCATACCTTTTTAAAACTAATCAAAGGCCCTTTCAAAATAACGAATCATTTTTCAAAAACCTCTATCCTTAAAAAAATCTGAAATAAATAATGGCACAAAAAATCAATAAATTATTCGTGTTTAAAACTTATTTTTTAAAATTTAAGTATAATTACCAACAAATAAGAAAATTATCGTAAACAAAATTAATTAAAAAAGTACTTTCTTGGGCCTATAACTTCAAGGAAGAAAAATTGTACTAAGGCAAGTCGATTTAATTTTGCCTTAAATTATGACCCACTTTTTACTGAACACCCTATAAATAGAATAATTTAATTAATAAAATTGAACGTACTTAAGCTTCTTTAAATAATATTTAATTTCCTGCTTATAATAATTAATAATAAATAGCATGGTAAAAGAAATCATGTGAAGGTTAACGTATGTACAAATTTCCGTTTCCTGTTATCTTTTCTAGGCTTCACGATTACCTTCTCTTCAAAATAACACTAAAAATAAAAGATGAACACCCTTATTCAACAAGTAAAACACAGATTAAGGGGGCGGTTTTTATACGCAAGTTTCCAACGAATTTCATAGCTGTTTTTTGTTGGGACAGTCTAAAAAAAATCTGAGTACCTAAGTTAGAAAGAATATCTTCACTATGTCAATTATAAATTATATTTTATCATAAAATATCTTGAATTTTACAGATCAACTGCACATTGAAAAAAATATTTACGACATTATAAACATTATCGCATCCCGCAAATTTATTTTAAAAAACTAGTAATACTGAATTGATGTAAATTATTAAGTATTTTTCACGGTGTCTGCAACACAGTGATAAGGTACATTTCATTGTTTTTCATGCTCTCTAGCGCATTTTCCCCAAAAAAGTTAAAGGAAATGATTCAATTTCAGCATTATGTTTTACTATTATGCTAATAAGAATTAAGAACCTCCACCTACTGGGTGATTTTTTTGTGCATCTTTAGATACGATTCATTGTCCTTGAAAAGCAAACAAGTCGATAATGTACACAGAGTGATTTCATTCGACAGAACAGGATTCTACGCGTTTGTCTCCTACCGAAGAAAAGCGAATAACGTTCCAATTTCTGGCAAGCCTTCTTGATTTAAATGTCAAACCAAATACTAAATTTCCTTTCTGAACTAGTTTACCGACTGCCACCGCTCACTGAATACTCAAAAAGCAATAACTAAGTAACACACTTTCTGCAAATAGGTAATGCATTTCGTGCGAGCGCACATGATGTGTTTTTTAAGTTGTAGGTACAGATCCAATTCCAATTAATCTGTTCTTTCTGTTCCGTTTTAACGGGTAACAAAAGAACGCGGCATTGCGCGAAATCAAATTCCATTGCTAATGTTTCATCATTTAGTCATCGTCTGTGTTGCGATTATGTTTATGTATACACAGGTGGAAGTAGTCCCAACCGCATGATTGATACATAATTTATTAGTGGGTTACGCAAACAAATTTGAGATAAAATATTCAAACTAGGTCTACGGTACTGCTCAGAATGATAATATTTCCACGGGGAATTGACTATTGGGATTTTTTATGAAGTAAACAAGCATAAACACGCCCGCGGTTCGACACATGTATTTTCCAATGTGGGTACTTGAGAACGTCTCTAAATATAAAAAGCTATATAGCATAACATAAACAAAACTAGCGGTTATATTAATTTTTCTTCTTAGCATTAGATATTTTTAGAACCCACGTGAGACTTATTTGTTTAGAAGGTGATGCATTTTTGTTCTGTTTGTGTAATAATTTGCCTATTATTAGATGTCGTTATCTTTGTGAAATAAAACACAAGTCCCTTGTGTTCAATTGAGTCATATGTAAATAGATAAGGCGTAATTTCATTCGCATTATTGCATAATTTTTTTAAATACGTGCAGAAGAAAGAGTATATTGTTGTGTTTGTTCTAAACAATTTCTTGGAAAAATAAATAAAGCCTAAAAACGGTATTTAAAAATTTAGTCTTTAGCCCCATAAAACGGTCGCCGCCATAGCAAAAACTTGTGACGTCAGACGCCGTTCGTACATGCATACCTAAATAAATCCAGCAGTGTGCTTTAGGTTATATCTGTATACGATTTCCGCTATTTTCGGATAACGCAGTACATACGTTTAGAAGAGCTAATTTGTCATTTGTGAAATTATTAGGTGTTATTGTGTTAAATAGACATTGGTATTGAATAAAAATGCAAAATAAACTCGTAAAATGAGCACAGAAAGTGCATCTCACCGGGCAAATGGAAGAAGTATTGCATTAAACCATGTAATACCTACATTTCGAACCAATATAAAATTCATGGAATTTCCCCATTTGGCGCTCGAATAACTCCAATGCGAGCCAGAATACTAGCAAATAGTTTTTTTTTTACTCTTTACCCCTACAGTTCGCTGCTTCCACGACTGACGAAATGCGACTCCAGATAATAAAACTATTATCAGTCTTATCATATCATATACCAAACAAAACCGCCCGTGTCACAGCGGATATTTCGCCGGTGTTTATTTTACGTGTAAACCCTATTATCTTATCCAATAAATCGTTCGAATACGTGCTCGCTGGCTAAAGCCATATAGCATAAGAATATCGCGGGGAGTGGAAAAAATGCAATACAAACAAAACCCCTTTGTTGCATAAGTGCAGTCGAAATGCTGACAGCTGCCCGTTTGGGAAGTTTAATCCTCAAGCCATCGCACGGGTTTTGGATCGTTAGTGTTATGGTATACAACGTTGAACAAAATTGTTTACCGCTATAAACGGTTCGAACTTTCAAATTGTGTAACCAGTCGTAAAACTAATACATAAACTATACAAATACAGGAAGAATTGGAAATCTTTTCCTTCTTTCGACATAAAACACATATTAGGGTTAATCTATGGAGTTTACAAGTCAAAGAATCCGCTTCAAATTTCCGCTCTTGTTTTTTCTATTTAGTCAAATATTGTTATAATACAATGTAATAGGCTCGAATCTCACTAAAAATACATAGAAAATATTTTAACATTTTCAAGACGTGATTTTTCTGTTTTTTTTTTCTGAAATACCAAAAAAGTGATGTTTTCTGCTATCGAGAAGGCACTCAATAAACAATTTGCTGATTTTCCTATACGGCTGTAAAGGATAGAAAGAGCCACTCTAAGATTTGTTCCATAAGTAACTTTTTGTCTTATTGCTCGCACTTATTTATTTACACCCTGTATATAAACTCGAGAATCAATTTAGACGATTCTTTTTTAAGATAAAAGTAACAGAATTAAGTAGTACCGACCGATATGATTTGCTTGAGAAATTTTACTTAATTATAAACGACAAGACAATATTATTCTTTGTACAGGGTGTTTCCGGACAGGTGACGTTATTCTGTAAGAGATAAAAAAGTTACGTGTTAAAATTTGACCTAAAATCAGTTCTACTTGTATGTGGAACAGTGTGCTATGATTTGAAATTCTTCAAATCAAGTAAGAAGTAAGCTATAGAAATTCCGAAAAAAACATAGTAAAGTGTCTTTTCTTTGTGAAGTACAACAAAATGTCATTAAGAAAAATGTATAAGAACGAAATTTTCAATCAAATGTAATGTATTTATAGGTTACAATTTTGAAATATTTTTTGGTCAAAAACTACAAGCGACCGCCGAAATCTGGCTTCAGATTCGTGATCAACAGCTTTGAAAATAGGGGGGTTGAAATTTTTCTGTTACAATTGGACAATTTTACGCTGTTGTAAATAATTACTAAAAAAAAAACAAGCAGAGTTGAATCCCAGAAAGCCATATTACAAAATTATTTATTTTATTTCTTACAAAAGTCATTTCACCTATCCGGAGACACCCTGTATATTCGTGTATTTTTATCTCACTTTTCGATAAGGGCTGCCTCGAAAGATTTACGAGTTAAATTATAACATGACGTATCTGGCGAACGTTTACGTTTTTAAATGGAAATTGGAATACTCGTCAACGCAGAGGGTGCTGCGCCTAAGTAGGAAATACACAATAAAATGAGTTGCCTACTCCCAATTATTCCGATTTTTTCTGCTGTCACAGCTCTAATCATCCCGCCTATGAATGAAGTAACGGCCCACCGACACCGCGACCGGAAAACAATTGACATTCTATTCACACGCCGCTGCCCGAGAAAAAAACCAAACAAAAACAACGCGGAAAAAGGAACAAGCAGGGCCTACCTGACATGGTGTACGCGATGTATCCTAGAACGCGCCTCGGCCTTTTTTCAAAACCAAAACACAGCCACCCGACGCGCACTGGAAGTGTTTCACTCGGCGACTATTTACTATTTGAACATTTTATGGTAAATGGAGTACCTGACGCTGAACACAAAGATTTTATTATTATGACATAACGGAGAGATCGCGGTGCTCGCGATGGTGGGTGTCGTATTATACGCGGTCACAGGCGGCCGGGGCGATCAATAGAATCGTGCCCGGCTACCCCCGCGCTCTTTTTGAATTTCACTCGCACCCCCGAAACCGGCGTGGTGGATGGCGGCAGGAGAAGGGGCGAGGCTTGTGCCAGTTGGCTATGCGAGCACGCTCTGGCTCTTGTCACATCACAACTAAATATTTCAATTTGTACGTGCCCCGCAGGCACATTTCCTCCTATGCTAACGTTAATTTTGTTGGTTGCGAGGTTATACTTTACAATTTTTTAAAATTCATACGTTCAGCATGTATCCCATTTTAGTCATAATAAGATTTACGTTATTTCAAGCTTAAATATTATATTTCGTCACCTTAAATTTTTGTAGTATGTATCACCCAGTAGCTGTAGCTGTTAAGAAATAACGGTGATGTGATTTCTAACACGTTATGCATAATTTTAACAGTTTCTTAAACACAAGTAGGCAATTATATGTCGCTATGTTAAATTTACATTTAATTCGCGGTTTTATAAATGCACATCGAAGGTAATATTTAAATCCAAAGAAGGATAACAGATTTAAGTAATCTATTTCATTTGCCTGACGAAGAATTTATTGAAATTTATAGAAAAGGTTTAATGCGACAATTTATTAAGAAACACAACTGCTTTTTGCAAGTTCCCCGAATGCAATTACGCAGGTAATAGGCACGTGTATCCTCTGCTTAAATGATTGTTGACAAATGAATTATTGTTTTTTAATTTTAATATGATATTAATATGATAATTAATTTAATTATGATATAACTATTGGGTTTTTGCAACACAAAACAAAAAAATAAAGATTAATTAAATAAGCCCTTGCCCCAAACTAAGTTTGCCTAACCAAAAACACTGAGTAAAGCAGATAAGTAAAAAATAACAAAAATCACATCATTATCGCGCACTTCAGTATTTTTGACGTTTCGAAAAACTCTCTGTTTTCGTTCTCATAATAGTAGTAAAAGTATTTAACGTATGTCAAGTTTGACAGTTTAAAATTTGTTTACCTGCTTCCATAGAGATGTTAAATGATTTTTATTTTATTGTTACTTACTTCTTACGTACAGTATCAATACAAAAATTGAAGGTGATGAAATATAACATTTAAGCTTGAAATATACGTAAATCTTATTATGACCAAAATGAAATCTAATGAAATTCTAATAAAATTTCTATTCAGAATTTCTAGTAGTTCAAAAACTGTTTTGAGGTAGCGCCATTACTTTTGCAATAGATTGTACAACCCGTGATTTTAAGTGAAGCTACCACTGCAGCTCATATCAATTTCAGAACATTGTCGGTACTTCCCTTATTACACCTTAGGTGTACATTTGGTTGCCTATACACAGGAACTTTTGTAAAATGAAAATTATATAATCTTGTTTTCTTTTACAATTCAATCATTATACAGGATCATTTACTTTACACTAAATGTATATAAAGGAGCAAGTGAGATATAGATATGATAAATAAAAACTGCTGTACAGAATATGGAAAATATTTTCAACTGTCATCTAGTTCTGGAAATACCGGATAAGTCGTCAATATCCTTATTTCAAATAGAACACCCTATATATTATTGAATTTTTGGAAAAGGCATGAAGTTCTTGATCAAAAATATGAAACACCATATTCAAAAACCCAGTCTTTTCGAAGTTCTTTGACTTTAACAAAAAATACAGTTGACTGACGAGGTTTGTAAGAATGCCTATAACTTTTTCGAGTTACTTTTAGGCATCTATAATTTTCGGTATACCATAAAATCTTAAGGTGTTACACGTTTTTTATTTAATAGAAGTTCTAAAATACTACCCCAAGTGTACTATTTTTCCGGCAACATGTTTTCTATTTCAATAAGCGAAAACTTTATTATTTGAAATTGAACAGCCTGTGTTTTTTGCTTCAAAATTAAATTCTATTTTCCCTGATAGAGACTTTGAAGTTACATTTATTATTCTTTTGAGATTTTAGCTATTCTTCTGACTTCCTGTTGAAGTTGTCATATTAACTGTGCAGCAAATATCCATCGCATAAATCAAAATAATTGGGCGAGCGACTGGTTTATAGTTTATAATAAACAATAATCGCGGAATATACACCCGTTTATTACACATTATAATCTCGTTTTTGCAGGTGCACGGAGAAAGGTGTATCCTTTGATTGTATTGAAATATTTTCGTTCCAGATACGTCCACAACTAACACAGTAGAATGTTTATGGCCTTATGTAACAACTACAGTAAATATGTACTTGTATCAGATCAGAACAATGTTATAGGTGTGATTGTTTACCTTTATGAAGTACCTAACTTATTTACTCGACACAGGTTTTATATTCCTCTTTAACTTGCACTTTTGCAAGAAAACATTCAAAATGTCCAAAATTTCATACAAAAATTAAATACGCCGTAATAATGATTACTTTTCTTATCTACCTTTCGTATTTATCATTTTTAATCGAACTGTACGTTTTTATACTAATTAATATAAAATAATTAAAACAAAAATACCAATCTGATCAATAATAATTTATCCCAATCTGTTGATAAGGTCATCAGACTGGAAAATTTGCGACCAAATGTGCTAAAATTATAACATCCGCTATAATTTTGAACATAAACAAATTCGCAACACAAGGTTATCTTCAGAAAATATTTAGTATGTGATTCTGAAATAAATAGTTATACATATTTATTATTTTTTCGGTCGATAAAACCCTTATGGTTTTATTGAAACGATGAAGTGAACGATATCTTTAAAAAAATTGAATAATTCATATATATTCGTTTCATGTAACCTCTATTTGACGCCCTGTATGTATGCACATAATTTGATTAGTGTAAAATATGCACGCCAATGCTTCGCCATTCATCGACGCGGTGTACCGTTACGTAGTCTAAATAGTATATCAAAACAGGAGCTTAGAAAAACTGTGGTGAAATGCGAAATGCATGATTACCCACATCCAAAAGACGTAGTCAGTGGCGGCTCGTCAAATGACGCAAAGCTTCACCTAAAAGTACCGATTGTACAATCTGTTGCGATAACAATGGCACTCCCTTAGAACAGTTTTTCAACTAACTGGAAATTCTGAATAGAAATTCCATGTTCCAAGAACTAATGTTGAAAGTTCAAAGTAGATTTTATTACAAATACGTCAGCAGTTCACTTTTAAAGTCCACGAGCCGCCACTGGACATGTTACGGTAGATATTGAAAATAACAACAATACGAATAGACCTGCTGCATGTGGAGCAAACGAGACGCATTGTATGTGAAATTAAAGAGTTCACACGAAAAAGCGCGTAATTTTACTTTTCCCAGGAGCTTTTATTCGTCACGTGATTCCATCTGGGTCAATGCGTTATTTTATTTCTATACAGGATGTCTCAGGTATCACTGGCATTCTTGAAAGGGGTAATTGTACAATGAAAATAAATGAGATTTACCCAAATATACCTATATCTAACAGTTTATCGTTTCCGAGACACAGGCTGTCTCGGAAACGGTACAAGTCACGACTGAAGGCAATGTTGATCGTTTTTTTCGATATCCACGGCATCATTCAACGTGAATATGTTCCTGCCGGTCAGACAGTGACTGGACAGTTCTATGTTGGCGTCCTGGAACGGCTGCGAGCCCGCGTTTTCTGTGTGCGACCCGCCGAGAACGGTTGGAGCTTGCACCACGACAATGCGCCAGCCCATTCCTCCATTGTGCAAAAATAATTTGCTTGTTTTTTTCATTGACAAATTCCCGGAACTTAATTGTCACACCTCGTAGGTATATATGGGTAAATCTCGTTTATTTTTACTGTACAATCACCCCGTCCAAGGATGCCAGTAATACTCGAGACACCTTGTATAGTTCGCATCTTAATAGGCAATAAATGAATAAAAATAAAAGAGATAATAGATGTATGTGAACGAAACACTGGCATTAGAAAATCGTTGCCACAAATAGAATCTTCTTTTTTGAAGAAAAGACCAATGCATTTCCAAAAAAAAAAAAAGAAAATGTATCTTAAGAAACAAGTCTTTTAAAACGATTAACTTTCTGATGGAAAGTTATTCATCAACACTTAATCTCATGGTAAACACGTTACTTTCACTGATTTTCTGAAAACTCCTTTTTTTATTTTTAATACTTAATTGGTTCGTGCGTCAGAACGAATAAATTTGAATTAATATTCGTCCCATAATTCCCAGGATAAAATAATCAAAAACAAAAACAGAATTTAAATTCTTAATAAAAATTTCAGGTTTGGAAAACCCAAGACTACAAAAAGTTATAACTGCGACCATCTGGAGCGGAGACGCGAAATCGAGCCCACGGAAAATCGGTGCGCGAGGCGAATAGATATCCGTTCTTCGCGTACCCTAGACCGTCAATACCCCCATCGTCGCCGATACCATTACCAGCGGGTACCTCACATCACCTTCATCTAGTTAGAAGTTGGAACAGTTGTCCAGCGACCTAAACCAGTGTCTCGCGTGATCTCATGCGAAGTGCACCGAGTAAAAGCCCGTGAAAATAGTCCTATTATCGATTGCGTCGCCCTGGTTCGTACACGTTGAGATTTTACCCACTCTGCATCGACAGGTGAGTTGAGAATCATTTTGCAATTAGAATAAAGAATGCTCCAGTTCGACTTGTTTAAATGCTTTGATAGCATACAGCTTTTGTTTCATTCACGGTGATGTCGGGTGATGAGTTACATGCAGAAATGTCAATGGAAACGTGATATTTTAAATCGTAAATACAGTGTGTCCCATTTTCCATGATTTTCACGGGTATCTCTGACAGTGTGCTAGTTTTAAAAAAAAACAAATGAATGTGAGGATTTTCATAGCACTCTTCGTTTCTGACCTACAGGAAGATAAAATTGCAAATGCGGTTTTTTTAATCACTCTTGCAATATTTCTACAGTTGAACATTTCGGAATATCTAAATACTGATTTCCACATATATTTCCCTAGAATCTAGTGCCGTATCCAGCTTTTCCCTGAAGGTAATATTTTTCAAGTTATAGACCAAAGTTTTGTTATTTTTAATGGAACATCCTGTATATTTTTTCATAATCTAATTCTGTTTAAAATTCTCTTTCAAATAATTTAACAAAATTACCTTAATTTTAACAATATAATACGCCGCTGGATTTTCTGAGCGTAATTAAGAAACACCCTGCGTAACACTATGGGGTTATTTTTGTTCGGTCGCAGAAATCGGTACTTTTATATTTCCAAATTTATGACTTAGTAAAATATAAAAAAAATAACTGTATTTAATTGTCATATGGAGGAAGTAAACAAAACTAATCAATTTTATTTTAGATCTCATAACACGTTCAGTAGTCCGAAACCTAATCCAAAATTCGACAATAATTTGCAACAATATCAAAATAATAACAATTAACACAAAATATCAATTAATATAAATAACAAAGTATGCAGAACTATGTTGCAATAATATTTACATCAATATCAAGCATTTTTCAATTTTCCGTTGCAAGTCAGAAAAGAAGAGTGCTATGAAAATTCTTTTATTCAATTGTTTCTAAAAAAACGTAGCACACTACTGCAAAAACCGTTAGGCGATCTAAACGAGAGTATATTTTTTATGTAGAATTGAACGTTCTTTTAGATCTTTAACTTTTTTAAGCGTAGCTCAACAATTAAAAAATATGTTTTGATTTCCCTAATACGGTGAAACTAGCGCCCTCTAGGAGCAACGTCAAAATAAGCTTCAAATTCGTAATTCCCACACTAAAAAACCCAACACTACCAATTTTCAAAGTTATACTATCAAAACTTTCTCAATTATTGAGTATACGGCATGATGAGCTCAAACATAATTTTTGTAGTATCTCCAGCTTAGTGTTAACCCGTTCTTTTTTATTCACTCTGTATATTATAATACAAATATATATTTATAATTAAAAAATATGTATCCTATGCATAATTCAATGCTATTCTATAGGGTGTTTATATAAGTATATCCCATATAGGTACGTTTCTAAATAGAAATTCAATTCAAGACAATTTCTATAATCGAGTATCTAAAACGACGACATTTTTTACGGAAATGGTTTTAAATCTGAAATAAAATTTGATAAGATCTACCAGCGGCGTACTAGAGTGAATTGTTAAAAATAGTATCTCAGAATAGTATGCATTTTCAGCAAACTCTAGTTATTCTAAATATTGTACAATCTACTGCAATAATAATGGCATTCTTTAAAACGGATTAGGCGACTTGTTTTGAACTGCTTATGTAGGTATTCGCAATAAAATCTACTTTTAACATTAGTATTTAGTTGTTTCCACCCACCAATAGAGATCTAATAAAATGTCCACTCAAAACTTCCAATAGTTCAAAAATTGTTTTTTTATCGAGTGGCATTATTTATGCAATAGATTGTATATCAATTTAATATCAAGCCTAATTCGGACACTTGTTTTTTAATCTCCAGAACCCGGAACCAAATTTTGTACAGAATCATTTAAAAAATTTATATTCAGATGATAAAATCATGTTTTAATCGATGTTCAAGGATGACGGTCAGCGTGATCCTCTTAATTTTGTATATTATTATTTATTACCTAACATTCGAACATACAATGAGATGCATTAATTGCTTTCCATTACGATAATTCCTGGTTTTCCCAAACGCACATAAAAAATAAAAGTTTTAAAATAATTATTACTGGCGAAATGTTGCGCCAATGTTTTCGTATGTCACCGCAAAAATAATAATATGGGGAGATTCTTAACCTATAAGCAAAAATCTCGAACTTCCGAAACTGAAAATATTTTACTATATTTTTGTTTAATTATTTGTCCTTAGCTATAATTTTCCAATTTCTATGCGTCTGGGTTAAACATTACCCTGTAAATAGCCCGATTTGTAAATAAAAAGAAAAACAAGACCCAGTGTTTCATATAGCGATTTATACATCGTCAGTTTTCAACAAAGGTAAGAACAAATAGCATAAAAAATTACATTAATTGTTTCTTACACTCTGAAAACTATTTGCACACAACGTTTGACCTCTAAATAAGAAATTTATATTCTTGGAGAAATTATACAACTTTCTCTTTCTACAAATAAACATTGATGTTACAAGAGTAACAAAATTACATTTCATTACTAATTGATTGGAATTGTATTAAAACCGTATTCAAACGGGAATCTTCAATTATATTAAAAGAGTGGATCATTTCTGCCGTCCATTAGAAGTTCTATATACGACTGATTATATAGAATAGATCGTATCAGAAGCTATTTAACCTTGTTTGGAATTATTTCAAGGTAAATGTCACTTAATATGTATAAAACAAAATCGTAAACATTTAAAATGAGAAGAAATGATATCCAATTTTGTTTTAATTAAAAATGCCAAGCCATAATGTAAAAGGGCACATTCACATTATTATAAAAAATGTCATGGTAATAAAAAAATGCATACAGTATTAATTGACCTTGAATTGTAGTGGACACGGCAGATTGAATTAAATCCACCACTGAAATCAGGAAGTGCTAAAGTGGACGCTACTCGCGTGGCGCGACCTTATTTTCAAACTCAGTGTCAGCGAACGGCAAACATTTCGCATGAGACGATAGCATGGGGAAAGTTTTATGATTTTTTCGCTTATATGGAATTACGCTGTTAAAGATCGACGATTAACCAGAAAGAAATATCACATAAATTGTGTTAGATATCATCATATATCCATATTAAATTCGAGGAAAATCTTTCAACCATTTCATATAATTTGCTAATTCTGTTTAAAATTTAGAAAACATTGATGGCATACAGTGTGTCTTTAAAAGAAGTAGCAAAAATGAGACCACAGATCCCTTGGGTGAAAATAAATCGATTTAACCTAACATACTTAAAAGATACAGGGTGTCAAAGTTAAAATTTTATTTTCGAAATCGGGGTTTTTGTGGGCGAGAAATTCAAATTTGCTTCTAATTTGGACGTCACTAGTAGAGGGCGCCACTTATGGCACACCATGTTTCTTTTAAATGACAGAACTTTTTTGCTGCTTAGTGTATCCATCTG
This sequence comes from Monochamus alternatus, assembly GCA_037114965.1. NCBI lineage: Eukaryota > Metazoa > Arthropoda > Insecta > Coleoptera > Cerambycidae > Monochamus > Monochamus alternatus. The sequence goes on from CM073433.1 coordinate 56,211,461, forward strand.
ACTATTGAAACAATCGATTCTCCTACCTGTTATATCTGAAAAAGATATACCTTGTGGAAGTCGTTAGTAGTAACAGTATTCGAAATAATCCTATTTGAAATATTCAGTGCACCGATGGAAAACTGTTATCGTTTCAGGTAAAGTGCCTGTTACTTGAAAAAGTTGTTCAGAACGGTAAATTATGGAGACGTGCAAAATTTCAAAAAGATCGGCCTGCTTTGATAAAATCTTTGTTCATCAAACCTCGCCGATCTTCTTTTGCACGTCTCCATAATATACCATTCTGAACAACTTTTTCAAGTAACATTTTGCTGTATTCTCAGCAGAAAAGGCACTTTATCTGAAACCAAAACAGTTTTTACTCGGTGCACTGAGCATTTAAAATAGAATTATTTAAAAAATAATTACTCCTACCGACATGAGCAAGGTATACATTTTTCAAATAAAGCAGGTAGGAGAATCGATTGTTTCGATAGACGGATACGCTAAGCAGCGCCATAAGTGGCGCCCTCTACTAATGACGTCAAAATTAGAAACAAATTTGAATTTCACGCCTGCAAAAACCCCCGATTCACAAATTTTATGTAAATATTTGGATTTCTGAAGAAGATTTACAAATATCGAAAATAAACTTTTAACTTTGACACCCTGTATCTTTTTTATTATGCGACTTGGGATGTTATGTTAAATCGATTTATTTTCACCTAAGGAATCTGTGGTCTTATTTTTGGTTCATTTAAAAACACCCTGTAGAAAGTACATAAAGGCGGTACCCTTGAAATAAAATTGAAATATCTAATCATTTTGATAATAACACAGCTTTTTAGAAAATGTTTTATTTTTCTTTCCTGATAAAAAAAATCCAAATGAATATTTATATTTATACAATATATAATTTTGCGAGAACATTTGACATTTTGCGAGAAAAAGACATTTAACACTTTTGGTTGTCTTTAAAACAACGGTTGGCATGGTTTCAAATATTTCAGTTTGGAAAAATGTATACACGCAACCTCTTTCGCGATTTCAGGAGAAGCTGAAGTATTGTTTACAAATTGTTGTTTTTATTTGTTTAAAAAATATATATTGACTAAATTTTAATGATTTCATATGATAAAAAGTCCCAGTATCTAAAAAAGGAAACTTTTTAATTAACTGATTTTATCAAAAGCATAAGTTTCCAGAAAATAAACTATAGTTTTAATATTTGTACCGAAAAAATACGTTTCACCAATGGCGTAGAAGTTAAAGGAGTTCAAACTTGAACAACCCCGTAACTACGCCACTGGATTTAGCTGTATAATAAATGTAAGTTAATATAAATCAATTCTTCTACAATTCCTATTATTGAAGTCAAAAATAAAAATTAATCTAGCAAATTTTCTAACAAAAAAAGACAATATTAGGAAACATATTTTTTCATGCTCTATATATCCTACATTAAACTTAAGAGTAGAAAAAAACGAGGACGCTGTATATGAGGGTACTTTATCTAAAAATAGTACCCATTCAAATGCATTTGACCGTATTTACTTTCGCAACGGAATTTCGCGATATTTGGATTGTTATTCGTAGTATTACACAACGAGTATTACAAATTTCTGACTTGTGACGCACCAATTTAGAATTCAACAACAATGCCAGCTTTATTTATTACCTGATGGCATTTTTTAGCAATGCGTCAATTGACACACGTTTTAACAGAATTAAATTCGTTTTCGGTTGACACAGTTGACGAACACTCGTCGACATACTTTCGACTGCCCAAAAAATGCCACCGGAAATGTACGTAAATCGCTCAAAAGCAAAAACCGTTGCGATGCGTGGGCACAATGGAGAACTAACGCAACATTTTAAAGTAAACTAGGTCGGGGAGTCCTCGATTCCGAAAAATATACAACGTGGTCTGTAATAAATGGGTTATAGAGTAACAGCAGATTGTAGACGTCACCAAACATATATCAAATCAGCGGAAAAATGTTTAGGTTATATTTCAACTTCATGCCTACTGGTACAAAAAATGTTGGGTTATGTTTTAACTTGAGACCTACTCGTATCAAATAATGAAATAACTTTAGGTTATATTTCAACTTGATGCCTACTGTAATATAAAGTTTTAGGTTATGTTTTAACTTGAAATAAACTCGCATATCGAAATAATTTTTAGGTAATATATATTTCCATTTCTCAAATAATGAAATAATTTTTCGGTTATATTTGAACTTGATTTGAAACCTTTTCGTATAAAAAGTTTTAGGTCATGTTAAAGGCGTTCGTTTGAGGAAAAAAAATGATCTTAAATATTCTACTAGCATCTAGCATCATAAAAAATTTCCTGGTCGCCGAAATTTGCAGTCCATTCGTCCCTCATCGTGGGTTGCATGAACTTTTACCTGCTGGTAGCACGGAATTCAAATTACACTACAAGTAGTTACATGGCAAATAATTATTTATGACATGCACCAAGGAAGGTTAATAAAGAATTTTTGTTGTTTGCATCACAGGAAGCTGTGCTATGGACTCGGTTCTGCTGCACGACATAATGTAATGGCAGTGACCATGAACGAATGACATGTGTCGAATATTGTAGCTGTAATCGACATTTTCATCTAATAGCGTAGTAAACAAAGGAAATATACGATATTCGACTGTTATAGGAAAATTCTTTATATATTATGAACTACTGTTTGAAGGATGGCATCTAAACGCTCCAAATAGCCGAGAGAATGTATTCCATTTATTTTTCCGCGACGCATATAATTTCAATTTGAAATCAATTAAAATCCACGCTTTCCTAAGCAACGTCGAAACTGTTCAATTTAATGCTTTATGCTTATTAACGGACGAGTTGAGTTGGAAACGAAGTGAAACTGAAAAACGGGGAAGTACCCAAGAATCAAATAAAATCGTGAAAAAATCGAATATGCCTTCAGCGTAGGGCAGATTCATTCCACGATGATTACCACAGTCCTTGACCCAGAGTTCAAGTCAGCAGTTGAAGGAGGGGAGGTCACACTGCTGACCCAGATTAACCTACTCTCGACCACTTTGTCCTTGTCGATTTGATTGGGATCGCCGCACAGGCGGGTACTTGGGCCATTACTGAAGGGTCAAGATTTGCATTCAATAAACATTTTTCCATTCTTTCATGCTACAAAGTGTTTTTAAATGATGTAGCAAAATGACAGCACAGATTCCTTAAGTGAAAATACCTAACATACCTATATCCCAGTCGCAGAATAAAAAAGAGAAAGGGTGTCGAAGTTAAAATTTTATTTTCGAAATTTGTAAATAACTTCTTAAAAAATCCAAATATTTACATAAAATTTGTAAATTGGGTTTTTTTTGCGGGCGAGAAATTCAAATTTGTTTCTAATTTTGACGTCACTAGTAGAGGGCGCCACTTGTGGCACATCATAAGAATTTTTTTGCTGCTTAGTGTATCCTTCTGACTGTTGAAACAATCGATTCTCCTACCTGTTTTATTTGCTGAAGTCAGTAGGAGTAACCATTTTTGAAATAATCCTATTTGAAATGCTCAGTGCATCGAGTAAAAACTGTTTTGGTTTCAGGTAAAGTGCCTTTTCTGCTGAAAATACAACAAAATGTTACTTGAAAAAGTTGTTCAGAATGGTAAATTATGGAGACGTGCAAAGTTTCAAGAATATCGGTGAAATTTGATGAAATCAAAGATTTTTATCAAAGCAGGCAGGCCGATCTTTTTGAAATTTTGCACATCTCCATAACTTACCGTTCTGAACAACTTTTTTAAGTAACATTTTGCTGTATTTTCGGTAGAAAAGGCACTTCAAATGAAACAATAACAGTTTTCAATCGGTGCACTCAATATTTCAAATAGGATTATTTCGAAAACTGTTTCTCCTTACGACTTCAACAAGGTATACCTTTTTCAGATATAACAGGTAGGAGAATCGATTGTTTCAATAGTCAGATGGATACACTAATCAGCAAAAAAGTTCTGCCATTTAAAAGAAACATGACGTACCATACGGCAAAATTAGAAACAAATTTGAATTTCTCGCCCGCAAAAACCCCCTATTTACAAATTTTATGTAAATATTTGGATTTGTTAACCCTGTACCTTTCTTATTCTTCTTTCTTATTATGCAACTTGAGATATAGGTATGTTAAGTTAAATCGATTTATTTTCACCTAAGGGACCTGTAGTCTCATTTTTGCTACTTCTGTATTTAAAAACACCCTGTATTTTCTTTACAGGGCGTCTCTAAAAGGTCCGTACAAAATACTAGCACAAATTCCTCAGGCTAAAATATGAGATCCTAACCCAAATTATCTTAAACTAAAAGTTGATAGTTTCCAAGTTATTATTTTTAAAGCTTTTTTGTAAATATTTATCTTTATTTATAAACTGCTTGATGACAATTTACATGTGGCAGGTGTCTCTTTTGACTTGTCACGTGCGCTCGACTGCCTGGATATAAGCTTTATTAAAGTCAAATTATGTCAGATCGGGTTCAGAGGAGTATTTCTGGATTGGGTGATGAGCTGTCTTTCTGATAGAACTATGTCTGTTAGAGTAGGAGGCGCTAATTCTGAGTTTTATGATGTTGATCGTGGAGTTCCTCAGGGGTCTGTGCTGGGACCATTGTTTTTTTTATTATTCATTAATGACCTGCCACAGTATCTAGAGGTGGCTTGCCTAACTCTATTTGTGGACAATACATCTATGGTGGTCTCAGCGCGGACCCAAGAGGAGCTTACGGCAAGGTGCGAGGAAAGTATTTCGTGCTTTGCTGACTGGTGTACGTTAAACAACTTGATTGTTAATATTGACAAAACCTGTATTATCTACTTCAGGCATGATTCTGATTTAACTGTTCAATTTCGTGACACTGTTTTGTATTCTTCAGAATGTACAAAATTTTTAGGCATCTGCCTAGATAGTCGACTGAATTGGTCACTGCATATAGACCTACTCACCAAGACCTTAAGCAGAGCATGCTATGCTATCTCTCGCATAAAAAATTCTATGCCACTATGTGCCTTGATGGATGTTTATTACAGTATGGTATACAGCCATCTCATATACAATGTTGTTCTATGGGCTAATGCCGTAAATTCTAATAAAGTTTTTGTATCTCAAAAACGGATTATTAGAGAAATATTTGGTCTCGGTTCCAGGTAAACTTGCAGGGACACATTCATTCGGAATAAATTACTAACTTTCCCCTGTATCTTTATATTTAGGTCACTTATATACGTTAGGGAAAATATTAACCGACTAAATATAAATTCCCAATATCATAACTACCATACTCATCATGGTGCTCTTCTGTGTATTCCTGAACATAGAACCACTAGATTTGAAAGGTCTGTAATATACCAGGGTATTAAGTTGTACAATAAGCTTCGCCCTGAATACAGATCAATGTACGCTATTAAATTTAAAAAATGTGTTAAAGACTTTTTGCTTGCCAAGTGTTATTATAGCGTTAACGAGCACTCTGTTGTTTGTCCTTTTTTATTATTGTTTTCTTGTGTGCTTTTGTCTTGTTTTGACTTGTCCTATACATTCTAAATGTCTTACTGGATTAAATAAATTATTATTATTATTAATAATAGCATGATTCGCACGAAATTTGATACTGTTTTTTAGGATGATAAATTGATATCTGATTATAGTTTCGGTGTATATTGTAGAATGCACTTCACCTACATCTAAAGCTTCAAATTTGTGCCAGTGTTTTGTACAGACCTTTAGTCTAAACTTAGTGAAAATAATAGAGGGTGGTTCTCATAAAATCCATGTCACCCTTGTGTATAGTATAAATAAGAATTATAGGGATTTTGAAATCGTATCGCCATCTATTATTGTCACTCCTAAGTTAGTGACTTACTATATTATATACATGTAAACAAAGCTATTACTATTTCTTCCAGATCGTAACACTATGAAACCCATACTATGGACCTTCGCCCTACACTGCCTATGCCTGTCTTCAGCTCAAGGCATACTGCCTAATCCTACAACGAACCTAAACGAAGACCAACTAATCTTCCGAGATGGATCTTTCGTGGGGGATTCCATCAACGTCAAGGCTTCCATGCAGACTGGACAACCCGGATTAGCTGTGGAACCGTTAACTTCACAGGTAGAAGCACAACAACGTAACTATCAGACGGGGGGAAACGTAAATTTGGATGGGCAGTTTGTGGAACCCTATAATATTGAATTTAAGTATCACGACTACGATAAGATGACGAAATTTTTGAGGCAAACCACGGCCAGGTATCCCTCCCTGACAGCGTTGTATTCCATAGGAAAGTCAGTGCAAGGTAACTTACATCGATACATATTTAATTTCCACCTAATAAATCATTGAAACTAAATGAAGTTTTCAACAGGTCGTGATTTGTGGGTGATGGTAGTGTCGTCATCGCCTTACGAACATATGATTGGAAAACCGGACGTGAAATATGTTGCCAACATGCACGGAAACGAAGCAGTTAGTAGGGAATTAATGCTGCATCTAATTCATGTATGTAGCCTCAAAAAGATTAATGTTTGATGATTAATTTTTTATACAACAAACAATCGGTATAATTTTACATTTTATTTGTAGTATCTTGTCACCAGTTATACTACAGATCCTTATATCAGATGGATGTTGGACAACACGAGGATTCATATAATGCCGTCGATGAACCCTGACGGTTTCGAAGTCTCTAAGGAAGGAACTTGTGACGGGGGACAAGGAAGGTACAACAGAAGGAATGTTCACAACGGAAACTATAAATTTTAAACCTTTTTCTTTGTTAGGTACAACGCAAGAGGTTTCGACTTAAACAGAAACTTTCCGGACTACTTCAAGCAAAACAATAAGAGAACGCAACCAGAAACAGAGGCTGTTAAGGAATGGGTCTCGAAAATCCAATTCGTACTATCGGGAAGCTTGCACGGCGGGGCTCTGGTAGCGAGTTATCCTTTCGACAATACTCCGAACTCACGTAAGCGCACATTATTTTAACGTTTACTCAAAATTTATAACTATTTTCCCGTTTTAAACATTATAGCAGCAAAATTTTTATATTCTCTTTAATAATCGGTAAAGCTATTTTAAAAAAATAATTATTATAAAGTTTCTTGTGCTGCAAAAAGGAATATGTAGGTCGTCAGCTCTATGCTCTTGTAAGTTCAACAAATTTTCAATCACCATCATTCATCAAAATCATATCAGAACGATCAAACGAATCTAATCACATATCACAAAATAAATCATTGAATAAATAATTAGAATTTGTTTTCAGTTCCTGTTTTTTTTTCAATTTTTATAAAATTTTTTATTGATTGTTCCATTTTCGAAATGGAAATTACTAAAGATAACTCAAAATGGTTTTTGCAATAGTGGGCTCGTTTTCACGAAACAATTGAATGTGTTAACATTTTCGTAGCACTCTTTGTTTCTGGCTTAAAAGGAAAAATTGAATAAGTCAGAAACGAAGACTGCTAAGAAAATTCTATTAACACAGTCAATTGTTTCTCAAAAAAACAGCTCGCTATAGCAAAAACCGTAATTTCAAAGATACTCAAAAACCAACAAAAATGGGACATTTTTTATACTTAATTTGAAAAATTTAATGGAATTGAAAAGCAGATCCTAATCTGAACGCATTATGATGTTACCACGAACGTTTCTAGTGTTCCAGACGTACTCGGCCCCATCTTTGACGCCGGACGACGACGTCTTCAAACATCTAGCCCTAACGTACTCCACGAACCACGCCAAAATGGCAAGAGGAGTTTCTTGCAAGTCTTCACAAACGACATTTAGAAGAGTAAGCAAGTATAATATCAGGTAGATGCGGTTTAATTGGTTTATATTGTAGGGGATCACGAACGGAGCTGAATGGTACCCGCTTACAGGGGGCATGCAAGATTTTAACTACGTCTGGTATGGTTGTATGGAGGTAACACTCGAAGTGTCCTGTTGTAAATACCCGCCGGCACACGAATTACCGAAGTATTGGGAAGATAACAGAGCGGTAAGTACGCAGTAACGTTAGATTAGTTAATTCTAAATTATAATATAATTACCATCTGAACATATTCTAATAATTTCGTCCGGTGTGTAATTTTCATACATTCAAAACATGCTTGTTATGGTGATTTATGACATTGCAAAAAGATGCTATAATTTTTTCTTTAAATCATTTTCTTTTAGGCTTTGATTAAATATCTGGCAGAGGCACATCGAGGCGTTCAAGGGTTTGTCGTAGACGAGAACGGCAATCCAATTGAGAAAGCATCTTTAAAAATCAAATCACGTGACGTTGGGTTCCAATCCACAAAGTACGGAGAATTTTGGAGAATTCTTTTACCCGGCATATACAAATTAGAGGTAGATTCATTAATTTTATAAGAAAAAATTTTTTATAGGAGAATTTAAACAAAATAATTGATTTCATTCTGATGAAATTTATGCCCACTTGAACCCGATACATAACTTTTACATAATACATAAATTTACATATATCAACATAAATGTTTATATCTCAACAGGGTGCTGTGATAAAATTTGCATGTAAATCAAAATTTATTCTTTATAATAGTTGATTTATCAAAGGAAGTTTAATCTAGATTTAATTAAACCTTTTATTATTATAATCATATATCTACCTCCTCCTTCTAATTGTGAGGATTAGTTCAGAAGTCAAAGACTTGTGCAGGAGAGGAGTTAGTATATTATTATTAGGTAGGCTGCATTATGCAGTCAAATATTTTATACCTTAACAACTAAACCCGATTTAGATAAATCCTAGTTAATTTTAATTGATAAACTAATTATAAATCATATAACTAATTCTAGGTTTACGCTGACGGATACGTACCAAGAGACATCGAGTTTATGGTGGTAGAGCAGCATCCTACGCTACTAAACGTAACTTTACACACGGCCAAGGTAACAAGCAATTATTTTTCTATTATAACAAGCGTAATAGGGATTGGGGCTGGTTAACCGCAGATAACCCTATACGTTTAAAGTATAAGGTGATTTAATTAATAATGGGCCCACATACAATTTTAGTAAAAACAGACAATTTTTCCAAAAAATATTTGATATAAAGTTCTTTTTTAATAATCGTAGGATTCAAATTCAAAGCATACTTTTACTAAAACTGTTGTTTATATATTATAGTTAAGTGTTAACCAGTCAAACTTCGAAGTATAACTAACAGATGGCGGTACTCTTGTAAATCCAAGTCGCCTTTGTTTATAGTATAAATAAGGACGACATGGTTTTCAGAGTATCGCAATCTATTATTTTTGGTCCTAAGTTTGACTGGTTGACTGTAGAAGTAAATTTTGTAACGTTACACAATATTGATAGTATCGAAAACTGTAAAATCATATGTAAAACTTAACAAATGCATATCCTATTCTCTTACGTTAACATATTTAATAAAAAAACACAAAAAATTAATAAATGAGGGAATTTTTAGTTCGTCTATCTAAATTATTGATTTTAAGGATTTTGTACATGGACCCATTATACCCGAAAACACGACACTTAATGGTCTTACTGTATTAAAGCGGTCTGTACAAAGCGACCTCTTCAACTGACAAACTCGTAATAGTAGAAATATTTTGTGGTGGAGGAGAATTGTGTACATATCTTGTAAATATTTTAGCCATGGCAATTTTTCGAACGTCCCGTAACATCGCCGCCCAAAACGATTTTGTCGATCAGTAATGGAAATATTCCAGCGGTCGACGAAGAGAGCGTTTCCTTTCCAGGTGACAAGTAGAGATTAGAATGGATGTATTAGACTACGCGTAGAGTAAGTAGGTGCAATATGCCGACGTGTCGTTTAATTTTTTCTGCCGCTTATTATCTGTGCTGTTTATTTCAAAAAATTTATATGTAAATAGGATCATTAAAATTATACAATATCTTTCCAAACTCTAGAGAATCTATAAATGCAAACATTTTGAAAGAATTATGGCTATGGCTTGTAATGCATGTTGACTTGCATGAATTGAGTAATAAGTGTATCAGTGTCTAAATTGAAAAAATATATTTTTTTTTATAAATCAAATTGACCCACGTATGAATTTTGAAAATAGTCTATTTGAATAAGATCGAAAATATGGTCAATATTTGTATTTCTAATATTTTTATTATGTTTAAGGTAAAGAAATGTAAAAAAAAAATTGTATGGCCTCACTACTATTAATTTGACACAAAGACACCTTTCTATATACAGAAATATTTTTAAATATTTCTTTGCAATAATATTCTAGGACGTACTCTACATTTTTTAGTGATTCAGTTCTTGAGAACTGAATCATTAAAATGAACTGCTAAGCCCATCTCTAGTAGGCATGGAATTGAAATATAACCTAAAAATTTGAACTAGTAGACGTAAAGTTGAAAATTCTATACTAAATCATAAATTCAGTTAAAAAATTTCTATTTTGTTTTTATCAAATTTTTTTTTGTGGTCCCAAATCGAGAACAGATTTCACTGGCTAATGACTAAAAAATGTCTCTTGAGGTAGTCTTAATAATATACATATATGTACCACGAATAACATCTATTGATATCTATTATTAAGTTTGGGATTTGAATTTTGGAAAAAAGAAAACCGATTAAATTGTATTAAATAATTATGCGTAAAAAATAAGTTTTCTAAATAAAAATTATTGTCATCTGTATTCATAGATATTTTATAAGAAATTTTCACAGAAATATGATGGTGTCATATGGGCTTAAAAAGTGTAAATTAATACGAATAATACGAATACTTACATTAAATAAACACATTTTTATATTTATTTCCACTACGCTTCCACTAACAATAACAGTCACAACTAACAAATAACACTTGTAACGCTTCTGTTGAATATAGAGACAAGAATTAGCAAGTGCTCCAAGTTAAAAATATACTAACACATATATTTTATAAGCAATACCTTATAAAACTACACAACATTTTATAAAAATGGAAGACTATAATATATTATAAATTCTGCTTATTATGCTGAGTTTTTATTGAAAGAAAAGTTTTGAATTTGTTGCATTTCAGAATTTTTAAAACTTGTTACTAAAAACTGACTACAATGATTGTTAAAATTTACGAATTTTGAAAAATCGTATGCGAGTTCAATACGTAGGAAGGCACTTTATATCATTCACTATCTACTAACAAAATAAATGTAGCCGCTTTAAAAACCTGAGCTAACTGTGCGAAATTTCCACAACACCGATCCCGTTACGTATTTTATTGACTACAACTTTTCAGAGAAAGGACGGACACTTCTACCGACCCCAACAACAACACCAAGTTTTCCACCGTCCGATCCCTCAGCAACAGGTCCAAGGAAGTGGAATATTCTCTTCGATCACCAACGGTTTATCAAACATAGTTAGTTTCTTTGGATGAACGAAAACGCAGGCTATAGTACAAGAGGATATCATAAAACGGTTCATATCTAAAAACTTGCCTCTAGGAATTGTTCATATCAGTGTAGATAAGAAATTATTTATTTGTAGTTCGTAAGCGATGGTTTTGTCGAAGTTTTAACCATTAATGTTGCCGTTGGAGTACCGAATCAAGAATTCTCCAAGGCATGTGGTTGCTGCCGTTTGTTTAAAAATTACCGCCCACTTTACCGGACGCGACAACTTGGAGATTTTTCAATCGACACTTTAATGTATTAAGTAACGATTTGAAACGTGTTCATTTTCAAACACACTAGGACATTTAGGGATTCATATAAAGCAATAGTTGCACAGACTGTTATTATTGTTAGACGTTTTTAATAAATTATTTGTAAATACACCCATGTGTCTTTGATATTCTTTCTATATATAAACATTTAGTACATAAGCCTTGTTTATACATAATATAGTCAGTGGACCAAACAAACTTAGGTGTGAAAATAACAGATGGCGATACTCTTAAGGGTGACATGGATTTGAAAAGAGTGCTGCCATCTATTATCTCCACTCCTAAGTTGGATTGGTTTATTGACTAACTATATAGGGTGTCCGGAATATGAGTGTTGCAATTTTAAGGCGTATTTAAAAAATGCATATATAAATAAATAAAAATGCAATATAAAATTATGTCACCAAATTGCGAACTAAGGTACAATTAAGACCAAACAGAAGCACTATTAATAAAATTTGTTTGTAATTTACTAATTACATCAATCTTAACGAATTATACAGGGTGTCTTGCAAGCCTTACAATAATTTTAGGAGCTAATACGAATACGTGATTTTGAGTTGATTGAAACAAACATACCTATATACCAAGTGTTACAATATTTGTGGTAATTAATGTTAGGAATGAATGGATTATTTAAATGATTTAACCAATAAAATCCAAAGTGGATTCATTACTTACTTCATAAATATGGTTTTTTTACTTTGTAAAAGCAAAGGGTCAAATTAAACGTCGATTTTATTTGATTCTTTGTGTGTAGGTTTATTCAGATATTATTGAAAACTTACCTAAGCAATGCTCTTTCAGTTCTTAAAAAAAGTTTCTTGATAAACATTCTAAAAATTAGGGAAATTAATCTTAATACGTTTAAATATGCAGGGAATGCATTCGCAAAAACAAGACAGCCATTTAGTATGTAATAAAAATGGTTTAAGAAATGAATTTGCTCTTTACACTTTAATTGATATCCGAACGTATAGGTTGACAGTTGATCTACAATTACGGTTGCTATGGCAACTAAGGACAATTATTTTCTCATGGCATACCAAGCTGTTTAATAGAAAATTTGCTTTTCGCTTTTTTGCCATAACTTTAAATTAGCTTTTAAGATTGAAATACATAGTTTTTTTAACCGTTCGGTATTTTAATAACTTCAATATGTTCTAAAGGTTGCGTTCTTGTTAGCAAATGTCTTCATTTCTTAAACCATTTTTATTACATACTAAACGGCTGTCCTCAGTTTTGGCGAATGCGCTCCCTACATACTTAAATATGCCGCCCCCTCTCCCGCACAATGGGCTAATCCTCGTGATTAGAATGAGGGGTAGAGATATTATTATTATTAAATTTGCCTCCTCACTTTTACAAGTAGAAAAACCATGTTTATGAAGTTCTAGGTAAGTAACAAAGCTTCTTTGGATTTTATTGATTAAATCATTCCTAATAAAAGTATAGAAATATTTGTTATAAAAAGGCTTGATTTTCTTCTACACTTCAATAATTGTAGAAAAGCACGGTTAAATTAAAACATATTAAAAAAATTATTATCATAAATATTGTAATACTTGATATATAGGTATGTTTGTTTCAATGGACTCAAAATCAAGTATTCTACCATCTCCTAAAATTATTGTAACCACTTGCAAGACACCCTGTACAGTGCAAATTTCAATAAATTTCATTCAAACTGTAATGTGCGATAACATTGAAATTAGTCATCTGGTAATCTGATGAAATATTTGTGCTCGGTATTATCGATCGTACCGTCTTTTGGTGTATTGCATAAACTTGGCACCGTGAATACTAAGTTCGTTGCTATATTAAAACAATTATTTTGTAACTGTCTAGTGCTTATTTGATGTTGTGTGTGTAAACAAAAATGGAACATTTTAATAACTTTAATGCATTGAAAAGCATGATATACATAGGCGTTCAGAAAATTTAGTTGCTGAGGAGCAATTGTTAAATATAATTGAAAAAACGTCTCACAAGCAGCATTAGACAAACTGTACAAGACACGCCCGACAGGCGTACAATGTTGCCACATATTCAACATCTTTTTGCTGTCATAATTCTGTTAGTTATAGAAAAAAAATTGTTATGAAAATGTTTACTTTAGTACTAATTATCATGTGGCGATATTAAGGCACTCATATTCCCAACACCCTGTATTGCATAAAGACAAGGATATAAGGGTTGAAATTAGATATATAATTATATATAATTTTTTTTATTGGAAACAACGAAAATATAAAATAATACATACAATTAGGCGCTCTCCGGAGGACTTATCTGTTTGGCGTAATGAAAAGCAGAGATCAACGCTGTTAGCTGTATATTTTCACTAGCTCCAGACGACAGCCTGTGCTCTATTTCCGCCATTTTGTCCAACAGATTAACCATCACTTCAAACGGGAGTTCGACTGGAAAAGAAAACAATTAGCAACATTGTACAAGATTGCACACGTTTTTCTTACTCCGCACGACAAACTTGTGAACTTCGGTAATAATATCGCTCAATGCCAGTCCTTTCAACATCTTCAATTCTTTTATATCTGCCAGCAGTTAAGGAAGGCATTAATATTCGTACTAGTTGAAAAGTGATAAATTTATTTCTGAAAATAAAGGATACTTTTGTACGTTGTAGCGATGTTTTCATTCAGCAACCATTTCACGATATTTTCTATATCTGACCTCAGGGGATGCCCAACGCAAGAATACACGTTATCCTCTGTGACGTCTTTGTAGGCTAGCCAAGTGCTCTGTAAAACGTTCAGCACTTTACGCATGTCTCCGTTCGCCAACGTCAGCAAAGCCTTCTTACCATCTTCGCTGATTTTAACTCTAAAAACATATTTTCAATTTGACATAAACATCAAATAAGTGGCAACAATTGATCAGAATTTTTTTATGAACGATATACTTACTTTTCTTCGTCGACAACGTAGTTCAACCTTGGCAAAATTTGTTCTGGAGACAGGGGGCCAAAACGGAACCTAGTGCAACGTGATTGGAGTGCGGGGATAATTTTGCTTAAATAGTTGCATATTATACAGAAACGAATGTTTTCCGTATATTTCTCTATAACTAAAAAAAAAAGAGGTGTAAATCCAACGGTACAAAAAAAAAAACGTTTAATAATTGATTTTAAAATAAAAGATGAGAGATTTTGGTATAACATTTATTTAATACAAAATAAGTTTACAAATTTAAAACCACTGCAAGATACAAGAAATATAAAAAAGTAAGTAATAAAGAAATTGTGTATAAAAATTAGAAAATCGTCTATCTTAATGATGATTTTTAAAAAGGATATTAATTAATTTTAAGACGATTGCAATATTGTCACTATATCTCATAACAACCGATTTGGCTTTAAGAAGGAAGTAATGTATTATCTAGAGAATTTCGAACTTGAAAAGAGTTGACAACAAGTTCGTTTGTTATTGTATACTACACACTGTAGAGTTTGATTGCAAGGCAGCATTATTTTTTACTTGTACCGGCGTGGCAGGTACCAATTCGGCTTTCAGTATCGTAGACTGTTTTTCACGTTCTAACTTGCTTAATGGTACCCCGAAATGTCTTGCAATTAAATCCGTCAGATAGAGATTAACCTAAAAAATACTAGTTTTAAATTTAATTAAATCTATTTAAAAAAAAAAATACATTTTCTCCAGTTTTGGCAGAGACTAGGAAATTATACAGTTGAAATTCCTCGACAAAGTTTTGTGTTTGATCTAATCGAACCATTCGTTTATGTTCCAAATCACCTAAAAAAATCAAATTGTGCAAAACATTGTAAATTATATGCAGAGGAACTTACATTTATTTCCAAAAACTGCGACAAACGGAGGGTTTTCTTTGTACTTTGAAATATGTTCTATCCATAGAAACAGACCCTCGAAACTTGAAAAATTCGTAATGTCATAAACTAATATTATCATCTAGAAAACCAGTGTATTAATAATTGTCAAAAAATACGTTTCACACATGTACATACATCACAATTGAACAGATAGTTTCCTAACATTGGTCCGTTCATTTCCAGGCCACCGATTTCGGTTATCTTAACCGATATTTCCTTATGTCCAGGTAAAATTACTCTCTTTACATAGAAATCTGCACCTAACGTTTGAGTATACTGTCTTGTAAAGTCGTCGTAACAGAATCGTCTTATAATGCTAGTCTGCAATATCAATTTTTTTCTCATTACAAACCAAATAAGTATTGGTAAAATACTTCAAAAAATCAGATACAAAGAAATGAAGGAATACGGAATGTCTCGTTTCAAAAAAATTACAAAATTCAACGTACTCACTTTCCCAACATTGGCTTCTCCAACGAAAATTATCTTCAACTGCTTCTCTACAGTTTCCTCTTCGGAGTCGGACATTCCTTCAAATACACGTTAAATTTTATTCCATAAATCCCACATTCGATTTAGTATTCGAAATGGAAATGTATGTTTACCATATGAATGAACTGAAATCTAAAGTGCTTCTCAAAATTCCCTCAGAAAAACTATAATACACTGTAAAGTAATATTATATGTGACTGTGACATAAATATTTATGAAACTGAGGATTGAAATACCGTATAAAAGGGAAAGAAATCGAGACAAACAGCACAGTAGATCGACTGACAACAACAAAAATGTTCAAGAACATTTTATTTGTCATTTCCCTTTTTGTCATTTTTGGAGAAATATTCGTTAATGGCTGTCTAATAACAAACTGTCCACGAGGAGGCAAGCGAAGCGGAAAATTTGCAGCGCTAGAATCAAATATAAAACAGGTGAGTTAATATTCAGCATTATCACTAGATAGAAAACTTTTTGATATAATTTTCAGTGCGTCTCCTGCGGACCAGGCCGTAGCGGACAATGTTTCGGACCAAGCATATGCTGTGGACCTTTCGGCTGTCTCATGGGAACCCCCGAAACTTTGAGATGCCAACGGGAGGGATATTTTCACGAAAGAGAACCCTGTATAGCAGGAAACGCCTCATGCAGGAAGAACACCGGGCGATGTGCTATGGACGGAATTTGCTGCACTCAAGGTAATATTTGACTTATTTTTAAGGAAATTAACAAGTGACTTATTCGAATTACTATAGATTCCTGCCATACCGACAAACAATGTGTGCTGGATGACAAAAACAGGATATTTGCGGATAATACCGTGGGAGTGGATTTGTTTAATTTGATGAACCCCTACAATGCAGAGATCTCTGTGGAAAAATAATCAATACATATTTAATCTAAGAAATAATGTGATTTTACGACTTTATATGTTACGCACTAGCATATTTTTTTGGATGTTATAAAATAAATGTTTCAATAAGACGAACAAGTATTATTTACTTACCTTTAAGAATGAAAATTGTAGAAATTCACTAATACAAACTATTAAGCACTTCTAAAAGTAATGAGTATTGTATCCAAGGTAATGAATTGAATACAAACATAACCATGAAATTATAAATTATTTAGTCGCATATTTTTTATCATAAATACCTTGTTAAGCAAATATACAATACTTCGAATTAGCCAACTGCGGTCATACTGAATACATCTTTTTAATATTAAACTCAATGAAAACGGCTTTTCCGTTTATTCTAGAACAGGCCTGTATGGCGGCATATAAACCTGGTTTCACTATATTAGTAATTAAATAATAAGCAAAAATTATCACTTACTTCTTCGAAGAGCATTTTGAGCATCCATAGTCATGGCATCGGCTTCATCTAAGATAATTAATTTAAATCCAGATTTGAAGATGGTTCTCGTACTTGCAAATGTTAATATCTGGCCTCTAACTATACCAATACCTCTGTCATCTGAAGCGTTCAGTTCCAAAACCTGCAAGACACAATATAGATAAGATTTAAATCAATTGCCACATACGAAATTATTACCATCGATGAAAATTGTGCAGGCGTGTAAAGCTGACGTGCACACGCTAAAATCGTACTAGTTTTGCCTGTGCCAGGAGGACCATAAAACAATAAATGTGGAACTTGATCCTCTTTGATAAACTTACTAACTGAAATGGAGATAATGTTCAAAATAGGGGTAGATTGAATCGCTTTCCAATTCATCTCACCTGTTTTTATAATGTCTTCGTGAGAGACGAGGTCGTCTAAAGTGCTAGGCCTGTACTTTTCAACCCTTAAAATTGATTTGATACTATTAATATTTAAATTATTGATATGAATAAATAATTACCATGGTAGATTGGCTTTGTGTTCAATTTTCTGCATCATTTTTATGTCTTCTAAATATTCAAGAATCGATCATGTACTATAATATCTAAAGATATTTTATGGAAATCTGTCTTGCTCAATATTTCAAATACACTTTTAAATATTTATAAGATATGTAAAATGTTTAACACCAAAGTACAGACACAACTTGGAGGTTAGTTTGATTTGTTAAAGGCGGGAACATATGACGATTTCGATTTATATGCACTGAGAACGTGCAGCACGTGTAGTGCGCACCGATATAACGCCACAGATTAAACAAGAATAACGCAAGGTTTGATGCGAGTGCTATTCACACTGTATTAAATTTTGCCCGAAATACTCCGAGCATGCATCTAAATCGAATACGCATCAGATTTTAGTGCACACTACATAACCGCATTATTTAATAAAACGTTCAGGGTTGTTCAATGTTGTACAATAGTACAAAATACTGTACTATTGATTGTTAGGTTGTACGTTGTACCGACTTTCGCAAAATTGAGTAAAAATTGTACAATTGATAGTGACGATACTGACAATGGGTTAATATGCATGCAAGCTATATTCTGCTAGAATTATTTGAAGAAGTAGAAAGTAGTAGTACGAGTGTTCTGTGGTTTCTCTATATTATCTATGCCACACTTAGTTCCACGTTTCATGTCCTCTACAAATTAAAGACAAACTTAGTAATATTACAGTCTATTATACAGTTCGTCGTCTTCACGTCGGCTCCTTTGATGTCGAGGTCCCAGATTTCGTTTTTTTGACGACTGCGCATTTAGCCGCGCACATTCGCTCTAGGGGCACGGTGATCTGTCAAGAAGGTCGTGTACCAATGAATTTCATTGGTATTCATGGCGCATTTAGCCGCGATTTAGCCACACCCTCTGGAACTTTCACTCGACGAACTGTATAAACTGTGGTAATATAGAAGGAGGTTCTTTAGGGTGGGTACCGCTTAAAGATATTTTGAATTACAATCAAATAACTATAGATAATATTACTGAATGAATATGCAGGGGATTTTGAAATTTGAATATTTGATGTTTTTACTTTCATATAATGTATCTATGTACTACATTAAATGCTGATTGAAATCTATGGCTTTTTATTCAAATTAACTACTCCATCTTATGTTAACATATATAAAAATAATTATATTATGAATTGCACTAATTGTATTGTGGCTAAATAGCATAAACAACAAAATCTGAGCAATATACTAGCTAAATTACTTCGGAAAATATTTTTTTTTAAAGTTGTACTTTGGCGCCAAAAGTTGTACATTTTAGCCAACATATGGTGTACAAAATAAAATGGACCTAAAACAACACTGAAAACGTTACCAAAATTAAAAAGTATATGGATCTATAAACGCTTAAAATTGAAAAAATATACACTAAACGCAGAAGAAAAATAGAAGTATCAATTGATTATAATAAACTACTATAAAAATGCAAGAATGTATGCGTTTCAGCTGTTATAGTTTTTTTCCAAATTTGTTTTTTGGATAAACACTGTTTTCTCAAAATCGTCAATTATAATAATGTACACCAGTTTTTCTGCTTAATAATTTTTTTTAACTAAAGACAAAACAAGTAATACAAGCAGTAATTAAATAAGTCTAATTATTATATTGATTTGCTACATCTTCCGATGCACTACTAATTCCATAAAAATGTATTTCCTTTTATTTTCTTCTATATAACTATTATTAATAACATATTCCTCTTCAGATAAACTATCTGATAAAGAAAATAAGTTATTCAGAAGAATTACATTAAAAAAATCTTATACTACCGCCACATTAAACTTGCATTGACCATTTTCTCAGTGCAAGAATATTTGCATTTTCACCGAATTCAGTGCGAACTGACTTCTAAACCGAACACTTTCCACCAGCAGAGTGCGCACTCAAAATGTAAATCGAACACAGAAGTTGGATACAGTGCGCACTCAGTGCAAAAGTGCATGTAAATCAAAATCGTCAATAATATCATTTGTCATTTGCCTCATAGGCGCATTCATTTGGAGGTACTTGTTAGAGTATTCCATTTAATATATAAATCAGAATTAGGAATATTTCTTTACTTACACTATACACTTTTTACTCCAAACCACTTTTTTCACGAATATATGAAAGAAAAATGCCTTTAGATAACGCATTTTTGGCTTCTGAAGCATATAGAAAAATTTTAGATATGTTTAAGCAAATTGTCCACTTTTTTTCACATAGAAAAGATCAAAAGGTCTGCAAAATAAGTAATATGTTGCTATATTATACAAATTTATTTAAAAATATTAAGAGCAAACGTAACAACAATTCACCAATCATCCATCTTTATATCCTCCACAATATCTCCCTGACCCCCATCGTCCACGGGCCCGCTTTCATCTACATTCCTCTTATTAATTTTCTTTCCACCTCTTTTACCTCTCCTGGGTTTTTTATTCGTATTTTCCTCACTTTCGTCTTCTGAATCGCTCGGAAACAGTTCCACCTTCCCGTCCGATTTCTTACTGTCTCCTTTCTTAACCCTATTTATCGTGGGAAGCTTATAATCGCCCAACTGATCGTTATTTGTCAACTGTTTATTCTTCTTAATGGTCTTCAGTTTACTCCAGCTCTCAAAGAAGGTGGCGAGAGGCGTTCCTTTATTCTTCAGCTGACTCTCCCAACCCTCGATTTGTTTGAAGTCCGTAATATTGAAAGTCGTCTTGGCACGGTGCCCTTCGATGAACTGACGGTTCTGTTCGATTTTCTCCAGCACTTGCCTGAATTTCCTGTTGTAGTTCGAGTTCTTGCACTTTTTCAAGAACTGTTTGATCTGAAACGAGAAAATACTCGGTACAAATAAGTTTTGCTATTGTTGCGGTGTTGAGCTTTTTACCTGAATTACGCAAAGCAGAGCGAGATCTGGAAAAGCTATACTGTGCGAATGAGAGGTTAAATATTCCAATAATTGACCGTAAATGGTTTCGATAACCATGTCTTTGAAACCGTTCTCTTGGAGCTGCGACTTTGACAGCCGTAACAAGCAGGTGAAGTGTAGCGGCTTCATGGAGACTTTTTGGTGCTTTTTATTAAAGTCGTACGAAGTTAACACCTAAAAATAAATATTGTTCGTACAAAACTAAAGGTAATAAGTTTTTTAATTGCCAAATTTTAAACAGAAATTCAAACTTTCCAGTTTCAATTTCAAAATTTAAATTTCAACTTTTTTCTTTTTTTTTAATATATTCATTTTAAACAAAAACCATGTTAAAGAGCATAAAATGTACAGTATTTATTTAGGCCTATTTAACTGTACGTAAACAAAAAATAATTGGCAAATGTTAACGTTTTTAAAATTAAAAATGTTAAAGATGAAATTAAGACTCAATTTTTTACACTAGTAAAGTACACTACATCCCTGAAAAGTATTAGGCCTTAGAGCTACATCCTTTTTTTTTTTTTAATGGGTCTTCAAATACTGCGATTTTTCCAAAATTGGGTATTTTTAATCTGAAATATCTCAGCAGGGACACACTTTAAAAATCCAAAGTTTTTTTTATGTGTTTAAAATTTCAACAGTGACTATTAATTTTTTAGTTATAAATTTGTAAATATAGCTAATAAAAAACACATTTTGTCATCTCACACAGAAATAGCAGTTTTCCAAAATTCCCGGAAATACTGAATTTTATGGATTTGAAATCACGGCAGATTTTGATTTTAAAACACCAGAAGCCATTTTTCAACATGAAATCTAATAACTGTTAATTTTTTAATACCAAGGCATGCTCAAAGCTGTCAAGATTCTGAACTACCTTGCATACATTTGCATTTTTTTTAGTACATTTGAAACATTTACAAAAATATGAACAGAAATCATGTCCTTACCTCAAGCAGAAACGGTAAAACGGGTATAAAAACGCCAGTGTCTCTCCCCAAATCGATTAAAATTTGAACTATGTGGAAACGCAACGGATAGTACTGAGCAGTCGGAATCAGCTTTATCGTTCCCAAACAGATTTGCACAAACGGATACACCAACTGCTGCATTTGCGTCTTATTGCAGGTCACAGTTAATAAATTACCCCACAGTCTAAGGGAGTTGACAAACTGCCAGTTGTAAACGGCCTGGACGTTTTCTTTCTTATTTACGGTTATCGCATTTCTCAGATGGATAGCCAATTGCCTAATATAAAGAAACACGTGCTGATAAGAGACGTTGGTGTCCAGCGCAAACATCTCCACTAAAGAACGTCTCATGAAATTTATGGCAGCCAGTCCGTTCAGACTGACGAATTTGGAATTCTTAACATACGCCAAGTACATTGATTTCAAAACGGTGTCTAAAATACCGGCCTGTTGGTTGTTGGTGATTCGAAGGATGCAGAAGAATGCCACCACTCGAACTGAGTCATCGACCGTTGCCCACAATGTTATCAATCGTTTAATTAAGGACTTGGTTATGTTTGGGTAAGAAACGAGCAAGGCGGACATGTAATGCAGATGCTTCAAAAGCACAGTTTGGATGTTTGAAGAGGTAACGCATATTAATAACTAAAATAAAAAAAAATTAGGCAAAAATCTTTCATAAAAGAAGAAAAAAAAGAGCTTACTTTTAGGAGATCAGTAAAATAAACTTTCAATGACCGTTTGATTTTAATGAATTTCTTGCATTTATGTGGTGGTTGTTTAGAACCCTGTTGCAGTCCCAGAAACCTTCTAATAGCTGGTCCCAATTCAAGTACGCAAAGTTGAATTACTCCATTAAAAACGGCAGACCCTAAAACAGAGATATATATTAGGTGTGTCAAACACAAACAAACACAATGACTGGAATTGTACGTACCTTCAACTTTATAGTACGATGGCTCATCACCTTCCTCACGAGTTGAAATAGAGAACAGTGCCGCATGAAACGCCTCTGTTAAAATAGTTATAGTTTTATTACTTTTATCTGTTCGTATTTCGGATTGCCATTTTTTAAGCATTTTTAAAGTAATAATACTCTCATCTTTTGGCTTTTCATCATCCTCAGCCTGTAATATAAAATAATTATAGTATTAAAGTGCCCATAATGCACTAATAATGATTCCAATTACCTCAAAATCACTTTCATCACTCGCCACATCCAATGTATCGCTTGGTTTGTGCACTTCTGTAACTTTTTCGTCTCCCTCATCGTCACTATCCTCATCAGACAAATTAAATTCCAACAGTTTTCTATCATTTTCTTGCAAAAATTGATAAAATTCAGGATCACTTTCTTTAAGCTTCTTCAAATCTCTTTTGTGTTTCTCAGCCTCATCTGCACTATCGTTATCACTATCATTTTCCTCTAATTCGTCTCCTACATCTGCTACGGCACCGTTTTCATCACTGTCACTATTTAACAATTCGCTGTTTGAAGATTCTTCATCATTACTAAGATCACTATCATTTAAAGGATCAGAATGAGGTATAATTTTAATCTTCTTAACATTTTGTGACTTCACTTTTTGCTTATGTTTTATTGCTACCTTTCTGGCTTTTTCTGAACCTTGCTTATTTTTTATTTTACCCATTTCATTAGATAATTACACGGTAAAATAACTTTTAAACACAAACACTTACCTTTAAAACTTATTAGTTAAACAGCATCACAAAAACACGTGAATAAATACAAGTGACAAAAAAAGTTTGGTTATGAATGTGACAAACTCATAAAGGCTTTACGTTTAGCTACACCATTTCATTGACACTGAACTGAAATTAAGTGAGCAAAGACAAATCTATTTACTCTCTAACCACCGTCTTCTATTAAAAGTCTGTGCTCCCAACACATTTTTAATTCCATCTCGTTCCATCTTCCATAAGAAGATATAAGTTGGTGCATACAAGCAGGGTAGTTTTTAAATACTCAAACTTCAAAAATAGTTTTTTACGAAATTTTAAGTAAAAAATATAAATAAAATATACCTTTTATTTCACTCTCCAACAGAAATATACAGGGTGGGCAAGTTCAAGGAAAAAATTAAAACAACTGCTACCGCAAGGCGCAAACCATTGGTTTTATACACGGCGTCTCAGAATTAGCCTGCCACAAATTAATTATGGACTAACCAAGCTATGTCCCCTTAAAGGGGGACCTCAAAATTAGATTTGTTTCAAATATTTCCAAAACGGATCAAGGAATACCAAACATTTATTAATATTTTTTCCACTGATATTAAAATACATTCTTTGGGTACGAAAATCAACCAGAATACCTAAATTAATTTGTATCTATCCATTAGTACCATATACAGTTTCAATTAAATAGGTAATCCCTATTAGACTAAATTTTTTACAGTTACCGGATTTTCACAATGAAACTTTTTGATTACAAATTTTCATAAAATGATGTTCAACTTACCCACATATAATCAAATATCGACGTACACATATCACATATATTAATATAATAATTATTAAAAATCTGCACCGCACACACACTTCTTTAAAAATGAAGCCAAATGAGGATGAGGACGCGACACTTCCCGCTCCCACTTCACTTGTTTTCTTTCCAAAGCCTTCTATGCGTGGTGCAAAGCCAACTCTGATAAACTCTGACTATAAATTTGTTGACCATAATGTGCATTTAATTGTAACCAAATCTCAAGTTAAAATGTATATAACCAATGTAGTTAATTCTCACTAAATTTATAAAAATTTCCGTCTTTTATTGTGCATAGAGTGTATGGTGTGTTTAAAAACGTAAGCGTTTATTTGCTGTTCATAAACGAACTCAGATTTGACAGAGCAGCCAATAGCCGTTCGTCTTCTCGTGCCATGTCTCGGGAGCCAATGAAAGAAACACAATAAAATATATGCATAATTTGACAATTCTTTGACAGTTGTTTTCATAAACTTGTCAAAGTTTATCACTTGAACATTTTATTACGTATTCCTTTGTTATTGTTATCGAACAATTCAATAAAGGCGATTTCGAGTTACTTAATGCATTGCGGTAAACATTAACTTGTGTCAGCAGAGCACATTTGCTTTGTTAATTTATTATCAACAGTACCATTGTTTCTTAATATTTTTTGAGAAAAATGTACGCCCCTCAGGAAGAGTCAATTAATAATAATAGCGACAGTGATAGTAACTATGAAGATGAGGATGAATTAACAAGAATTTTTCCACCTGAAGGTACTGAGAGTGTTTTTATTAAAATTAATCTTTTCATGACTAATTTCTTTCAGTGGAGGATGCAAAAACATGTTTAAAAGCCCGATATATATTAGGAATAATGGGTTTTCTAGGGTTCGCTAATGTGTACGCCATGAGAGTGAATTTGTCTGTGGCTATTGTTGCCATGGTTAACAATACGGCATTCCCGCTGCCAGTTAGTAATAACTCATTCGATCATTGCTCTGTGCCCAATGTAACGAATGCGACAACTCCAAACGTAAGAAAGTTTATCTACTTATTAGTTCATTTTACGGAAAAAATGTGTTGGCACAGCCTTGTTAAATGACCCCAGATAAATACACAAGTATTTTTCCGAGTGTAATCAATTTATTTGTTTAAGGAAATAGACTAATGTTTACTTTCAAAGTAAATGCAAGAACTTTATATTGGTGTTATGAATTTTGTAGAATGGAGAATTTGCGTGGGATGAAAAAACCCAAGGATTGGTACTAGGATCCTTCTTTTACGGTTACGTCCTAACGCAGGTTCCAGGCGGACGACTGGCTGAATTATTTGGAGGTAAATTGGTATATGGGATCGGAGTTCTTATAACAGCTATCTTTACACTTCTCAGTCCTATTGCTGCTAGGATCAGTTTTCCACTTTTTATCACGGTTAGGATCCTGGAAGGAATGGGCGAGGTAAGGGACAAAGTAAAAGATACGTACGTTTTAGTGAGCTTGATATTCTAGGGTGTAACGTTTCCTTCCATGCACGCCATGTTGGCCAGGTGGATTCCACCATTAGAAAGAAGCAAATTCGGTGCATACGTTTACGCAGGTTCAGGAAAAAATAATATTTTAATCCGCTATGTGAAATAACCGTGGTATTCTTTTCAGGTACTAATTTTGGTACGATTTTATCTTTACCGTTGTCAGGATGGTTGTGTTCGTTAGAGTTGGACGGTGGTTGGCCCCTTTCATTTTACCTGTTTGGTGTTGTCGGTATAATTTGGTTCATCTTTTGGATGTTTTTGGTGTATGACACCCCAACCACTCATCCTAGGATCGATCCTCAAGAGAAAGTGTTTATTTTAGCGAGTATAGGCCCGCAGGTAAAGTTTATTTATTTAGTAAGTAGAAAAGATGTTTGCATAACATATATATATTTTTAATATTGATAGTTTTTTTAGGGAATTTTCTTTGTTTTAGGATGAAGACGAGAAGGCGCCTATACCCTGGCTGAACATGCTGAAGTGCGTTCCGCTTTGGGCCATCCTTATAACGCAATGCGGTAATTCTTGGGCTTTCTACACCCAGTTAACCGAGTTACCTACATATATGGCTCAAATTTTACATTTCGACATCCAGTCTGTAAGTTGTCTCTATTGTAACACATCCAAGAGATATTTCACTTCTAAAAATTTTTTAATATTTTGAGATTATTGCTTTCTAAGTGTGATTCAAGTGGTGTCCGGAATATTAGTGCCTTTATTTTGCTTGATTAACGGAATCGGAGAACAACCAGGGCAGGTCAAAGAATTCCGGTTAATGCTAGGAATGTGCACTTTAAAAGTACATTTTTTATTGTATTTTAGATTAAAATTTTTGTACCTGTTTACGATTTTGAGAATACACTGAAGAGCTTGAATTATTCTCCATTCTTAAGAATACAAAATCACTAATAAATTAATTACATTCATAATTAAATTAAGAGAAAGATGTAATCAAAATGTTGCCCTCCCGAAAGATATACCTACCCATGATAGTGCTGAAGATGGACCAGGTGGATCTGTCAATTCGTCACAACCAATAAAAGTCTTAACGTTTCGATCTGGAACATGCGTATTTGCTGCAGCAGATACTGTCTAATCGGGTATGCTCTCAGAGATAGCGGGATACGCATAGGCAAAATATACGGGCTGCATGTATGTTTCTTTGTGTCGAGTGCTATAAACTATGGGTATGAGTCACTTTCTAGATTTTCGGTTGGATATAGTAAAAGTTAACCCTTTATAAACCATTTCAATATTGACACTCGTATTCTGGGCGCCCGGTATTGAGTGAAATTTGAACATTCATCCGTAACGTCTCTTTTCGTAGCGTACCGTAGTTGACGTATTGCATAAAGTGTATTTTTTCTTTCATGTTAGAATGCCTTATTGTCGGCAGTTCCATATCTAACCAGTTGGTGGTGCGGTATTTTAACCAGTATCATTGCAGATTGGCTACTCAGCAAAGGGTATTTGTCGCTATCGACATCCTATAAAGTTTTCAATTCTATAGGTGAGTATATCGTCCTTACATTTATTCTTGTGACGGACACCTTGCCCGTTTTGCAGCTTCAATCGTACCCTCGCTGGGAATCTTGGGAGTGGCGTACGTCGGTTGCGATAAAGTGGCGGCTCAGTTACTGCTTGCCCTACCGGGCGCCCTGGCAGGAGCCGTCTACGCTGGCAATCAGATGAATCACATGGCCCTGAGTCCCAAATATGCCGGTACGATGTATGGCATTACGAACGCCGCGGCGAATATGTGCGGATTCTTGGCCCCCTACGTCATAGGACTGATCATCGAGGGCAGAGTACGTAGGGAACGTGTAACACGGTTACGAATGTTTAATTTTGAACTTGTAGGAAACCTTGGGGCAGTGGAGGATGGTGTTCTACTTGGCGGCGGGCATAAACATCGGGGCGAACCTCTTTTACGTGGCGTTCGCCAGCGCCAGGGAGCAGCCCTGGTCGAGGTCGCAACGACTCAGCACCGTTAACTGACAGGCTCTGTATCTAGCGATGCTCGTCGACGCCTAGTGAATTATTAGTATAAGATGATTAGGTTTAGGTGAGCAAGGCTTAAGCGATATTTAACGTTTAAGACGAAACTTGTGATGTTATTTTTTTACGACGTTAGGTAAGTTTTATCTATGACAGTGGTGGCTTATTAGTTTTTTTTTTAAGTATTTTTGGAACTCTTGGTATTTGTTTTTTATTAGTAAATTTCGTTCATCAGAACTCGCATAACTTACCGTGCTTTACTGCTTTGTACATTGTACAGTGTGCAATTATCTTGATAACTTCGATAACTTATATGGTGCTATTAGGCCACCCTGTATACAGGGTGGTCGGTAATTAATTTCCCATAGAGACATACTAGATTTTTCACTTCACGTTATATTACGATTTAAGCCAACTTACCTTAATAAAATGTTGATAATAAAAAAGATACAGGGTACAACAGATTATGATTTCTCATATCGTAAAACATCTATTCTCAAATCACTTTAAATTCCAACTATTTTATTAAGACCAGTTGGCGTAAATCGTAATATTTTGAGTAAAAAATCTAGTTTGTCCGTTACTTACTGATCGCCCTGTATAGCATCAAAAATTATATTAAATTATTTAATTGTTTTTTTGTTTTCTGAAATGTAAATAACAATTTTCATTATTACATTTTACCTCTCTACTATTCCTCAAGTAAGTTATATTTTGTGCGAAACGGCTAGTGAGATTACGTATAAAAATACTGTGAAAAATTTATGAGGAAAAAGGTGCTAGGGTTAAATTTTTCACGAAAAGAAATATCTGTACATAGATATTTATTTACCCTTAAATGTATAGAGATCGTAATATATTAAAATAGTCTTTATTTATAAAATGCCCTCTAAATTGTCAGTCTTTGGTATTTTGCTATACGTTTTAACGGGTTATAGTAAAATGCCAAAAAAGTATTATCTAGGTCATAGAACAAATATATGTGAGTGAATACCTGTTAGCGAGTACAGACGTTAAGTATATTATGTACTTAATACCTGCATTTAATGTAGAAAATATGTTATCCAGAGGTGCTCCTATCATTCCTTGATGTGTAATCGTATGTACCGAGATTCGATTTGAAATTTGAGATGTTTTTGGAAGTTCGTATGAAAATTATTAAACGTATGTATGATAATTCCTACGAATTGAAACGATTAGACATTAAATAAGGGCATCATATCGACTTGGTACACAATTAAACACGTTTATAGAACGCCTAAGATAGAGTTCAGGATTCCTTTCAAATTTGAAATGTGTTGTCAATTTTTAACAAGTCAAATATATCTATTTTCAATACTTTTTTGTGTTTTTCTTTATAATAATCTTTATTATTCCAACAGGATAAATCCGATTCCAATATTATAAGAATAAAATAGTTAAAAAAAAAATAGTGTACATACTAGTACTGTACAAAACAAGAATTAAACTATCTTAATTTAAAAAATGTAATAATTCAATATAATCCTAAATACACAGAAACATATTGTCACAATCTGCTGCAATTTTGTTTACCACTTGCACATAAATGAATAGGACATTTAAAGACTATATAAGATGTCTTCTGTTGGCCCGAGATAAAATAAAGCTTTTCTTAATAGAGCTGGATAATCAATTTTACCATGTAAAAAAAGAGCAAACACACAAGAAATCATTTCCAGAAGATCATTAATGAAAAGTAAAAACAATAGAGGACTCAACCCTGTGGTACTCCCGACATTGGAAAAAAAAAAGGATAGGAAAGAAAGTTCTGATATTTAATCATAAATTGTTTGTTTTGTCTGATAAATTAGAAATCAGTATAAATAACGTCGGTCAACTTGCTCACCACTGTTCAAGATTTCATAGATATACTGAGGAAAAAACAGCTAAATTACAATTATTAATTTATACAGAGTATACCAAATTTCCTGAAATTTCAAATTTTTTTGTGAGAATCTGTCATGTAAATGTTTCACAAAGTTATTGCCAAAAACAATTTTAAAAGTTCAACTTTAATACTCTGTTAAAATCGTCGAAAATGATCAAGTACAACCTACTTTTTTGTTAAACTCCGTGTATGCGGAATTTTTGGCTATAGACAAATTTTCTGAACTGAATTAAAATTTTCATATTAAAACAAAGTAAATATTTAAAAAAATGGTATGAATACTGTGTTCAAACTTTCGTTTCATAGTAGCCCGACTTCGAACTAAGAGGTGACAGAAAACACGAATGAAAAAATATGTTTTTATTGTAAGATATACATGGAATTAAAACAAAATATGCAGATCTCGCACAAGAGTCCTTAATCCGCACAAAAATCTAACCATATTTTAAATAAATAAATCAATTATAACATGAAGAGATAAAAAGTTGTTTAAAAATCGTCTCGTACCGTACGGTCCCTCGCGTTACCAGTGGTTATCTCTCCCGGTCAACGGTCTTCAATTCACCTTAGTTAAATATTGGGCGGTCCGTACGGTGCGAATCGTCTCTAAATTAACAATCTACCATTAAGTAATCTGTATATATATATTGTATAAAAATTAACTAACAAGAATTCACAATACTCAAGGTTTTTTCTTTGGTGAAATTAGGTTCGTGGCTTTAGCCGTATCGATTCCGAGTGCCGACGACAACACTTTAACTACGCTCTTCACGTCCGGATTGTCCGTCTCTGTAAATGCAAGCAAGTTTTAAAATGTTCTGCGACGTAGCCAGTGCTACAGGGTTGTTCAGTCATTACATCATTCATTTTAAGAGAAATAGGAAAAAGATAAGTATAATACAAATATGTGGTTAAAAACATAAAAATTCACAAAATGAACCGATTAACATGAATTTGCGCTTTAAATGTTCTGTTGTGGGCTGTCAGCTGAGGTTGAGGGGACGAGTGGAGAAGCATAGGGAGTTTGTAGCACGCCAGCTCGGCAGTTTGACATCAGGATATATTATACATGACACGTGTACCACCATTTGTGGACTTATTGGCGTTCAGTGCCGCCTAGCTTTACAAAACAATAAATTTGTTCTTGTGCGTTATGATGACCCAATAATGCATGGTGAGATATATATTTGTTATATAATGTCTGCTGCCCCTGCCGTGAAGTGGCAATACTGATTTGCTTTAACAGGTGAACGTCTATCAGAAATTTTGTCGCAAACAAGAAGCACCGTGTTACCCGAAGTTATAAGTTGATTTGCTTCTATTTTAAAAGATTACGTAAACAACTTTTTTTCAATTTTCTGTTTTTAAATATGTGGTTAAAATTAATGACATAACGACTAAATAACCCTACATGGTACCTTGACCCATCACGAGTAATAAATTAGTACTTACCGTCTATTGTAATCTCCCGTTCCAACTTCAACTTCTCCTTATTCATCTCGAGCATCCCCTCCTCTATGGTACCCTTAGAAACGAACCTGTATACTGTGACGGGTCTCATCTGGCCCATCCGGTGGCACCTGTCCTCCGCCTGCTTGTCGTTATACGGATTGAAGTCGATATCGTGGATAATCACCGTATCTGCTGCCGTGAGGTTTATACCCAGGCCCCCCGCCCTTGTCGAGAGCAGGAAGATGAAGTAGCTGCTGTCCTCCGTAAATTCGTTTATCAGGTCCTGCCTGAAAGTTGTCGGAAACGTTAGTTATTCCCGTTAATAGGAGTCGGAACAATAAATACCGTATATTAACGGCCGTGCTGCCATCTAGTCTCATGTACTTGTAGTTCCTTATCCGCATGTACTCCTCCATGACGTTCAGCATGATGACATATTGGCTGAAAATTAGAACCCTGTGCCCGTTCTGTTTCAGTTCGGGGAGCATCTTGTCAAAATGCACAAATTTCCCCGACACCAACATCAGTTCATCCGGGAGAGTGAACTTGGACAAACACTGAAACGATATGTGAAGAAAATAACTATCGGTGTTATAAACTACGAGAAATACGAAAAACTTCAAGATGGTGTATCTTTCGAAACATCAAGAAAACTCACAACGTGAATCAGAAATTATTCAACGAAAAATTAAAGACTTTTGTTAAGAATAAAATGTAAAGAACAATGTTGTATTTTCAAAAAATTAATCAGAAGAATACAGTATACAGCGTGGTCCGTAAGTAATGGTCCATGGAGACCTTAAAATATTATGATGTTGATAACAAAAAATATTACTTACATACCACCCTGTATAAAAAATATGGAATCCTTTCTCCAATTTTACAATATCTTCATTCATTAAAAAGTTTAAAGAACTTTCCTTTCTTGTCTTTATTCCTGTGTATTACATAAATACTGATCAAATTTAGTAATTTGAACACTAGATGGCGACAGTCCTATAAGATCCTTGACAGGGATAATACCTTTGCAAACTTTTATTATTCGAGTTTATCATTTCGTGAAATATTTTTACAGAATGAATAAATTAGATCTGTGAAATAAAAACGTTACACTTACCGAGTAGTTTCTCGTTAAAGTATGGATCTCAAAATCTGACATCCAGACCAAATCGTCGACGATGTACTGAACCACGGTGTCCTTATAGTCTGGATCCTCCGCCAACAACTTAGCAATCTCCTGCAGCTGGTCCATACCGTAATGGAACCTCATCAGCAGAGGGTGGTTGCTCAACTTCCTGAGATCCGTCATTATACTCATGCCGTTGTACGAGTTCTCGCCCTCCTCGTTCAGGTTCTTGTAGGACGCTATGAGTTGCTCGTACTGTTCCTGTTGGGTGGGCACCATAGGAACCGTTATTACGTGATCAGTTTTCTTAGGCAAGTCTTGCAGCACGTCGCACTTCAACCTGCGCAGCACGAACGGCTTCATGATTCGCTTGGCTTGCTCGATTTGGTCCCGCTCGAAAGCTGGTATAGTATCGTCTTGGCCCTGTTTATTACTTTTCTGAAAGAGAAATCCACGTTATCGCTGAAATCAAAGAGTATCGTGCGACCTTACCGAGTTTTTCTGAAACAAGCTCTTCAAATCTTCGGTTTTTTCGGCAAAGATCTTCGGCATAACGAAAATCAACAATGACATCAACTCTAATAAGTTATTCTGTAAGGGAGTGCCCGTGAGTAAAATTCTATGTTTCGCCTAGAAAAAAATTGAAAATTAGACCATTCATTCCTGTAATTTCATTGAACTCACGTTGATCCGTATCAGGTTTTCGTAACGCTGTGTATTCATATTTTTCAGCATGTGTGCCTCGTCGAAGATGACGTAGTGCATTGGCGTCACCCTAAACATTTTCCTTTCCTCGGAAGTGTTCCCCACTATAGTGTACCTATTAATGAAGGAAAGTGTCCCAAAAATAGAATCTATGCGTCTAAATTTGTTTTACAAGTGAAAATCATCAAAAAATTATTGCGAGTCGAATGACCTACTAAAGTAGGACATTTGAACTACTGCAAGGAAATTTGAGTCAACGCACAATTTTTGCAGAAATAAATAAATAAAAATGGTATATAATAAATTTTAACAACTTTTATCCCTCTTTTTACTAAAAAGTGCATAAACTTACGTAGTTAATATAACATCAAAATCAGCCTGCATGCCTTTAGCCAGATCAAAGCGGAATTGTCTTCTCTCCTCGGTAGTTCCGTAATACATAAACACCCTTAACTCGGGACACCAACGGGCAAATTCGTTTTTCCAGTTATCTGCAAAGTACAAGCTTTTGCTGAAATGTACACAAAATTGTTCTAAACGTTTTTACCTAAAGTGGAAGAAGGCACAATGACGAGGTGTGTACTTGTGGCAGCACCGATCTCTTTCAAATGAGCTAAAAATGAAATTATTTGCACCGTTTTTCCCAAACCCATCTCGTCCGCCAAGATACCGTTCACGCCCTGCGAATGCAGCACCACCAGCCAATTCAGACCTACCATCTGGTAGCTCGTTAACCTCAACCTGGAAAAAATGATTGGAACTGCGGAACGAAGGCGGGAAATAAAGACTTACGCGGACGACAAGCTCGGAGGCTGCTCCTTGACCCCGGCCCCTGCCGCTACTGCTCTTTCCATTTGCTGGGCCAGATTCGTGCATTTTTTCATCAAATGCTTGATGTTGTTCCTGGTGGCAATGACCTGTTGGGCGTAATTCAGCAAGTCGGTACTTAAATTTTTGTTTTCTTGCAGTTTTTGCACTAGGTTGACCCAACCTGTGAAAGGCCGGGATTCTATTATTGCTTCTGCCTTTTTCTTGGAACAAGAACCCATCAGCTGCAGCTCGTTCATCGTCGCCGTTTGGAAAAATTCAAATACCTTTTTTTTATCACCCGTTAATTCATCACTGATTTCAACGTCGGAATCCTCATCACTAAAAGTCAATTTTTATAGAATCGTAACTTGCACTGTAAATGCGCCAATTACCTATCAAAAACTCGTTTATCTTTATAGTTATTACTGCCTGTGCTATCGTCACTGTCACAAGATCTCCTTCTCTTCACTAAAAAATATATATTTCAATTTCAGTGGCAATAGTTACTCGTGCAAATTGTAGGTACCTTTTTTCTTTCTTGTGGGCTCGTCCTCTGAGGCTTTTCTTTTGAAACTTTGCTGCTGCTCGTATATAACCTGATTAGCTAACTGAGAATTTTTTGACTCGGCTTCTCGTCGGTCATAGTCTTGTCTCCATTGATTGTACCCCTTATAACCAAGCTGCGCAGTTTTATTATACATTCTCGATAGTTCAGCTGCTGCAGCATCCGTATTGAAGCTATGCTTCGATAAGCAGTCGTGTATTTGCTAAAAATAATAGTAAAACAGTTGCGTGCTTTGTACCTGTTCATTGTATACGTACCATTGCTTCCAGGTTTGGAAAAATCTCCAGGAGGAACTTCATTTGCTTTTCTTTTTCTAAGATAGAAGGGTTTTTCATTGCTTTTTGACTGAAGCCGTTGTATTTACTATTAAAACTGCTATTATTTGTTATAATAATTTGTGAATGTGGTTTTTCACCTTCTTTCTCTTGCTCAGAGTCTGAGTCTGGTAAAACCAAGATTCTTCTCCTCTGAACAGGTGCTGGAGCCTCTGAGCTAACGTCCGTAGCTGTAATTTTACAAGACGATTATATTATTAAAGGAAAATTTAAATACTTACAAGAATTGAGCTCATTTGAATTATTGTGTGAAAGTTGCGGCCTTTTTTGTAATCTAAAATCGCGTAATTTTTGTAAATTCGGACTACCTTCGTCTGACATTGCTACTGAATAAAAGTACAGTCGATACTCCTAAAATACTTGTTTTATTGAGAAAACTCGGCAGTGAACGACCAGCGCACAAGGCCAAACTTAAAGGCTGCTGGGGGAGAATGGAATCCATTCCATTGGAAGAAGTAGGAAAGTTTCATTTTCACGACAGGTGGCTGCCATGGGGTACTTTCAGCGGTAAATTCGTTTAAATTCAACAGAAATTTATTTCCGAACAAAAATTCGAAGTTTAAGTTAGTCACTACGTGTTTAACAGTCAGGAAATGAAATATTGTTAAGTCAAAAATAATTAGTTTTCGAAGATAATCACCTTTCAAAAACAAATCTGGAAAAAATGTAAATAATACTTACGTTTCCTACTTGTCCTGTACGTTCGATATTAATTAATACAGCATTATTATTACTTATTCTAATATATTAAAACTCTCTGAATAATTTGTTTCGCGAAACAACGGTGTAATATAATAACAACCGCTAAACTTGAAATTATTTATTTAAGATTATTTCGCGTAAGTGAAGGTAGGGGGCGCTATCGTCATCTTTCACTGCATTCCGTCATTCTGTAGTGCATCGTTTTTTTTGCAGTCTGCTGAATATTCGAAAAATACAAAAAAATGGCTGGAATTGTGAAAAACATTCGTTGCCTCACCAGAAACACTTGTTATTTAAGAACATATTCTGTAAGACCGCTAGCTGTTTCCGTAAATAAATTCCACAGCGCCCGACCAGAGCCTGTTAAACAACACAGTTTATTATCATCAACACAGGTAAATATCCAACTGAGTACAGGTAAGATTGAACCGTGGTGAATTTAAACCATACTTAATTCAATTTAAAGCAATTTACGTAAAGCCCATTCGATATTAATCATTAAATCGATGTACATTACATAACTTAACCTAACTTTCTTGACATTGTCATGGGCTATAGTAGGTGGTAATTATTTTTTTTCTGTAGATTAGGTTTTACTCGCCAGAAATAGTAAGAACAAAGCCTTCTAAAGAAGAAATTACGGAGCGAGTTCTAAAAGTTTGCGCTTCATATGACAAAGTTACTGCGGATAAGGTACATTAAATTTTTTTTTCATTTCAGAGACTCATTACGCCACATGAGCGAAGTTACAGTTCCAAACCGCCACTCACCTTAAAACTCATTACAGACCGAGTACTGTTAGTCTTAAAATTGTATGATAAAATTAACTCCGAGAAGGTACAGTAATTTTGCTTAGAATAATAGTGGCACAATGTTCTCGTTTCACTTCGTATTATACATATAGACAGTGATAAAACACAAGATTATATTACACCATATTTTTTTTAATTATGTTTTCGGGTATCTTATAATGATTTTTTAAATTTCGAATATTGTGCCGCTACTTGTGGTTAGTCTCTGTCCCTTTGCTGATAAACTAAGGCTAATTCAAACTGTTTTTTTAGTTGACTTTGAATTCCCACTTTATAAACGATCTTGGCCTAGACTCGTTAGATCACGTCGAGGTGATAATGGCAATAGAGGACGAATTTGGTTTCGAAATCCCCGATGCCGACGCAGAGAAATTGCTGAAACCAGCAGACATCGTTAGGTACGTTGGTGATAAAGAAGACATTTACGAATAAATGCAGTTAGACTATTTATGTTAGTTTTTTATCACCTTCCCTTATATTAGGCCCAAAGTAATTTATGATATGAATGTATATTACATCCTGTACATCTTTTTTTTGTTATAATAAAGTGTTTAATTTGCCCAATACGGATAGTTGTGTAATTTCAATTAATTTTTAAATATGATTAAAAACGGGAGTACTGGTTCTGGTAAGAAATCGGTAAATTCAGTTTACGTTTTTATTTCAAAAATTAAATACATTGAGATTATTACTGTACAATAACCATAAATTTATTATTTGAATTTTTACCCCAAATATAACATTTATAATACTAAGTCTATAATTAAGAAGAGCAGTTTTGATAAAAATTCCGCTAGTTCGAAAACAGTTCACAAATTATCGTAAATTAGAACTAACATCTAAATTTGAATGAAAATCATGAAATTTTTAGGAACTACTTCTTAAAACAGGCGTGGTTATATAATTTTCTTAAAACTAAACGTAAATATCTAATATTGTCAATTGCGAAGTTTTAAAAATCATTTCTTAATAAATACAGCAACATGAAAATAAGTTTACTTGCGCTTGAAAGTATTAAAGAACAAATTGCGCTTCAAAAAAATGTAGATGAATACGTATCTTGTTATTTATAGCGAATCCAAATTTATTAATCAGAACTTTGGAATTTTATAGAGAATTTTATTTTAAATTGAAAAATTCGAAAAAAAAGATTTAAAATTCTTTGATTTTGAGACAGGGGTACAGGGTGTCAAAAGTTTATTGTTGTATTTAAACTAAGAAAAACCTGTGCCAGAAAAAGAAGTTAATGGTCATAAAAGTAAAATATATAAATAATAATGATGAATGTAGTCGGTAAAACTGGATCATCCTGTACAAAACCACTATAAACTTGATCATTGCAGAAAGCGTTAATTTTAAATTATTACGGAGAAGCAAGCAATCTATTCCTAAACAAATTAGGAATATATTAATAGAGAATATAAAATTTTGTTTGTCTTGTTGAAGGAATTGACTCTCATCTTAGTTTTCACATTTACACATTTAAATTTAAAATATCTAACATTTAAGACGTAGATATAAGGAGATAATTTATATCGTTTTGAAAACACGGATTTAAATTCAGCGTTTGTTACAATGGAAAAGGGATAACTTGCTAGATATGGATACACAGGGTGATTCCGAATTGTGTGCAGAAAATCCAGGGGCACATTCTATGGTTAAAATTAAGTTAATTTTGTTAAATAAGTTTCTACTCGGTGCATTAAATATTTCCAATAAGATTATTTTGAAAACAAGTTGAATCGAAAGCGGTGCTCTCTTCTAGAGAAGTCAAAATTAGAGGATTTCGCCTCAAAAAAGAAAAAAAAACCATCTTCAAAATTTATGCGAATATTTGAATTTTTTAAAAAGTTATTTACAAATATCGAAAATAAAAGTTTAATTTTGAGATCCTGTATCTTTATATCATTACATTATTTTGTCGTCAGGAGTGTACTCTTGCTTTATTTTGCATTAATTTCGGAATACCTTGTATTTTATACCTACCAACATATTAAAAAATTATACAAAAATATAGCAAGAGGTTTAGAAATTATGAAGTGATTTTATTATCAGCTTTAGACACCCTGTATCTCGGAAATGACGCCCTTGGATCCTTTGCTTATTTAACAAAATTACTTTTATTTTAACAACATGCATTTTTTAGTAAATTGTGAACAATCCTAAATAATCTTTTAGATTTTTACCCATCACAATATCTTTTCAGAACAATGAATAAAACTAAATTGTCATGAAATAAAAAAAATGTATTTAATTCCTTCAGTCTCTTTAATATAAGCAAAAACTAGATCTGAAAGTGTAGATATGTTAACTTTTTTTACAGCTAATTAAATATTGACTGATTAATACACAGATTTTTTTTTATTGTATAAAAAATATTGTAAATGTCTTTTATTCTAAAATCTACCTAACAGTATTTTATTTAGAATAATCTGCGGCTTCGACGAACGTACACACTTAGAATCATTTTTTTCATGAGAGTACAAACCAGAAAAACGTGTTTACCAAAACAAAAACGGAAGTCTAAGAACCGGACGAATCGCTCATGTTCTCGTCCTCGATCTGCATGCGGAACTTGCATTTCGCGCAGAACTTTTTACTATCGTGTAGGGAGCAGTCAGTCTGACTCCCGAAAGAGTCCGTCCTGCGAATCTTGATTCGGGATTCATCACAGCCCTGCTTTGATGTGGATGGGGCGCTTCCGGATGCGCTCCCTGAACTACAACTACTATTCTCCGGAGGGGTCGTAAGAATACTACTCTCGCCCGCAGATACTGCTTCCAAGTCCATGTCGGAGTCGAGTTCTCCTTCTTCACGGACATGGAGGATCTCTGGTGGGATCCAACGAATAGCGCGTAATTTCTTATTCCGTTTTAGCAGGTGTTTGTAGTTCATGGGGCACATTTCTTCCATTTCGGATAAACGCTTCTTCTCGTCCTGTTCTGAAAGCGATATAACACGTCACAAGAGATACTTTTAGATTATGTAATACTTATACCATTTGTAGGTACAATCCAAAAGTACTTCCTTTCGTATAAACGAATGAGGCCGGGAATTTCCTTGTACCTCTTATATAAGGTGGGATGCTTCGAAATGAATTCTAAACAGCGCATTTGCAGCGTAGGTTCTTCAGAAACCGCGCAAGTTATTCGTACTGCCGATTGGGCAGCTGTCGAACTTACCATAGGATACAGTTCTCGACCTTTCAACCCTCTGAAAGCAATTCCTGAAAGAATAATGTTTAAGAAAGGCAATTTGAAGACGTTTTTAAAGTTACCCATCGGTTTCCTATTCACATAGTACTCCATAGTTCCGTTACACATATCCAAATGAACGCCTACTATACTCCCTAGTCCAAACTGGGATCCGTATTTTCTAACCAACTGGTTATGCTGGATATTACCGTGGTACGAATAACCCCAAGACTGTGAGTCTATTCCCAACATGCTACAGAATCTAAATTTCCAGTCCGACAACACAATTTTTGTGGTGCCAACACCTACCATCTGTAAAGACACAACATCTTTCTTTTATAAATAATTATACAGATAACTTTTAAAAAGTAGCCACAATTTTCTCTGTTTTAGAAAGCATATTCTGATGCATATTGTTTTGAAATATTTCTAAAACATTCTCAGGTTTGAATTTTATACTTATTTATTATTTACGCATCTTAAACGTCAATTATTCGTATTGTTTACACTAAATAACAGGAATGTTATTTAAGTTTGTCTCTAGTAAAGGTAATCTCTAAGTGTAGATTGATGTAAATAGAAACTGATATTAAAATCAGGAAAATGAAAATATTACAAAGCATTTTTTTATCTCTGGTATTACAACTTATCAATAATAAGCCAAAAAAGGTCATAGTCACACACACACATACAAGTTGGCATGATGTAAATTTACATTGGCATTGGTCGAGATAGGAACCTTTATGGCCATTTGAGTGTATACTTAATTTCTGAAATGCTTATATTTCTTATTTTATTATTTCGATTACTATATGGTACCTAATTATCTGCAGATTGTCATGTGAGAAAAAAATCAGTTTATAGATAAAATTTAAATAGGAGTGTTGTTAAACATATGACGTAATAAAAATTATAGCTATACAAATTTATATCGTTACCAACAAGATTAGGTAAAGTTCCTCTTACAGAAATATAATTTTTCTAAGATGCAAACATTGCTCAGAATAAAAACTGGACTGCTATGAATGTAGTAATTGCACTTTAGAACTTACCACATCAGTCCCATACAAATTAGAAATCATCTTGATTTCCCAATAATAATGAAGATTAGTCTGAAACGGCACATCACCTCTAACGGCAGCAGTTCCAGAACTATACAAAGGGTGAAATAAAATATCTTTATTATTGTTAGTTATCCGTGTATTAGATGAGCTATTTGCTTTTGACCAAGTCCAATTGAAGATTCCAATATCCTCGCCACAAGTACACTGTAGCTTTCCATCAATGATGCCTTTTACACAGTTTTGAGAACAAAATGAGTTCATGTACTTCATGTTTATTTCTTTCGCTGATTGCGAAGTTGAACTTATAAAGAAGTACATCTTGCAACACCATACACTCATAAAGCACTTTATTAAAACTTTGAATATCTCACATGGGATTCACAATAAACATTTAGTAATAATAATAAACTCTGAAACACCGAACTTCACTTTATTATAAATTTGAATGCATCTTAAATTTTTACAGTTCATCAGTTAAATTCTCTTCTATTTGACGTCACAACAAAAAGATATAAAAAGCTTCTTCAGTCTTCAAATAATCTTCTAAACTTGTCACAA
This sequence comes from Monochamus alternatus, assembly GCA_037114965.1. Taxonomy (NCBI): domain Eukaryota; kingdom Metazoa; phylum Arthropoda; class Insecta; order Coleoptera; family Cerambycidae; genus Monochamus; species Monochamus alternatus. The sequence goes on from CM073433.1 coordinate 56,252,578, forward strand.
ATGTCAAAGATTGTAGCCATTTTGAATTAAACATTAGTTCTTATAAACAAAAACTGAGATGTATTGTAGTTACACTTACTTTTATATTAGTTAACTTTAATCACTTATCAACAAATCTAAATGGAATCATGTTTTTACTACTGATCAATAAGTTTGATATACAGTTGATTTATTTATTTTTGATACATTAAGAAATCCATATTAATCGAACGAGATGGCACTGATGGCAGTAGACCTAAAGTCGACAAGAATGATAAGAAGAAGAAGACGACTTCAATGTCATGTAATATGTCACTTGTCACATAAATATAAATGACGTTTCTCGTTTATTTTGTTGTTAATTAATCTCATATAATAATTCTTTGAACAATATGGGAAATGTGGACACAAAATTAAATTTTAGGAAGGCAGTGGTTCAACTAACATCAAAGTCGGAGGTAATTTTGAATAATCTTTGAACAGCTGTCAAAGTATTTACTAGGACATTTTTATGTTATGTTAAAATAAATAGTTTGTTAAACTTTTAAGTCACTGTAAACTTTAATATTATTTATAGATTATTTAAAAAAGATAACACGACAACATTGCATTAATTACCAATGAAATATTTTAGCCAATAGATGCAAACGATGAGTCTTTCTGGGAGCAGTTTTGGTCAGAGAATGTGTCAAATGTTCAAGATATATTTACCTTAGTGCCAGCCGCAGAAATTCGACAATTACGAGAAGATGCTCCGTCGAATTTAGCCACGCTATGTTACAAAGCCGTCGAGAAGTTGGTAAAGGCCGTCGATAGTAGTTGCAGAACCCAGCATGAGCAACAAACTGGTAAAACAAACACTTATAAAATTATTTCATACCATTAAAACATATGTTTGTAGTTTTAAATTGTACAAGACTGCTTACAAGGATTTTACCATATATTTTCGAGGATCCGGAATGGAAGGGTTTCTTCTGGTCCTCGCTGCCTAGTCAAGGAGAGGAGGACGATGAATCCGTGCCGCTGGCACAATCTCTTCTAAATGCTGTCTGTGTAAGTAGTCTATGAAGACTATAGTTAATACTGTAAATATGCTTTTTTATTAAATATTGTAATTTCTTGCAGGATTTACTGTTTTGTCCAGATTTTACGGTATTAGCGAGTAGAAAAAGCGGGCCGGTAAGTTAGTACATCAACATCTATCATGAAATGTTCGTTATGCATATTTTCAGGATAAAGCAGAGGAATTATCGGCTATTGACAGCTGCGAGTATATATGGGAGGCAGGCGTAGGATTCGCCCATTCACCACCAAGAAATCCGACGTTTGATACTAACCGAACCGAACTTTTGAAGCTTCTTTTGACCTGCTTCAGCGAGACTATGTACCAGCCTCCCGCCGACATTGCACAGAACCCGAACAAATGGATATTGTAAGCTTTATTTTAATATCGATACAGGGTAACAATTAAATCTTTGTAGGCATTTAACTTCTGCAGAAAATCGACATGCTCTGCCGATGTTCACTTCTCTGTTGAATACTGTGTGTGCCTACGATCCGGTAGGTCTTGGGGTACCGTACAATCATTTGTTGTTTAACGATTCTCTGGAGCCTTTAGTGGAGGCTTCTCTTCAAATACTTATCGTGACTTTAGACCATGACACTAGTTCGTCCACTCCGGCTGAATCTGAGGATGTAAGTTATTTTCTTGGAGCGATTTAAAATATAGGTACATTTAGCAGTTTCGTTTTAGCTGTCGGTTCCAGATAACCTTTTTATCAACTATCTGTCCCGAATACATAGAGACGAAGACTTTCATTTTATATTGAGCGGTGTTACTCGACTTCTGAATAATCCTCTACTTCAAACCTATTTGCCCAATTCCACGAAGAAGGTACATTTTCATCAGGAATTGTTGGTTTTCTTTTGGAAGATGTGCGACTACAACAAAGTACTTAATTTATAAGAAAAAATTATGTGTTATGTAACTATCTTTGATTTCAGAAATTTTTGTATTTCGTGTTGAAGAGCAGTGACGTTTTGGAAGTTTTGGTTCCCATTCTGTACCACCTGAACGACTCCAGAGCCGATCAGTGTAAGTTTCCAATGCCTCTTGTATATTTGTAGGTAAATTAGAATAAAAAATTTAATACTGTTTTTAGCCCGTGTAGGACTCATGCACATTGGCGTGTTCATATTGCTTCTGCTCTCTGGTGAAAGAAACTTCGGCGTACGACTTAATAAGCCATACACTGCGACCGTCCCTATGGACATTCCTGTATTCACCGGTACCCACGCTGACCTTTTAATTATAGTTTTCCACAAGATCATCACCACCGGCCACCAACGTTTGCAACCTCTCTTTGACTGTCTCTTAACTATCTTAGTCAACGGTAAGCACCTAAAATCTATAAAAAAAGTCTTTGTGTGAATTATTTCTATCTTCACGTATAAATAGCTTTAGATCAAAGAATTTTGTATAATCCTTAATAGTTCTAATCAGTATTTGTGGTAAAAAACACTTATGAATTCTCACTGTATAGTGCAAAATCTCTGGATATTAGGTTCTCTAATTTACAGGTTATTGTATATATTCCTGGTTCCTAATTCCCACTGAAAAATCGTTATAAAAAGATCTTTATATTTCATATTTTTGTACACGTGAACAAATGCGAGACAAGTCATTGGTGTGGGCATGGCGAGGTTACAATTGACGATTTATACAAGGCGAATAATTTTCCGTGTTGTTCACAGCTGTGTAGGGTTAGAAGGCATTATATTTTAACTTGCCCATATGATTTCTCTCTGTGTAGATTTGCCTCAATAATATATCTTTGATTATATTATCTAATTCTGTGTATACGCAATTGCAATGCAACATTTTTTTTGTCAACTGCTACAACTGAAGTTATGTTATTGATGCAAGTATATGTAGAGGTATACAAATGACCATTGATCGATAATAATATGAGTAAATGGAGAGTATTGTTCAGACAATTCTAGAGCATTCTACTTCCACTCCACTCGTTTTCCAACTTTTATTTTTTAGAATTTTTAGAAAACTGTTGATGATTTTAGAAAACATTAAAAATAATATAAAAAATTATTACCAAACTTTGTCCAAATGTCCACATTTGTAAGTCTTAAAAATAAAATCACTTTAATAATAATAACATCAATAATAATAATTAATGATTTCTCAGGATTATTATATAAAAAATTTCATTTTAATCAATAAAATTATTAAGGTTGGCGTATTTATCACCGTAAAATGATCAAAAATCTTGAAAAATAAAACACAGAACAAAAGTAATATCAAAAATAAAATTCTTAATGTTAAAATAATAACTTTAAAAGAGCGTTTGTAAGACACACATTTTGCTATTGTAACTCAGATTTTAACAATTATTTTCACATACTTATTGTACACAAAAGTTAACAATCTTACATGCAGAACTGTGTAAGATTGTTATAACAATATTTACATCTAGTTAAATTTTAAAAAAATATGTATTTTGAAAGATTTCTACACTTAAAAATTTGTTGGTTAGACCAATTTCTTTCTATATATTCGATTTACATATATGTATATATTTATAATATTTACATCAAGTTAAATTAAAAAAAATATGTATTTTGAAAGATTTCTACACTTAAAAATTTGTTGGTTAGACCAATTTCTTTCTATATATTCGATTTACTTCAGTACCTTTGAATATCGCAGGAGACATGAGATAACATTGCTCTTATTTGCTAAGCTTTATATTATTCAGTTCCTAAATATCTAAAATTATTTATATTTGTAGAAAACACTATTTCAAGAATATGATGCCTTTAAACTAGACAATAAAAAATTAACTAGATGTTTTTGTTAATGTTGATGAGTTTGTTATTAAGACTTATAAATTTTTGACATTTGTGTTTCAATACAAATTAAAATCCACAGTATTTGTGCATCGTACATACTTCGTACTAGTGCATTTCGTTTCTTTGAACTGACTGTTTATATTCCCTACACCCTGTATTAATTATTGAAAATTATGTGCAGCACTGTATTGCACGGAAAGTTATTTGCTTTACATGGATCATAATTTGTGGCCCCGTCGTGCCCACGCCGATGGCTAGTTCTGTTAATAAGCACTCAACTAAATTTTTTCCATTTTTAGTATCTCCCTATCTTAAGACGCTGTCGATGGTAGCTAGCACGAAACTGCTCCACCTCTTGGAGGCTTTCAGCACGCCTTGGTTTCTATTCTCGGCCTCTTCCAATCACCACCTAGTCTTTTTCTTATTAGAAATTTTCAACAACATCATACAATACCAGTTCGACGGCAACTCTAACCTCGTCTACACTATCATCCGGAAGAGACAGGTGTTCCACAGCCTGGCGAACTTACCCAGCGACTACGGCACCATAGCTAAATCCATGAATAAACGAACAAAATCTCAACTGACCACTTCAACGAGTCACGAGAACGTGGCGGAAGTCGCCATGGAGGGATCGCATCCTGCCTTACCCGCAGAACCGGGAACTTTGAAGGCCACCTTGCCTGATACGCCACAGATCGGGCAGATGACGGAGAGGGAGTCCGCGCACCCGTCGATACAGCAGGTCGAAACATTGCAATTGACTAATGGGATGGCTGCCGTCACTTTGAATACGCCCTCTAAGACTTCCGTTACCATCGGAAATGAGAGTAAGGTAAGGTTTATCTTTTTATAATTATTATTATTAATTAATAAGTACTATATTAAACAAATCAAATGGCAATCGATGGAAATTCTTTAGCCTTTGTCTTTGGAGTGTACTTAGAAAAAATATATACAGGGTAATTCTGAATTAAAAAAAAAAAAATCTAAAATAGCAGGTCAAAAATAATTTAAATAAACTAGTCCACTGTAAAACCTGATAAGGCGAACGGACAAAAAATTGAAAGACATTCCCAAAGAAAGAAATAAATTACGTGGTACGGATATAATTGACCCTCGTATATGGTACGCCACACAGCTTCAATACGTCGTGGATGGCCTGTACCTCCATCTCTTCCACGATTTGGTTTAAAATTTTCCGTATCACGCTTGCGTTGTACTACAATTACACTCACCACACACAGTTTTAAAAGTAGCTGCGTTTAACACATGTTTACCGGAAAATCGTTCTGCTGAAGCATTTTCACTTCATCATAAAAAATTATGAAAAAAATGTCTAAATTGAATAGTTTTCGTACAAATACATTTCAAAAATAAAAATACAACTGTAATAAAATGTGAAACTGTGTTAAGAGATTGCAAACTAAGGTACAATTATGGTTAAGTAAAACTTTTATAAAGTAATTTATTTCTCAGAAAATCCCTAAAACTGTAACATATTGCAGCATTTCACAACATTGCAATGTGCAGCTGGTGCTGTTAACCTAAAAGTACTATTAGTCATAGTATTGTGGCATGTGCGTTTAAATTTTTTCTAGTGCTTCTTTGCTACTTGCGAGTGTACATCGCATCGCAAGCAATCATTTTGAACACTTGTAACTATTTCACATTTTATTCTGTGTTGTGAAAAAGCTCTAAGAAAACTATTCAAAGTGCCTATGTTTACCTATTTGTAATTATTATTTACAAATACCTCTCGTATTCCAGACACCCTGTATATTATATTTAGAGTGATTCAGTCATTATGTCAACCAGGAGCGCCACATTACCGAAAGTTACGAGTTAATTTGCTTCTGTTAATAGACAGAGGAAATTTTTTTTTTTCCGATTTTCAGTTTTTATTGAGCCATCCCAACGCGTGATTAAAATTAATGACATAATGACTGCATCACCTCAGCAGAACGAAAAGTCTATAGTTTTATTTTGTGGAATTTCTTGTACGTTTTCTCCTTTCGAAGAACCCGACCAAAGATATCTCACCACAAGGCAAGGACGGCAGGAGTCCTACAACATCCGAATCGTCTTCGTTTTCAAGGAGCGTAAATACGGTAAGACAAAGAACGTGACGAGCTGTGGAGCAACTACCGATAATTCACCTTTTAGCGTAACAGCCTACGGATCAGCGGTCCGAGCGAAAGCCAAAGTGGCCAGTGGGTTCCTACCGGAGAATGGGTCCATTCCTGGAAGTCCAAGTTGCCTCTGCAGACTATCATGCGGCTGTTGCAAGTACTCGTGCCGCAGGTGGAAAAAATTTGCATCGACAAGTAAGCGTTCACTTGAAAGCCTCGTTCGTTCTATAACAATTATTTCCTAGGGGTTTGACGGATGAGAGTGAAATTTTGAGATTTCTTCAACACGGTACCCTCGTCGGCCTACTTCCCGTGCCCCATCCCATATTGATTAGAAAGTACCAAGCTAATGCCGGTACTACGACCTGGTTCAGGACTTACATGTGGGGCGTCATATATTTACGGTAAGTGCGACGTTTTTCGTTTACCGTATTTGTGATGAAACGTTTTTTCAGTAATGTGGATCCACCCATATGGTATGATACCGACGTTAAACTGTTTGAAATACAGAGGATATAGATTGCCGCATTTAGATTTGTTCTTAGGTGTAGTTTATTTATTGTTGTTTTCGTTGTAATACTTTAATTTAAAACTTAAAGCTTCAATAGAATTAAAAACAAAAAAAAAACGTGGAAACCAAATAATTTTGAGGAACTCGAAGCTTAAGACGTAAGCGTTAGTGAGAATAGAGTAGATTTTCGAGTTTCTCAAAAAATGCTTCTGTAAACATTTAAAAGTGTCTTATTGTTAAAATTAATACGCATTTTATGATTAAGACTGCATTGGAAAATATACAGAGGAACGCTATAACAGAGAAATATGTACTTTTGTAATTCAGTTACCATATCGTGATGGACCGTGCAATTTTTCAGTGATCGAAGACATTCCATTTAAATTATATCAGATATAATCAAAATTGTGTATCGTTGTTATAGATGTCTAATTTTTATTAAAGATTGTACCAGTGCTATTAAAACTATAAAAGCAATTAAATTTTTTTATTACCTCTCTTCTCAAGATAGAAATTGTTGGTAAATAAAACCACTATTACTTAAATCGATTTTATTTTTCTCTATATATGACTAGCTTTATTCTCAGATCATATATTACACACAATTATATGAGTATCGTAAATATTTTAGAAGTCTATTTACACTGAAAATGAGTATACTAATAAAGTTTGTGCAATGTATTTGTAATAAATGTGTGAGGGGTGGACGAAAATGAGATTTTATCTAGTTTGCGGAAGATTCCCAACAATCAGTCTAGAGAAATTGTCTAAAACGTGATATGTTCGAAAAATTTATGATTTACGTCGGCTTTGTCCACAATTTTAATATTTGTAAGATTTTAGTCAACTGTTTAAACCTCTCGAGTCACACATTTTCATAACAAAAATAATCATCTATAGTCAGAACGTACATTAATATTTTCTCACAAAAAAAGCATTACATTTTATTCTTGAAAAAATTAATTATCATGGTAAAAAATAATATCAGTTTATAATAAATATAAGCTAAAATATATCTAGGTTGATACGCACACACTTACATTCTAAATATGGCAACATAACACAATTTACTAAATAAAAATCATACCGTCCATGAAACAGATATACATTTTATGCATAATTCACATGAAGAACAATAGATGGCATATTTACGCCATCCTTTTTTGTGATAATTATTAGAAATACAAAATAAAGTTTCGAATAAAAGCGGTAAGGCCGTAATTTAACCCCTTTAATGTGTTAATGGTAGCACAGTGGCGTGTAGAAGTTTAGGGGTACAAGAAATTAATTAATTTTCAATGTTCAATAACTCGAAAACGGTTTACGATAGAAATGTCTTAAATTTTTGAAAACAGAAAAAAACGAATAACCAACAATACACAGGGTGCGTCATTAAAAAATATGTTATTGCTTCTTATACCCCTCAAATTCTGCACGCCACTGTCTTAACTTCCTACAACTATCATTCGAAAATTTATTTTGCATCTTTAATAATGACCATAATAAAGAGTGGCCAAAATATAACAAATATATTACACTACATGTATTATGTAGGACAAGTATGATTTGCTTTTAGCAAAAACAAGGCATATAACTAAATTAATTGTCATTTGGCAAAGTAGACTAGTGATTTTCTTAAACGAAACTATTTTGCTTTACTGAAATGGTATTTTCGTTATAATCAAAATGTCTTTCCATATTAAATAATCATAAATTTTCTAGTGCGTCGAATATATACATAAAAGTTGCAAACATAAAAATTCTTTTAAAGACAATAATTAAAAAATATGTTCACGGGGTCTGTCCTGTATTTTAAAATTAGGAAATATTTCCTACCAAGTACACATTAAAAATAAATAATAAATCTTATTAATATTTGAGCACGATACATTTAAAAAATAGTGTGTCCTTTACGATTTAGTACGTAAAATTGAAAAACGGGCCGAATATTTTACCCAGAGACAATTTATTACACTTCATATATATATATATATTTTAAGAAATTTTTGAGTGAACTGAATTATAATGCTTCTAAAAAAGACAGTATGACCGATATCAAATTATTAAAATAATGAATGAGTTTAAAAAATGCTCGGAATTATACTTGATAATCTGATCAGCATATGTGACACAAGTTTTTCCAAAAAACTAAATTGTAGTCGTTTCATATTTAACCGAAGAAGCATCGGCCAATTCTGGTGGCATTTCGACGTGAAATGAAATTCCATATGGTCGCAAATGATATATTAGGTATTCTAAAACGTACATCTGATTGGGGCTCACGTAATGGAAAGAGACTGCATTATCGGAACAACAATCCATGCCCTGAACAAGAAAAAATTCTATTTCTAATCTAATCTTGTATTATATTATGACGAAATTTGTACGTACCTCCTTGCTTTCGTAGTAAATATACTGCCAGTACCAGAAACTTTTAGCCACGTGACCGGGAATAAGGTGATGTTCGGGAACGAAGGGAAAAAATCGTCCTCTTCCCATCGAATCGCGAGAATCCCCGGCTTTCACTTGAACGGACTCCATACACTTACCCATTTCCACGTCTTCAGCCCCCGAATTACTCTTCGAACACCCTGTAGAATTCGTCAGACCAATCTAAAGAAAAAAAACGTACAAAATAGTGTTGCCTATTAAGCGACTACAAATAACCCACCTCGACGAATCTTTTTAAGGCTTCCTTACTCAAAACGTAGCCAGCTCCGCCGCTCATGTATCCCTGCTTCACGTAAGGCTTAAAACGACATCCAAAATAAATGGCTTCGCTCGCTTTATAAGGCATCAACATGTACCGTAAATTTTCTAGTATCACATATCTAAAAATTGATCTCGATTTAGGACATGCTCAAGAAAATGATAATTTTACGAACGTGTCATCGTCTGCTTTCAAGAACCAATCCGCCTTGTCGTAGTAGTGCTTGTACACGTATTTAAACGCTTCTTTTGTTTTCACCCAAAGGTTGTTCCTACCTTCGCTGACTGGAAGGGCAACTGCAGGTAGGGTGCTATCTAAAATACGAATTAATAAGGATATGAAAAACAAGCAACTAAATTTCAACACAGTTTGTTGATACACTGAGAAAATACATTATTCTTTTGTAAAATAACATTTGAATATATTATTTAACATAATAAATACATGAAATAAATTTTAAAATTATTAAAAATCACTGTTTTGGGAAGGCACAGACGTGATTCATCCACTACTGACTGCTTTCTATATACAGGATCTTTCAGTCATAATGTCATTAATTTTAACCATGTATTCGGAAGGCCTAATAAAGACAGAAAATGGAAAAAAAAAACAAATTTTGCTCGACCTTTCAAAAGATAAACAAATCACCCCATAAGAATCAGTAACACAACGCAATCTCAAATGTATGCATTTTATATATTCTTTGAGGTACCTTTAAAAATTTTTTGCATTTTTAAAGTTGTCATTATGCATTTTATCAAGTTCTGATGTAAAATCGTGTCTTTGTATTATACTCATTTTTTCCTATCCTCTCTTAAAATTAATGACATTATGACTAAATCCCCTGTATACTTAAAGAAACAGATGGATAATGTATATATTATAAAATAGCAGTGGAGAAACAATATTTTTGTAATTAAAACCTCAACTCTCTAGAGAAAATTTTAATGTAATGCTTATCATACTAATAATTATCAAACTGCTAATTCTAGATTAAATAAAAAAAAACAAAAAATAATACTGCTTAGCTTTACAAAATGCAAATATTAAAAAGCAAATAAAGAAGTTAAATTTAAACTCGCCATTTGCATACATTTACAAATTTCAATGCCTCATTAACACATCCGTTTTACAATAATTAATAACTTGTACAAGAACTTATGTAATTATTTAAACATTAGGCTACTACATCTAATAGACAGCATAAACAAAGCTGCTTACCTTCCTTCGAACTCATAAAGAGCAGAATGTTACACCTCTTGCCCCAAGTCGCTTTGACATGTTTTGCCCTTTTCTCATGGTTCTTTGGGCCTGTCATAATCCAGCACAGAACTCTCACTTCGTTATACAATTTATTAGCCACTGTGGCGTCCTCCATGTTATGAAACTCCTCGTTTTCCGAATGAGATCCCGGGTCAACGGTTGGTCCGGCCATGTATTCCATTTCCCGGCTGGAGTGAGGGTCAGTGAAAGTTATCATTTCCGGTGACAGAGCTACGTATGCTACCGTGAAGCCCATCGCTAGGCCGGTGAAAAGGGCCACCAGGAAATGTTTGTTAAGTACTGGCCTGAAATAAAACGTTTTCGGCTGCATAATATTCTAATAAATGCGATTATCTCCTCTTTCTGACATATTTGCATAATTTATTTAAATGCGAGAGATATGATTGATGTATAAAGCAACATTATTTAATCCAAACTACCAGGCATTACACATGCTAATTTAATTTAATTGATGACTGTAACAGAATAAGTAATGATAAATAATATTAGCAGATAATGTAATTTGGTATCAAGACTTGTAACAATTAAGACAATAATTTAGTTTTATATTGAGCTTATTTTTTACTCCGAATATTACATTATTTTATATTATAAGTAATTAAAGTATTGAATATATCCAGTGGCTTGCGGTCAGGTCACCTACCACTTGTACATTCTGATAAATCCCATTTCCTCCTAATGGGAACAGAATTGATATTGGAGTTGAGAAATTAGCCTAAAATGTTTTTCAAATATTCGTACTGTTTGAATTCTCTTTCATCTTTTATATCTGCGATTTTGGGCGCAAGGTGAATCAGTTATAAAAATTGTATTTTTTTAAAAGCTGCAGTTTACATAATTTATAAAATAACGGCACAAATACACAAAACAAACACAAGCAAAATAACCACAGTTGAACTGTCACTTCTCTGTGTCATCTGTCACCGATTTTTTAACCTAACAAAACACAAAGCCATAGACGAAGCGAACGGAAGCCATAGACTACCCATTTGAAAAATCAAGAGTGGTAACTCAAACGCCCGACAGTGGCGTTTGCATCGCCCAAGTAAGAGTCGTTTTCCCATTTTTTATTTCCACAAGAAATTATCCCTTCGCAAACTATTTATGATGCTACTGCTATCGCGATTATAGTGATGGTATGCAATGCATATAAAATTATTGTAATACTACGAGTATTGGAGGTTGGAAATAATTCACCCCACAAGTTTTGAACACTTATTCTTATATTCTGCACCACAACATTTAAAAAAAAAAAACACTAATTTTATACACTTTAAATACTGGATTATAAATAAACTATGATTTTGTTCTTTTTATCCTTTATTGAACATGTATAACACAATATATATAAATAGGGGAATAATTGTACTTGACGCCTAGTAATTACATTAAATAATAACAATTTTGTACAAAAATTAAATTATCGAAGCTCTTATAAATCAATATAAAAATATAATTGGTCGTAATACCATCATTTATTGATATACAAAATATCTATCGTTACGAAATAGTGGAATATAAATACAGCAAGACATATAATTTAAAAAATGAGATTCTGATTGTCTCCAAACAAAAATTATGTACATTCTACAAATATATTGCACCTTAAAATATTATCACAAACAAAAATTAAAGACCTAGTTTGTATAAACCGCACAGACGTAGGGATTACGGTATTAAAATTATTATAAAAAGATTGTAAAAATTCTAATAAGTAGAGTATTTAAATTTATACGTGATACATATGGCACACAATTCCAAACATGATACTTGACAGTCGATATAGGAATAGAGTAAAGATTATAGAATGTATATATATAGACTTACATTTAGAAATATAAAAAATTTACTTTCGTGATTTTAATATAAAATCACATTTTCTTATCATTTTTGATCCAAGTGTACCAGTGTATTTGCGTGACGTGAACAATTCAAAGGCATGTTAGTTAAAACAAGAAAAAATTGGTGTACTGGTTTGACCTTTAAGAAACAGTTATTGCAAATCATTCTGAAATCTGAAGTACCTAGCACTGAGAATTTTAAAGAAAAAGTAAGAAACTTCATCCTAACAATCTAAGGCAGTTTCTAAAAGTGTCAAAAACGGGAGAAATAAATTTTATATTGCTTGTTTCTTTAAAACATATCGGAATTCCCACATATTCAGTTGTCCTCTCAATTTTTCAGGAACATGCGATTTCTGGCAGTCTAATCATTTAGAGATCAAATTTCAGTCCGCGACCACCGTAAGAAATCAATCGGCAATTACGGAATTACAAATTATTACCTTCCGACGATCAAAATGTGACACTTTAGGAAAATATAAATAGCACTGTTAGGACTAGCTTCAAGTGATATTAGTTTTGGGTAATCAAGTGACGGCCTTTTCGTAAGAAGGGGGAGGGGAATCCCGTATAACCTGAATGGCGTCCAAGTCGGTGGTTGGAGATAACATGACGGCTATATGGTAAGGGGGAGGTGGCATTTCCGACGAGTTCTGCGGAATGACTGGAGTTGGCACTTGATTGTGTGTTTCCTCGGCGTCCTGCTGCAAAAGTAAAGTCTACTCACGTAATTGGTAAAAATATAAAGTTTTCAAGATGCTGAGAAGTCTTTCTGTTTGAAACAAAAACAACTGTGAAACGAATATTCACCTGCTCGGCCATAGCAACGTTGGAGGCGTCTATCGGTGTGTGAGTGGGAGAATACGAAGTAATCGCTTCGCATAACGAAATTAAACCCCCTATGATAAGCACTATCACCAAAAGGGAACAGAACACCAAAGCCTCAACACCTATATTTATCTAAAAAAGAATAATATATAATTCTAAGGCAAAACGAAATCCAATTTCACAATAAAGGGTCCGGAATATGTGCATTTGTTTTTTTGTATGATAAATTGTAGTCAACAAAACATAATTGATGTAACTTTTAATTTTCTGTAACAAATGATATTAAAGTTGTGACAGCAAATAGGTTTCAATACCTATCGTTTAAAATGTTTCTACATAATAACTACAAGTACCCCTTAATATATATTTTTTTTCAAATAGGATTATATTGAAAACGGTTATTTCTAACTTTAACATAAAAAAGGTAGGAGAATCAATTGTTTCAATAGTCAGATGTATACACTAAGCAGCAAAAGCATGACGTGCCATAAATGGCGCCCTCTACTAGTGACGTTTTAACTTCGACATATATCTTTAACCATCAATTTTTGCTAAAGTTAGTTTGGCTATATCGAATTATTTTGTCGCCAGGACTACTCTTATTGCATTAATTTCGGGACAATCTGTAGAAGCTCTGTTCTTTAAGTATGGGCATTCAAGAAAACGAAAAGCAAAATACATGTATAACTAAGTGATTTTTTACCCTTTAAAGTGATCAATACGTTGGTACTCACCCCATGGAAATAATATTTTGCCCCCGCTAAAAAGAAAGTCACTACGGCGAAAAATATCCACACTCCGCATTTCAGCTTGGACGTTGGAGAGTTGTTGTTGCGGGCTGTTGGCGTGTGACCCGGTGCTATCATTTCTAAAGACCTTCCCATGTGAGGCATCCGGATGTTACTGCTGGACCCACTGGAATTCCAGAAATACAACTTGACCATCAGGTAAATTTTTTGTCAACAATTTTAGAAATGTGTAATTTTAAGATAAAGAATGTTAGGTAATAAATATTTTGTTTACCAGTTATCAACTTTATTGCAATTTTGTTCCCCTATAAAGACGGAATGAGTTTATTATATTTACTTAATGATTTAGGATCTTTGTTTATTTAATACCTATCATATAATAATTGCAACATACTCCTTCAACCACATATTCTTAAAATATATGCATAATGTACAAATACTAAAAACAAGTCCACCAAAATTTATATATATATATATATATATACACACGTCAAAACTCTTGGACCCCCCCTTATTCTTGTGAAAGAAATCTGTTTGTCAGAAAAACAAATACATTTATAAAAGTAAATTGTTTTCTGAATCTTTTTTTGTCGAAAGAATATGTTCGATAAACTGAGTACTTAGAAAATTAAAAACCAGCAAATGTGTAACATTTTTTACACCACGTTGCAATAGCATATTGAGACATCTGTGCATTGAGATAATCAAGCGGTTAACGATCTCTTGCGAAATATTGTTCCATTCCTCTTCTGCCGCCACAACTAACTCATCTGCAGTCTGAGGTGGAGGAATGTTATTATGAATGGCTCTAGTAACGAAATCCAACGTTTTCAATAGGATTCACGTTTCGTCTGTAAATAAGACACATCCCCACTGGCGTAAAAGCCAACCCCTATGCTGTCACGCCCACTGGAGACGGGCAGCACGATGCCTTGGAAGTACAGTATTTACAAATATACCTATCATAAGCTAATAAACAAGCCGCTTCTATCAGCATTAGTTTAAAACAAAATATTTCACGGTATTCTAGTTTTGTTCGTCTAAGATTCTCGAGATTGTGCAATAAAAATCCAGAATAGCTCCTAAATTGCGACATTAAATACACTTACTTGTAGTGTACAGTAGGGGGCACTTGTGAATGTATTCTGGCGTGATAGCCAGGTGACCTAGTATAACGTAAACGATTGTTAGTCACACTCTCAATGGACTGGAACCTGTGAACTGGAGTGACCATCGGTTCTGGATAGAGACTACCACACAGGATTCTCTGATTACGACCGTACCCTAAAATCAACAAAAACATCCTCAAGTTCCGAAACAGTGCTATTCATCAAAGCAAATTCTGAAAATATGAATACCAGAGAGTGACGGTGGCACCTGACGACGAACATTAAACCCACATCCTTGGCTTCGTTTATCAATCCAAAAATGCATGTGTATGCAATGCATGTATTTCAGTTAAATCAGAGCACAACTCCAACGATTATTTCCATATCTGCTACGCCACAGTTGCAGGCAAATTCTCATTACAGCTGTCCACAATCAATAATAAAACCTAAAACTGAAATCATAACCAAAAAGCTGTAAAGGCAATTTGTATTTAAAATGACTTACATGATGTAAGAAGTAACTGAGTTGATTGACATTA
The DNA here is from genome assembly GCA_037114965.1 of Monochamus alternatus. Classification (NCBI taxonomy): domain Eukaryota; kingdom Metazoa; phylum Arthropoda; class Insecta; order Coleoptera; family Cerambycidae; genus Monochamus; species Monochamus alternatus. Next base: position 56,268,127 of record CM073433.1, read on the forward strand.
CTGATATGAAAGAAAACAGCAAAATTCTAAAGGTGAAGTAAATGTTTTGTATACATCTCGTTCCTAAAGTCATTCAAAGATTTTTTTGTGTATCGTATGGTAGGGAAACAAACATTTTTTGGTTGGCAATGTTGGCATTGCTGTATTAGTGTAACTGTTGTTCGTTCACTTGCACTGGGTTAAACTTAGTGAAAGAAAGTGTAGTTCAGAGCCTGAAAAATATGCTTCAGTCGTCAGTGAAAAACACTATTACTCATAGTTTATAACAAGCTATAATTTCCATATACCAATGTAAATAAATTAAGAAATATACAAACAAATATATTAATTACACTTACAAACGAAATAAGTTAATGTAGAAAGTGTAAACTGCGTAGAAGATGGTGTTAATCTGCTAAATAGCGTACTATCAGGACAGATCACAGAGATATGGAGTTATCTCTGGGACAGAAGCGGATTAGTATATATTCGGTGGCCTAGAAAATATGAGTAATATAAAGGTATAAGAGCTTTTAAGAAATAATACATGAGGTTTATTAGTCGATAGTATATTAGGAACTAATTTACAAACTTGTGGTTGTCTCACACTTAAACGCACTATCTCGTTATTTATTTTTACAAGGGTAAGGGCCCGACTCTCGGTCGTCGTCAAATCTAAACAAAAAGGGTCAATGGAGCGACGAGCGGAGTAGGGTTGAAATAATTATTATAAATTATATAAACACATAATTCTAATTTTTAATATACACAAAGTAACTATATGAACAGCGGGGCAATATACAGGATGTTAATATTTAAATTGAAGTTATCAGGTGAGCGCCGTTGAGCAAATATATTTTGCATAACATTAGCCACAAAACATATTTACAATATTTTGTGAGTTCATGTACATTTCTATCTGATGCCAGTGTTGCCATCCTAACTAAAGAATATTATAATCAATTTTTGAGCCAAATTCAAATTTTACTTTAATAAATCTCGCATGTAGTACAGTAGAAATTACATATATGTATAGACAAGGTACAAATACAATAATTTAAAATATTCGTAACATAAATCAGGATTCTATGTAGGTATATTTTTTGTCGCAATTTTATTACTGAATTTTTCAACAAATATATTTAGCAAATAATTTGTTTCATCTCTAAGCAAATTTCTTTCCACTAGAATGTCTTTTATTTCCAAAAATTCTTTACTATTGGACTCGTAGATATTGAGCAACCTTTCAGTCAGTTCTGTATAATCGTTATAGTTCAGGTTTTGGTTTTTTCTCACGTTTTCCATTATTATGCTTCCGATAGTGCTCTGATTATCTATATCATCGATTAAGTTTGGGTCGTCTGCGTCTCTCGTGTTATAAATGTCGTTCATATCACTGTAGTAGGGCCACTTTTGGGGATGTTCCGAATTCTTTATAAGCTCATATCTGCAAGACAAATCGTTCCATTCGTTGTAAATGGACTCGTGTGTGACATTGTATCCCAGTTTGTTGAACTCCTCGAGAGCCTCGTTTAAAATATCTTCATCGGGACTTCCGTTAAGGTACTGTATTTTTGATTTATGCCGTTTAAAACATTGTAATAAAATGTCATGCATTACAATAGTGAACGGTAAAACAGTTTCTCCAGATACGTTTTCTATTACAGATTCATCGGTACCCCCAGCTACAATTTTTGAATCCGGTTTCTGCCTTTTTGTAATGTGTTCAGTAACAGATTCTATGGCGCAAGCGAGTTCATTTTCACTTACGTTTACGTTTGGGTTATTTTCCTCAAAACATTCCACTGATTTTTCAGGTTCAAAGAATGATTTTAACGCTGTGAAATAGGCATGGTTTTTCGTAAGTTGTCTATAATATCCAGTCTTTTGATTTTGCCTATAAAACCTTTTCAGAAATATCCACTGATTATAAATATCTTTCTGATTAATACCGTAATTATTTGCGTTTCGAAAATCATCTTCTACCCCTTCTAAGACATCCATCGTGAGACCATGTTGTAAAACTATTGGCTTGTATTTATTTAAAGATTCGATTAAGAACAAAGTCCAATTGGAGTCTTTAAATTTTTCAGTGGTTTGCTGTTTAAAGTCGTCAAAACAATTATCCATTAAATCATAGTAAGTCCACGATTTCCTCGCCTCTTCGTCTGACATCTTTTCTTTATAAAACTGATAATTGTCTAATAAATGTTTCCAAGTATATAATATCCTTTTTCTTGGGTAATTGTAGTCCCTTTTTTTGAACTCTTTGCGCACATTGTCTAGAAATCTTTCTAGATTTACAGGTTTACTTAGACATTTTACTTTTTTTATTAAATATACATTGATTAACAATCGTACTGCATCATAATTATCAATGACTTCCATGTTAACGTTATGACGTGATTCCAGAGTTTTATCTAAAAATAATATTTGATTTATATCTATTTGAATATAGGAAATAATTAATATGGTTTAATTTTTCATTTTTAAAGCCATGCTTCACAAAAACTGAAATGAGTGGTCCTACATTTTGACCACTTTAACCACACAATATGGTTGAAATATACCACCATTAGGCATTAACGTATGGGGCTCAATGATCTGCCTACTTACGTGATTGTTGATGGGGCCATGATGGGGCTCATAACATAACCTAGTTTATTCTATATTCAATTATTTTTTCACTCATTAAAATACCTAATTGCTCAATGAAAAATGGCTTTATGGTCTGGCATAAAAATTTTTAAAACAGAGGAACACATTTACTTACAACATTATTGCTAAATAATTAATTAGCTATTTATTAAACTAATTTGTCAAAATCCTAAACTCATAAACCATCATGAAATTTTTAAAGACTATGGTTTTTCTATTAATAGGGTCAATGGTCTGGTCATTTATCCTATGACGTGCTTATGACCACGGAGTCAATAGAATCTTAAAATGAATGCTATGGCATCAACCTACCGATTTCAAATATAAACTATCCATCGATTTTGTCGATGGGATAGTTTCAATTTCAAGGGCTCAGAATATTCTGAAATAATTCCTGTAGACTATATCGGCCATGGCGAATCCAAATCTAAACTCAGTTCCTCTCTAGCCCCCGTAGTTTTCGAGAAATTAACTTTTTTTCGACAACGGAGCCTCGTACACAAAAACGGACAACGCCATCGTGTTCAGCGCCCTCTAATGCATACAGAGCCGCCCTTAAATCGCGATTTTTTTTTTGAAAATATCGCGAAATTTTCAAAGGGGTTAGCCTTTCGATTTTGTCGAAAATTTCAAGGGCTCAGAATATTCTGAAATAATTCCAGTAGACTATATCGGCCATGGCGAATCCAAATCTAAACTCAGTTCCTCTCTAGCCCCCGTAGTTTTCGAGAAATTTACTTTTTTTCGACAACGGAGCCTCGTACACAAAAACGGACAACGCCATCGTGTTCAGCGCCCTCTAATGCATACAGAGTCGCCCTTAAATCGCGATTTTATTTTTTGAAAATATCGCGAAATTTTCAAAGGGGTTAGCCTTTCGATTTTGTCGAAAATTTCAAGGGCTCAGAATATTCTGAAATAATTCCTGTAGACTATATCGGCCATGGCGAATCCAAATCTAAACTCAGTTCCTCTCTAGCCCCCGTAGTTTTCGAGAAATTTACTTTTTTTCGACAACGGAGCCTCGTACACAAAAACGGACAACGCAATCGTGTTCAGCGCCCTCTAATGCATACAGAGTCGCCCTTAAATCGCGATTTTATTTTTTGAAAATATCGCGAAATTTTCAAAGGGGTTAGCCTTTCGATTTTGTCGAAAATTTCAAGGGCTCAGAATATTCTGAAATAATTCCAGTAGACTATATCGGCCATGGCGAATCCAAATCTAAACTCAGTTCCTCTCTAGCCCCCGTAGTTTTCGAGAAATTTACTTTTTTTCGACAACGGAGCCTCGTACACAAAAACGGACAACGCCATCGTGTTCAGCGCCCTCTAATGCATACAGAGTCGCCCTTAAATCGCGATTTTATTTTTTGAAAATATCGCGAAATTTTCAAAGGGGTTAGCCTTTCGATTTTGTCGAAAATTTCAAGGGCTCAGAATATTCTGAAATAATTCCTGTAGACTATATCGGCCATGGCGAATCCAAATCTAAACTCAGTTCCTCTCTAGCCCCCGTAGTTTTCGAGAAATTAACTTTTTTTCGACAACGGAGCCTCGTACACAAAAACGGACAACGCCATCGTGTTCAGCGCCCTCTAATGCATACAGAGCCGCCCTTAAATCGCGATTTTTTTTTTGAAAATATCGCGAAATTTTCAAAGGGGTTAGCCTTTCGATTTTGTCGAAAATTTCAAGGGCTCAGAATATTCTGAAATAATTCCAGTAGACTATATCGGCCATGGCGAATCCAAATCTAAACTCAGTTCCTCTCTAGCCCCCGTAGTTTTCGAGAAATTTACTTTTTTTCGACAACGGAGCCTCGTACACAAAAACGGACAACGCCATCGTGTTCAGCGCCCTCTAATGCATACAGAGTCGCCCTTAAATCGCGATTTTATTTTTTGAAAATATCGCGAAATTTTCAAAGGGGTTAGCCTTTCGATTTTGTCGAAAATTTCAAGGGCTCAGAATATTCTGAAATAATTCCTGTAGACTATATCGGCCATGGCGAATCCAAATCTAAACTCAGTTCCTCTCTAGCCCCTCCAGTTTTCGAGAAATTAACTTTTTTTCGACAACGGAGCCTCTTACGCAAAAACGGACACCAGAATCGTGTTCAGCGCCCTCTAATGTATACAGAGCCGCCCTTAAATCGCGATTTTATTTTTTGAAAATATCGTGAAATTTTCAAAGGGGTTAGCCTTTCGATTTTGTCGAAAATTTCAAGGGCTCAGAATATTCTGAAATAATTCCTGTAGACTATATCGGCCATGGCGAATCCAAATCTAAACTCAGTTCCTCTCTAGCCACCGTAGTTTTCGAGAAATTAACTTTTGTTCGACAACGGAGCCTCTTACACAAAAACGGACATAAAAATCGTGTTCAGCGACCCCAAATGCATACAGAGCCGCCCTTAAATCGCGATTTTATTTTTTGAAAATTTCGCAAAATTTTCAAAGACTATAGTCCATCGATTTTGTCGAAAATTTCAAGAGCTCAGAATATTCTGAAATAATTCCTGTAGACTATATCGCCCATAGCGAATCCAAATCTAAACTCAGTTCCTCTCTAGCCCCCGTAGTTTTCGAGAATTTAACTTTTTTTCGACAACGGAGCCTCTTACACAAAAACGGACACCAGAATCGTGTTCAGCGCCCTCTAATGTATACAGAGCCGCCCTTAAATCGCGATTTTATTTTTTGAAAATATCGTGAAATTTTCAAAGGGGTTAGCCTTTCGATTTTGTCGAAAATTTCAAGGGCTCAGAATATTCTGAAATAATTCCTGTAGACTATATCGGCTATGGCGAATCCAAATCTAAACTCAGTTCCTCTCTAGCCCCCCCAGTTTTCGAGAAATTAACTTTTTTTCGACAACGGAGCCTCTTACGCAAAAACGGACACCAGAATCGTGTTCAGCGCCCTCTAATGTGTACAGAGCCGCCCTTAAATCGCGATTTTATTTTTTGAAAATATCGTGAAATTTTCAAAGGGGTTAGTCTTTCGATTTTGTCGAAAATTTCAAGGGCTCAGAATATTCTGAAATAATTCCTGTAGACTATATCGGCCATGGCGAATCCAAATCTAAACTCAGTTCCTCTCTAGCCCCCGTAGTTTTCGAGAAATTAACTTTTTTTCGACAACGGAGCCTCTTACACAAAAACGGACACCAGAATCGTGTTCAGCGCCCTCTAATGTATACAGAGCCGCCCTTAAATCGCGATTTTATTTTTTGAAAATATCGTGAAATTTTCAAAGGGGTTAGCCTTTCGATTTTGTCGAAAATTTCAAGGGCTCAGAATATTCTGAAATAATTCCTGTAGACTATATCGGCTATGGCGAATCCAAATCTAAACTCAGTTCCTCTCTAGCCCCCGTAGTTTTCGAGAAATTAACTTTTTTTCGACAACGGAGCCTCTTACACAAAAACGGACACCAGAATCGTGTTCAGCGCCCTCTAATGTATACAGAGCCGCCCTTAAATCGCGATTTTATTTTTTGAAAATATCGTGAAATTTTCAAAGGGGTTAGCCTTTCGATTTTGTCGAAAATTTCAAGGGCTCAGAATATTCTGAAATAATTCCTGTAGACTATATCGGCCATGGCGAATCCAAATCTAAACTCAGTTCCTCTCTAGCCCCCGTAGTTTTCGAGAAATTAACTTTTTTTCGACAACGGAGCCTCTTACACAAAAACGGACACCAGAATCGTGTTCAGCGCCCTCTAATGTATACAGAGCCGCCCTTAAATCGCGATTTTATTTTTTGAAAATATCGTGAAATTTTCAAAGGGGTTAGCCTTTCGATTTTGTCGAAAATTTCAAGGGCTCAGAATATTCTGAAATAATTCCTGTAGACTATATCGGCCATGGCGAATCCAAATCTAAACTCAGTTCCTCTCTAGCCCCCGTAGTTTTCGAGAAATTAACTTTTTTTCGACAACGGAGCCTCTTACACAAAAACGGACACCAGAATCGTGTTCAGCGCCCTCTAATGTATACAGAGCCGCCCTTAAATCGCGATTTTATTTTTTGAAAATATCGTGAAATTTTCAAAGGGGTTAGCCTTTCGATTTTGTCGAAAATTTCAAGGGCTCAGAATATTCTGAAATAATTCCTGTAGACTATATCGGCTATGGCGAATCCAAATCTAAACTCAGTTCCTCTCTAGCCCCCGTAGTTTTCGAGAAATTAACTTTTTTTCGACAACGGAGCCTCTTACACAAAAACGGACACCAGAATCGTGTTCAGCGCCCTCTAATGTATACAGAGCCGCCCTTAAATCGCGATTTTATTTTTTGAAAATATCGTGAAATTTTCAAAGGGGTTAGCCTTTCGATTTTGTCGAAAATTTCAAGGGCTCAGAATATTCTGAAATAATTCCTGTAGACTATATCGGCCATGGCGAATCCAAATCTAAACTCAGTTCCTCTCTAGCCCCCGTAGTTTTCGAGAAATTAACTTTTTTTCGACAACGGAGCCTCGTACACAAAAACGGACAACGCCATCGTGTTCAGCGCCCTCTAATGCATACAGAGCCGCCCTTAAATCGCGATTTAATTTTTTGAAAATATCGCGAAATTTTCAAAGGGGTTAGCCTTTCGATTTTGTCGAAAATTTCAAGGGCTCAGAATATTCTGAAATAATTCCTGTAGACTATATCGGCCATGGCGAATCCAAATCTAAACTCAGTTCCTCTCTAGCCCCCGTAGTTTTCGAGAAATTAACTTTTTTTCGACAACGGAGCCTCGTACACAAAAACGGACAACGCCATCGTGTTCAGCGCCCTCTAATGCATACAGAGCCGCCCTTAAATCGCGATTTTATTTTTTGAAAATATCGCGAAATTTTCAAAGGGGTTAGCCTTTCGATTTTGTCGAAAATTTCAAGGGCTCAGAATATTCTGAAATAATTCCTGTAGACTATATCGGCCATGGCGAATCCAAATCTAAACTCAGTTCCTCTCTAGCCCCCGTAGTTTTCGAGAAATTAACTTTTTTTCGACAACGGAGCCTCGTACACAAAAACGGACAACGCCATCGTGTTCAGCGCCCTCTAATGCATACAGAGCCGCCCTTAAATCGCGATTTTATTTTTTGAAAATATCGCGAAATTTTCAAAGGGGTTAGCCTTTCGATTTTGTCGAAAATTTCAAGGGCTCAGAATATTCTGAAATAATTCCTGTAGACTATATCGGCCATGGCGAATCCAAATCTAAACTCAGTTCCTCTCTAGCCCCCGTAGTTTTCGAGAAATTAACTTTTTTTCGACAACGGAGCCTCTTACACAAAAACGGACACCAGAATCGTGTTCAGCGCCCTCTAATGTATACAGAGCCGCCCTTAAATCGCGATTTTATTTTTTGAAAATATCGTGAAATTTTCAAAGGGGTTAGCCTTTCGATTTTGTCGAAAATTTCAAGGGCTCAGAATATTCTGAAATAATTCCTGTAGACTATATCGGCCATGGCGAATCCAAATCTAAACTCAGTTCCTCTCTAGCCCCCGTAGTTTTCGAGAAATTAACTTTTTTTCGACAACGGAGCCTCTTACACAAAAACGGACATCAGAATCGTGTTCACCGACCCCAAATGCATACAGAGCCGCCCTTAAATCGCGATTTTTTTTTTGAAAATATCGTGAAATTTTCAAAGGGGTTAGCCTTTCGATTTTGTCGAAAATTTCAAGGGCTCAGAATATTCTGAAATAATTCCTGTAGACTATATCGGCCATGGCGAATCCAAATCTAAACTCAGTTCCTCTCTAGCCACCGTAGTTTTCGAGAAATTAACTTTTGTTCGACAACGGAGCCTCTTACACAAAAACGGACATAAAAATCGTGTTCAGCGACCCCAAATGCATACAGAGCCGCCCTTAAATCGCGATTTTATTTTTTGAAAATTTCGCAAAATTTTCAAAGACTGTCCATTGATTTTGTCGAAAATTTCAAGAGCTCAGAATATTCTGAAATAATTCCTGTAGACTATATCGCCCATGGCGAATCCAAATCTAAACTCAGTTCCTCTCTAGCCCCCGTAGTTTTCGAGAAATTAACTTTTTTTCGACAACGGAGCCTCTTACACAAAAACGGACACCAGAATCGTGTTCAGCGCCCTCTAATGTATACAGAGCCGCCCTTAAATCGCGATTTTATTTTTTGAAAATATCGTGAAATTTTCAAAGGGGTTAGCCTTTCGATTTTGTCGAAAATTTCAAGGGCTCAGAATATTCTGAAATAATTCCTGTAGACTATATCGGCCATGGCGAATCCAAATCTAAACTCAGTTCCTCTCTAGCCCCCGTAGTTTTCGAGAAATTAACTTTTTTTCGACAACGGAGCCTCTTACACAAAAACGGACACCAGAATCGTGTTCAGCGCCCTCTAATGTATACAGAGCCGCCCTTAAATCGCGATTTTATTTTTTGAAAATATCGTGAAATTTTCAAAGGGGTTAGCCTTTCGATTTTGTCGAAAATTTCAAGGGCTCAGAATATTCTGAAATAATTCCTGTGGACTATATCGGCCATGGCGAATCCAAATCTAAACTCAGTTCCTCTCTAGCCCCCGTAGTTTTCGAGAAATTAACTTTTTTTCGACAACGGAGCCTCTTACACAAAAACGGACACCAGAATCGTGTTCAGCGCCCTCTAATGTATACAGAGCCGCCCTTAAATCGCGATTTTATTTTTTGAAAATATCGTGAAATTTTCAAAGGGGTTAGTCTTTCGATTTTGTCGAAAATTTCAAGGGCTCAGAATATTCTGAAATAATTCCTGTAGACTATATCGGCCATGGCGAATCCAAATCTAAACTCAGTTCCTCTCTAGCCCCCGTAGTTTTCGAGAAATTAACTTTTTTTCGACAACGGAGCCTCTTACACAAAAACGGACACCAGAATCGTGTTCAGCGCCCTCTAATGTATACAGAGCCGCCCTTAAATCGCGATTTTATTTTTTGAAAATATTGTGAAATTTTCAAAGGGGTTAGCCTTTCGATTTTGTCGAAAATTTCAAGGGCTCAGAATATTCTGAAATAATTCCTGTAGACTATATCGGCCATGGCGAATCCAAATCTAAACTCAGTTCCTCTCTAGCCCCCGTAGTTTTCGAGAAATTAACTTTTTTTCGACAACGGAGCCTCTTACACAAAAACGGACATCAGAATCGTGTTCACCGACCCCAAATGCATACAGAGCCGCCCTCAAATCGCGATTTAATTTTTTGAAAATATCGCGAAATTTTCAAAGGGGTTAGCCTTTCGATTTTGTCGAAAATTTCAAGGGCTCAGAATATTCTGAAATAATTCCTGTAGACTATATCGGCCATGGCGAATCCAAATCTAAACTCAGTTCCTCTCTAGCCCCCGTAGTTTTCGAGAAATTAACTTTTTTTCGACAACGGAGCCTCGTACACAAAAACGGACAACGCCATCGTGTTCAGCGCCCTCTAATGCATACAGAGCCGCCCTTAAATCGCGATTTTTTTTTTGAAAATATCGCGAAATTTTCAAAGGGGTTAGCCTTTCGATTTTGTCGAAAATTTCAAGGGCTCAGAATATTCTGAAATAATTCCAGTAGACTATATCGGCCATGGCGAATCCAAATCTAAACTCAGTTCCTCTCTAGCCCCCGTAGTTTTCGAGAAATTTACTTTTTTTCGACAACGGAGCCTCGTACACAAAAACGGACAACGCCATCGTGTTCAGCGCCCTCTAATGCATACAGAGTCGCCCTTAAATCGCGATTTTATTTTTTGAAAATATCGCGAAATTTTCAAAGGGGTTAGCCTTTCGATTTTGTCGAAAATTTCAAGGGCTCAGAATATTCTGAAATAATTCCTGTAGACTATATCGGCCATGGCGAATCCAAATCTAAACTCAGTTCCTCTCTAGCCCCTCCAGTTTTCGAGAAATTAACTTTTTTTCGACAACGGAGCCTCTTACGCAAAAACGGACACCAGAATCGTGTTCAGCGCCCTCTAATGTATACAGAGCCGCCCTTAAATCGCGATTTTATTTTTTGAAAATATCGTGAAATTTTCAAAGGGGTTAGCCTTTCGATTTTGTCGAAAATTTCAAGGGCTCAGAATATTCTGAAATAATTCCTGTAGACTATATCGGCCATGGCGAATCCAAATCTAAACTCAGTTCCTCTCTAGCCCCCGTAGTTTTCGAGAAATTAACTTTTTTTCGACAACGGAGCCTCTTACACAAAAACGGACACCAGAATCGTGTTCAGTGCCCTCTAATGCATACAGAGCCGCCCTTAAATCGCGATTTTATTTTTTGAAAATATCGTGAAATTTTCAAAGGGGGCCTTTCGATTTTGTCGAAAATTTCAAGGGCTCAGAATATTCTGAAATAATTCCTGTAGACTATATCGGCCATGGCGAATCCAAATCTAAACTCAGTTCCTCTCTAGCCCCCGTAGTTTTCGAGAAATTAACTTTTTTTCGACAACGGAGCCTCTTACACAAAAACGGACACCAGAATCGTGTTCAGCGCCCTCTAATGTATACAGAGCCGCCCTTAAATCGCGATTTTATTTTTTGAAAATATCGCGAAATTTTCAAAGGGGTTAGCCTTTCGATTTTGTCGAAAATTTCAAGGGCTCAGAATATTCTGAAATAATTCCTGTAGACTATATCGGCCATGGCGAATCCAAATCTAAACTCAGTTCCTCTCTAGCCCCCGTAGTTTTCGAGAAATTAACTTTTTTTCGACAACGGAGCCTTTTACACAAAAACGGACACCAGAATCGTGTTCAGCGCCCTCTAATGTATACAGAGCCGCCCTTAAATCGCGATTTTATTTTTTGAAAATATCGTGAAATTTTCAAAGGGGTTAGCCTTTCGATTTTGTCGAAAATTTCAAGGGCTCAGAATATTCTGAAATAATTCCTGTAGACTATATCGGCCATGGCGAATCCAAATCTAAACTCAGTTCCTCTCTAGCCCCCGTAGTTTTCGAGAAATTAACTTTTTTTCGACAACGGAGCCTCTTACACAAAAACGGACACCAGAATCGTGTTCAGCGCCCTCTAATGTATACAGAGCCGCCCTTAAATCGCGATTTTATTTTTTGAAAATATCGTGAAATTTTCAAAGGGGTTAGTCTTTCGATTTTGTCGAAAATTTCAAGGGCTCAGAATATTCTGAAATAATTCCTGTAGACTATATCGGCTATGGCGAATCCAAATCTAAACTCAGTTCCTCTCTAGCCCCCGTAGTTTTCGAGAAATTAACTTTTTTTCGACAACGGAGCCTCTTACACAAAAACGGACACCAGAATCGTGTTCAGCGCCCTCTAATGTATACAGAGCCGCCCTTAAATCGCGATTTTATTTTTTGAAAATATCGTGAAATTTTCAAAGGGGTTAGCCTTTCGATTTTGTCGAAAATTTCAAGGGCTCAGAATATTCTGAAATAATTCCTGTAGACTATATCGGCCATGGCGAATCCAAATCTAAACTCAGTTCCTCTCTAGCCACCGTAGTTTTCGAGAAATTAACTTTTGTTCGACAACGGAGCCTCTTACACAAAAACGGACATAAAAATCGTGTTCAGCGACCCCAAATGCATACAGAGCCGCCCTTAAATCGCGATTTTATTTTTTGAAAATTTCGCAAAATTTTCAAAGACTATAGTCCATCGATTTTGTCGAAAATTTCAAGAGCTCAGAATATTCTGAAATAATTCCTGTAGACTATATCGCCCATAGCGAATCCAAATCTAAACTCAGTTCCTCTCGAGCCCCCGTAGTTTTCGAGAATTTAACTTTTTTTCGACAACGGAGCCTCTTACACAAAAACGGACACCAGAATCGTGTTCAGCGCCCTCTAATGTATACAGAGCCGCCCTTAAATCGCGATTTTATTTTTTGAAAATATCGTGAAATTTTCAAAGGGGTTAGCCTTTCGATTTTGTCGAAAATTTCAAGGGCTCAGAATATTCTGAAATAATTCCTGTAGACTATATCGGCCATGGCGAATCCAAATCTAAACTCAGTTCCTCTCTAGCCACCGTAGTTTTCGAGAAATTAACTTTTGTTCGACAACGGAGCCTCTTACACAAAAACGGACATAAAAATCGTGTTCAGCGACCCCAAATGCATACAGAGCCGCCCTTAAATCGCGATTTTATTTTTTGAAAATTTCGCAAAATTTTCAAAGACTATAGTCCATCGATTTTGTCGAAAATTTCAAGAGCTCAGAATATTCTGAAATAATTCCTGTAGACTATATCGCCCATAGCGAATCCAAATCTAAACTCAGTTCCTCTCTAGCCCCCGTAGTTTTCGAGAATTTAACTTTTTTTCGACAACGGAGCCTCTTACACAAAAACGGACACCAGAATCGTGTTCAGCGCCCTCTAATGTATACAGAGCCGCCCTTAAATCGCGATTTTATTTTTTGAAAATATCGTGAAATTTTCAAAGGGGTTAGCCTTTCGATTTTGTCGAAAATTTCAAGGGCTCAGAATATTCTGAAATAATTCCTGTAGACTATATGGGCTATGGCGAATCCAAATCTAAACTCAGTTCCTCTCTAGCCCCCCCAGTTTTCGAGAAATTAACTTTTTTTCGACAACGGAGCCTCTTACGCAAAAACGGACACCAGAATCGTGTTCAGCGCCCTCTAATGTGTACAGAGCCGCCCTTAAATCGCGATTTTATTTTTTGAAAATATCGTGAAATTTTCAAAGGGGTTAGTCTTTCGATTTTGTCGAAAATTTCAAGGGCTCAGAATATTCTGAAATAATTCCTGTAGACTATATCGGCCATGGCGAATCCAAATCTAAACTCAGTTCCTCTCTAGCCCCCGTAGTTTTCGAGAAATTAACTTTTTTTCGACAACGGAGCCTCTTACACAAAAACGGACACCAGAATCGTGTTCAGCGCCCTCTAATGTATACAGAGCCGCCCTTAAATCGCGATTTTATTTTTTGAAAATATCGTGAAATTTTCAAAGGGGTTAGCCTTTCGATTTTGTCGAAAATTTCAAGGGCTCAGAATATTCTGAAATAATTCCTGTAGACTATATCGGCCATGGCGAATCCAAATCTAAACTCAGTTCCTCTCTAGCCCCCGTAGTTTTCGAGAAATTAACTTTTTTTCGACAACGGAGCCTCTTACACAAAAACGGACACCAGAATCGTGTTCAGCGCCCTCTAATGTATACAGAGCCGCCCTTAAATCGCGATTTTATTTTTTGAAAATATCGTGAAATTTTCAAAGGGGTTAGCCTTTCGATTTTGTCGAAAATTTCAAGGGCTCAGAATATTCTGAAATAATTCCTGTAGACTATATCGGCCATGGCGAATCCAAATCTAAACTCAGTTCCTCTCTAGCCCCCGTAGTTTTCGAGAAATTAACTTTTTTTCGACAACGGAGCCTCTTACACAAAAACGGACACCAGAATCGTGTTCAGCGCCCTCTAATGTATACAGAGCCGCCCTTAAATCGCGATTTTATTTTTTGAAAATATCGTGAAATTTTCAAAGGGGTTAGCCTTTCGATTTTGTCGAAAATTTCAAGGGCTCAGAATATTCTGAAATAATTCCTGTAGACTATATCGGCTATGGCGAATCCAAATCTAAACTCAGTTCCTCTCTAGCCCCCGTAGTTTTCGAGAAATTAACTTTTTTTCGACAACGGAGCCTCTTACACAAAAACGGACACCAGAATCGTGTTCAGCGCCCTCTAATGTATACAGAGCCGCCCTTAAATCGCGATTTTATTTTTTGAAAATATCGTGAAATTTTCAAAGGGGTTAGCCTTTCGATTTTGTCGAAAATTTCAAGGGCTCAGAATATTCTGAAATAATTCCTGTAGACTATATCGGCCATGGCGAATCCAAATCTAAACTCAGTTCCTCTCTAGCCCCCGTAGTTTTCGAGAAATTAACTTTTTTTCGACAACGGAGCCTCTTACACAAAAACGGACACCAGAATCGTGTTCAGCGCCCTCTAATGTATACAGAGCCGCCCTTAAATCGCGATTTTATTTTTTGAAAATATCGTGAAATTTTCAAAGGGGTTAGCCTTTCGATTTTGTCGAAAATTTCAAGGGCTCAGAATATTCTGAAATAATTCCTGTAGACTATATCGGCTATGGCGAATCCAAATCTAAACTCAGTTCCTCTCTAGCCCCCGTAGTTTTCGAGAATTTAACTTTTTTTCGACAACGGAGCCTCTTACACAAAAACGGACACCAGAATCGTGTTCAGCGCCCTCTAATGTATACAGAGCCGCCCTTAAATCGCGATTTTATTTTTTGAAAATATCGTGAAATTTTCAAAGGGGTTAGCCTTTCGATTTTGTCGAAAATTTCAAGGGCTCAGAATATTCTGAAATAATTCCTGTAGACTATATCGGCTATGGCGAATCCAAATCTAAACTCAGTTCCTCTCTAGCCCCCCCAGTTTTCGAGAAATTAACTTTTTTTCGACAACGGAGCCTCTTACACAAAAACGGACACCAGAATCGTGTTCAGCGCCCTCTAATGTATACAGAGCCGCCCTTAAATCGCGATTTTATTTTTTGAAAATATCGTGAAATTTTCAAAGGGGTTAGTCTTTCGATTTTGTCGAAAATTTCAAGGGCTCAGAATATTCTGAAATAATTCCTGTAGACTATATCGGCCATGGCGAATCCAAATCTAAACTCAGTTCCTCTCTAGCCCCCCCAGTTTTCGAGAAATTAACTTTTTTTCGACAACGGAGCCTCTTACACAAAAACGGACACCAGAATCGTGTTCAGCGCCCTCTAATGTATACAGAGCCGCCCTTAAATCGCGATTTTATTTTTTGAAAATATCGTGAAATTTTCAAAGGGGTTAGCCTTTCGATTTTGTCGAAAATTTCAAGGGCTCAGAATATTCTGAAATAATTCCTGTAGACTATATCGGCCATGGCGAATCCAAATCTAAACTCAGTTCCTCTCTAGCCCCCGTAGTTTTCGAGAAATTAACTTTTTTTCGACAACGGAGCCTCTTACACAAAAACGGACACCAGAATCGTGTTCAGCGCCCTCTAATGTATACAGAGCCGCCCTTAAATCGCGATTTTATTTTTTGAAAATATCGTGAAATTTTCAAAGGGGTTAGCCTTTCGATTTTGTCGAAAATTTCAAGGGCTCAGAATATTCTGAAATAATTCCTGTAGACTATATCGGCCATGGCGAATCCAAATCTAAACTCAGTTCCTCTCTAGCCCCCGTAGTTTTCGAGAAATTAACTTTTTTTCGACAACGGAGCCTCTTACACAAAAACGGACACCAGAATCGTGTTCAGCGCCCTCTAATGTATACAGAGCCGCCCTTAAATCGCGATTTTATTTTTTGAAAATATCGTGAAATTTTCAAAGGGGTTAGCCTTTCGATTTTGTCGAAAATTTCAAGGGCTCAGAATATTCTGAAATAATTCCTGTAGACTATATCGGCCATGGCGAATCCAAATCTAAACTCAGTTCCTCTCTAGCCACCGTAGTTTTCGAGAAATTAACTTTTGTTCGACAACGGAGCCTCTTACACAAAAACGGACATAAAAATCGTGTTCAGCGACCCCAAATGCATACAGAGCCGCCCTTAAATCGCGATTTTATTTTTTGAAAATTTCGCAAAATTTTCAAAGACTATAGTCCATCGATTTTGTCGAAAATTTCAAGAGCTCAGAATATTCTGAAATAATTCCTGTAGACTATATCGCCCATAGCGAATCCAAATCTAAACTCAGTTCCTCTCGAGCCCCCGTAGTTTTCGAGAATTTAACTTTTTTTCGACAACGGAGCCTCTTACACAAAAACGGACACCAGAATCGTGTTCAGCGCCCTCTAATGTATACAGAGCCGCCCTTAAATCGCGATTTTATTTTTTGAAAATATCGTGAAATTTTCAAAGGGGTTAGCCTTTCGATTTTGTCGAAAATTTCAAGGGCTCAGAATATTCTGAAATAATTCCTGTAGACTATATCGGCTATGGCGAATCCAAATCTAAACTCAGTTCCTCTCTAGCCCCCCCAGTTTTCGAGAAATTAACTTTTTTTCGACAACGGAGCCTCTTACGCAAAAACGGACACCAGAATCGTGTTCAGCGCCCTCTAATGTGTACAGAGCCGCCCTTAAATCGCGATTTTATTTTTTGAAAATATCGTGAAATTTTCAAAGGGGTTAGTCTTTCGATTTTGTCGAAAATTTCAAGGGCTCAGAATATTCTGAAATAATTCCTGTAGACTATATCGGCCATGGCGAATCCAAATCTAAACTCAGTTCCTCTCTAGCCCCCGTAGTTTTCGAGAAATTAACTTTTTTTCGACAACGGAGCCTCTTACACAAAAACGGACACCAGAATCGTGTTCAGCGCCCTCTAATGTATACAGAGCCGCCCTTAAATCGCGATTTTATTTTTTGAAAATATCGTGAAATTTTCAAAGGGGTTAGCCTTTCGATTTTGTCGAAAATTTCAAGGGCTCAGAATATTCTGAAATAATTCCTGTAGACTATATCGGCCATGGCGAATCCAAATCTAAACTCAGTTCCTCTCTAGCCCCCGTAGTTTTCGAGAAATTAACTTTTTTTCGACAACGGAGCCTCTTACACAAAAACGGACACCAGAATCGTGTTCAGCGCCCTCTAATGTATACAGAGCCGCCCTTAAATCGCGATTTTATTTTTTGAAAATATCGTGAAATTTTCAAAGGGGTTAGCCTTTCGATTTTGTCGAAAATTTCAAGGGCTCAGAATATTCTGAAATAATTCCTGTAGACTATATCGGCCATGGCGAATCCAAATCTAAACTCAGTTCCTCTCTAGCCCCCGTAGTTTTCGAGAAATTAACTTTTTTTCGACAACGGAGCCTCTTACACAAAAACGGACACCAGAATCGTGTTCAGCGCCCTCTAATGTATACAGAGCCGCCCTTAAATCGCGATTTTATTTTTTGAAAATATCGTGAAATTTTCAAAGGGGTTAGCCTTTCGATTTTGTCGAAAATTTCAAGGGCTCAGAATATTCTGAAATAATTCCTGTAGACTATATCGGCTATGGCGAATCCAAATCTAAACTCAGTTCCTCTCTAGCCCCCGTAGTTTTCGAGAAATTAACTTTTTTTCGACAACGGAGCCTCTTACACAAAAACGGACACCAGAATCGTGTTCAGCGCCCTCTAATGTATACAGAGCCGCCCTTAAATCGCGATTTTATTTTTTGAAAATATCGTGAAATTTTCAAAGGGGTTAGCCTTTCGATTTTGTCGAAAATTTCAAGGGCTCAGAATATTCTGAAATAATTCCTGTAGACTATATCGGCCATGGCGAATCCAAATCTAAACTCAGTTCCTCTCTAGCCCCCGTAGTTTTCGAGAAATTAACTTTTTTTCGACAACGGAGCCTCTTACACAAAAACGGACACCAGAATCGTGTTCAGCGCCCTCTAATGTATACAGAGCCGCCCTTAAATCGCGATTTTATTTTTTGAAAATATCGTGAAATTTTCAAAGGGGTTAGCCTTTCGATTTTGTCGAAAATTTCAAGGGCTCAGAATATTCTGAAATAATTCCTGTAGACTATATCGGCCATGGCGAATCCAAATCTAAACTCAGTTCCTCTCTAGCCACCGTAGTTTTCGAGAAATTAACTTTTGTTCGACAACGGAGCCTCTTACACAAAAACGGACATAAAAATCGTGTTCAGCGACCCCAAATGCATACAGAGCCGCCCTTAAATCGCGATTTTATTTTTTGAAAATTTCGCCAAATTTTCAAAGGCTATAGTCCATCGATTTTGTCGAAAATTTCAAGAGCTCAGAATATTCTGAAATAATTCCTGTAGACTATATCGCCCATAGCGAATCCAAATCTAAACTCAGTTCCTCTCTAGCCCCCGTAGTTTTCGAGAATTTAACTTTTTTTCGACAACGGAGCCTCTTACACAAAAACGGACACCAGAATCGTGTTCAGCGCCCTCTAATGTATACAGAGCCGCCCTTAAATCGCGATTTTATTTTTTGAAAATATCGTGAAATTTTCAAAGGGGTTAGCCTTTCGATTTTGTCGAAAATTTCAAGGGCTCAGAATATTCTGAAATAATTCCTGTAGACTATATCGGCTATGGCGAATCCAAATCTAAACTCAGTTCCTCTCTAGCCCCCCCAGTTTTCGAGAAATTAACTTTTTTTCGACAACGGAGCCTCTTACACAAAAACGGACACCAGAATCGTGTTCAGCGCCCTCTAATGTATACAGAGCCGCCCTAAATCGCGATTTTATTTTTTGAAAATATCGTGAAATTTTCAAAGGGGTTAGTCTTTCGATTTTGTCGAAAATTTCAAGGGCTCAGAATATTCTGAAATAATTCCTGTAGACTATATCGGCCATGGCGAATCCAAATCTAAACTCAGTTCCTCTCTAGCCCCCGTAGTTTTCGAGAAATTAACTTTTTTTCGACAACGGAGCCTCGTACACAAAAACGGACAACGCCATCGTGTTCAGCGCCCTCTAATGCATACAGAGCCGCCCTTAAATCGCGATTTTATTTTTTGAAAATATCGCGAAATTTTCAAAGGGGTTAGCCTTTCGATTTTGTCGAAAATTTCAAGGGCTCAGAATATTCTGAAATAATTCCTGTAGACTATATCGGCCATGGCGAATCCAAATCTAAACTCAGTTCCTCTCTAGCCCCCGTAGTTTTCGAGAAATTAACTTTTTTTCGACAACGGAGCCTCTTACACAAAAACGGACACCAGAATCGTGTTCAGCGCCCTCTAATGTATACAGAGCCGCCCTTAAATCGCGATTTTATTTTTTGAAAATATCGTGAAATTTTCAAAGGGGTTAGTCTTTCGATTTTGTCGAAAATTTCAAGGGCTCAGAATATTCTGAAATAATTCCTGTAGACTATATCGGCCATGGCGAATCCAAATCTAAACTCAGTTCCTCTCTAGCCCCCGTAGTTTTCGAGAAATTAACTTTTTTTCGACAACGGAGCCTCGTACACAAAAACGGACAACGCCATCGTGTTCAGCGCCCTCTAATGCATACAGAGCCGCCCTTAAATCGCGATTTAATTTTTTGAAAATATCGCGAAATTTTCAAAGGGGTTAGCCTTTCGATTTTGTCGAAAATTTCAAGGGCTCAGAATATTCTGAAATAATTCCTGTAGACTATATCGGCCATGGCGAATCCAAATCTAAACTCAGTTCCTCTCTAGCCCCCGTAGTTTTCGAGAAATTAACTTTTTTTCGACAACGGAGCCTCGTACACAAAAACGGACAACGCCATCGTGTTCAGCGCCCTCTAATGCATACAGAGCCGCCCTTAAATCGCGATTTTATTTTTTGAAAATATCGCGAAATTTTCAAAGGGGTTAGCCTTTCGATTTTGTCGAAAATTTCAAGGGCTCAGAATATTCTGAAATAATTCCTGTAGACTATATCGGCCATGGCGAATCCAAATCTAAACTCAGTTCCTCTCTAGCCCCCGTAGTTTTCGAGAAATTAACTTTTTTTCGACAACGGAGCCTCTTACACAAAAACGGACACCAGAATCGTGTTCAGCGCCCTCTAATGTATACAGAGCCGCCCTTAAATCGCGATTTTATTTTTTGAAAATATCGTGAAATTTTCAAAGGGGTTAGCCTTTCGATTTTGTCGAAAAT
Source organism: Monochamus alternatus (assembly GCA_037114965.1). Classification (NCBI taxonomy): domain Eukaryota; kingdom Metazoa; phylum Arthropoda; class Insecta; order Coleoptera; family Cerambycidae; genus Monochamus; species Monochamus alternatus. The sequence goes on from CM073433.1 coordinate 56,288,406, forward strand.
TTCAAGGGCTCAGAATATTCTGAAATAATTCCTGTAGACTATATCGGCCATGGCGAATCCAAATCTAAACTCAGTTCCTCTCTAGCCCCCGTAGTTTTCGAGAAATTAACTTTTTTTCGACAACGGAGCCTCTTACACAAAAACGGACATCAGAATCGTGTTCACCGACCCCAAATGCATACAGAGCCGCCCTTAAATCGCGATTTTTTTTTTGAAAATATCGTGAAATTTTCAAAGGGGTTAGCCTTTCGATTTTGTCGAAAATTTCAAGGGCTCAGAATATTCTGAAATAATTCCTGTAGACTATATCGGCCATGGCGAATCCAAATCTAAACTCAGTTCCTCTCTAGCCACCGTAGTTTTCGAGAAATTAACTTTTGTTCGACAACGGAGCCTCTTACACAAAAACGGACATAAAAATCGTGTTCAGCGACCCCAAATGCATACAGAGCCGCCCTTAAATCGCGATTTTATTTTTTGAAAATTTCGCAAAATTTTCAAAGACTGTCCATTGATTTTGTCGAAAATTTCAAGAGCTCAGAATATTCTGAAATAATTCCTGTAGACTATATCGCCCATGGCGAATCCAAATCTAAACTCAGTTCCTCTCTAGCCCCCGTAGTTTTCGAGAAATTAACTTTTTTTCGACAACGGAGCCTCTTACACAAAAACGGACACCAGAATCGTGTTCAGCGCCCTCTAATGTATACAGAGCCGCCCTTAAATCGCGATTTTATTTTTTGAAAATATCGTGAAATTTTCAAAGGGGTTAGCCTTTCGATTTTGTCGAAAATTTCAAGGGCTCAGAATATTCTGAAATAATTCCTGTAGACTATATCGGCCATGGCGAATCCAAATCTAAACTCAGTTCCTCTCTAGCCCCCGTAGTTTTCGAGAAATTAACTTTTTTTCGACAACGGAGCCTCTTACACAAAAACGGACACCAGAATCGTGTTCAGCGCCCTCTAATGTATACAGAGCCGCCCTTAAATCGCGATTTTATTTTTTGAAAATATCGTGAAATTTTCAAAGGGGTTAGCCTTTCGATTTTGTCGAAAATTTCAAGGGCTCAGAATATTCTGAAATAATTCCTGTAGACTATATCGGCCATGGCGAATCCAAATCTAAACTCAGTTCCTCTCTAGCCCCCGTAGTTTTCGAGAAATTAACTTTTTTTCGACAACGGAGCCTCTTACACAAAAACGGACACCAGAATCGTGTTCAGCGCCCTCTAATGTATACAGAGCCGCCCTTAAATCGCGATTTTATTTTTTGAAAATATCGTGAAATTTTCAAAGGGGTTAGTCTTTCGATTTTGTCGAAAATTTCAAGGGCTCAGAATATTCTGAAATAATTCCTGTAGACTATATCGGCCATGGCGAATCCAAATCTAAACTCAGTTCCTCTCTAGCCCCCGTAGTTTTCGAGAAATTAACTTTTTTTCGACAACGGAGCCTCTTACACAAAAACGGACACCAGAATCGTGTTCAGCGCCCTCTAATGTATACAGAGCCGCCCTTAAATCGCGATTTTATTTTTTGAAAATATTGTGAAATTTTCAAAGGGGTTAGCCTTTCGATTTTGTCGAAAATTTCAAGGGCTCAGAATATTCTGAAATAATTCCTGTAGACTATATCGGCCATGGCGAATCCAAATCTAAACTCAGTTCCTCTCTAGCCCCCGTAGTTTTCGAGAAATTAACTTTTTTTCGACAACGGAGCCTCTTACACAAAAACGGACATCAGAATCGTGTTCACCGACCCCAAATGCATACAGAGCCGCCCTTAAATCGCGATTTTATTTTTTGAAAATATCGTGAAATTTTCAATTGGCCATGGCGAATCCAAATCTAAACTCAGTTCCTCTCTAGCCCCCGTAGTTTTCGAGAAATTAACTTTTTTTCGACAACGGAGCCTCTTACACAAAAACGGACACCAGAATCGTGTTCAGCGCCCTCTAATGTATACAGAGCCGCCCTTAAATCGCGATTTTATTTTTTGAAAATATCGTGAAATTTTCAAAGGGGTTAGCCTTTCGATTTTGTCGAAAATTTCAATGGCTCAGAATATTCTGAAATAATTCCTGTAGACTATATCGGCCATGGCGAATCCAAATCTAAACTCAGTTCCTCTCTAGCCCCCGTAGTTTTCGAGAAATTAAATTTTTTTCGACAACGTAGCCTCGTACACAAAAACGGACAACGCCATCGTGTTCAGCGCCCTCTAATGCATACAGAGCCGCCCTTAAATCGCAATTTTATTTTTTGAAAATATCGTGAAATTTTCAAAGGGGTTTCAATGGCTCAGAATATTCTGAAATAATTCCTGTAGACTATATCGGCCATGGCGAATCCAAATCTAAACTCAGTTCCTCTCTAGCCCCCGTAGTTTTCGAGAAATTAACTTTTTTTCGACAACGGAGCCTCGGACACAAAAACGGACAACGCCATCGTGTTCAGCGCCCTCTAATGCATACAGAGCCGCCCTTAAATCGCGATTTTATTTTTTGAAAATATCGCGAAATTTTCAAAGGGGTTAGTCTTTCGATTTTGTCGAAAATTTCAAGGGCTCAGAATATTCTGAAATAATTCCTGTAGACTATATCGGCCATGGCGAATCCAAATCTAAACTCAGTTCCTCTCTAGCCCCCGTAGTTTTCGAGAAATTAACTTTTTTTCGACAACGGAGCCTCTTACACAAAAACGGACATCAGAATCGTGTTCACCGACCCCAAATGCATACAGAGCCGCCCTTAAATCGCGATTTTATTTTTTGAAAATATCGTGAAATTTTCAAAGGGGTTAGCCTTTCGATTTTGTCGAAAATTTCAAGGGCTCAGAATATTCTGAAATAATTCCTGTAGACTATATCGGCCATGGCGAATCCAAATCTAAACTCAGTTCCTCTCTAGCCTCCGTAGTTTTCGAGAAATTAACTTTTTTTCGACAACGGAGCCTCTTACACAAAAACGGACACCAGAATCGTGTTCAGCGCCCTCTAATGTATACAGAGCCGCCCTTAAATCGCGATTTTATTTTTTGAAAATATCGTGAAATTTTCAAAGGGGTTAGCCTTTCGATTTTGTCGAAAATTTCAAGGGCTCAGAATATTCTGAAATAATTCCTGTAGACTATATCGGCCATAGCGAATCCAAATCTAAACTCAGTTCCTCTCTAGCCCCCGTAGTTTTCGAGAAATTAACTTTTTTTCGACAACGGAGCCTCTTACACAAAAACGGACACCAGAATCGTGTTCAGCGCCCTCTAATGTATACAGAGCCGCCCTTAAATCGCGATTTTATTTTTTGAAAATATCGTGAAATTTTCAAAGGGGTTAGCCTTTCGATTTTGTCGAAAATTTCAAGGGCTCAGAATATTCTGAAATAATTCCTGTAGACTATATCGGCCATGGCGAATCCAAATCTAAACTCAGTTCCTCTCTAGCCCCCGTAGTTTTCGAGAAATTAACTTTTTTTCGACAACGGAGCCTCTTACACAAAAACGGACACCAGAATCGTGTTCAGCGCCCTCTAATGTATACAGAGCCGCCCTTAAATCGCGATTTTATTTTTTGAAAATATCGTGAAATTTTCAAAGGGGTTAGCCTTTCGATTTTGTCGAAAATTTCAAGGGCTCAGAATATTCTGAAATAATTCCTGTAGACTATATCGGCTATGGCGAATCCAAATCTAAACTCAGTTCCTCTCTAGCCCCCGTAGTTTTCGAGAAATTAACTTTTTTTCGACAACGGAGCCTCTTACACAAAAACGGACACCAGAATCGTGTTCAGCGCCCTCTAATGTATACAGAGCCGCCCTTAAATCGCGATTTTATTTTTTGAAAATATCGTGAAATTTTCAAAGGGGTTAGCCTTTCGATTTTGTCGAAAATTTCAAGGGCTCAGAATATTCTGAAATAATTCCTGTAGACTATATCGGCCATGGCGAATCCAAATCTAAACTCAGTTCCTCTCTAGCCACCGTAGTTTTCGAGAAATTAACTTTTGTTCGACAACGGAGCCTCTTACACAAAAACGGACATAAAAATCGTGTTCAGCGACCCCAAATGCATACAGAGCCGCCCTTAAATCGCGATTTTATTTTTTGAAAATTTCGCAAAATTTTCAAAGGCTATAGTCCATCGATTTTGTCGAAAATTTCAAGAGCTCAGAATATTCTGAAATAATTCCTGTAGACTATATCGCCCATAGCGAATCCAAATCTAAACTCAGTTCCTCTCTAGCCCCCGTAGTTTTCGAGAATTTAACTTTTTTTCGACAACGGAGCCTCTTACACAAAAACGGACACCAGAATCGTGTTCAGCGCCCTCTAATGTATACAGAGCCGCCCTTAAATCGCGATTTTATTTTTTGAAAATATCGTGAAATTTTCAAAGGGGTTAGCCTTTCGATTTTGTCGAAAATTTCAAGGGCTCAGAATATTCTGAAATAATTCCTGTAGACTATATCGGCTATGGCGAATCCAAATCTAAACTCAGTTCCTCTCTAGCCCCCCCAGTTTTCGAGAAATTAACTTTTTTTCGACAACGGAGCCTCTTACACAAAAACGGACACCAGAATCGTGTTCAGCGCCCTCTAATGTATACAGAGCCGCCCTTAAATCGCGATTTTATTTTTTGAAAATATCGTGAAATTTTCAAAGGGGTTAGTCTTTCGATTTTGTCGAAAATTTCAAGGGCTCAGAATATTCTGAAATAATTCCTGTAGACTATATCGGCCATGGCGAATCCAAATCTAAACTCAGTTCCTCTCTAGCCCCCGTAGTTTTCGAGAAATTAACTTTTTTTCGACAACGGAGCCTCGTACACAAAAACGGACAACGCCATCGTGTTCAGCGCCCTCTAATGCATACAGAGCCGCCCTTAAATCGCGATTTTATTTTTTGAAAATATCGCGAAATTTTCAAAGGGGTTAGCCTTTCGATTTTGTCGAAAATTTCAAGGGCTCAGAATATTCTGAAATAATTCCTGTAGACTATATCGGCCATGGCGAATCCAAATCTAAACTCAGTTCCTCTCTAGCCCCCGTAGTTTTCGAGAAATTAACTTTTTTTCGACAACGGAGCCTCTTACACAAAAACGGACACCAGAATCGTGTTCAGCGCCCTCTAATGTATACAGAGCCGCCCTTAAATCGCGATTTTATTTTTTGAAAATATCGTGAAATTTTCAAAGGGGTTAGTCTTTCGATTTTGTCGAAAATTTCAAGGGCTCAGAATATTCTGAAATAATTCCTGTAGACTATATCGGCCATGGCGAATCCAAATCTAAACTCAGTTCCTCTCTAGCCCCCGTAGTTTTCGAGAAATTAACTTTTTTTCGACAACGGAGCCTCGTACACAAAAACGGACAACGCCATCGTGTTCAGCGCCCTCTAATGCATACAGAGCCGCCCTTAAATCGCGATTTAATTTTTTGAAAATATCGCGAAATTTTCAAAGGGGTTAGCCTTTCGATTTTGTCGAAAATTTCAAGGGCTCAGAATATTCTGAAATAATTCCTGTAGACTATATCGGCCATGGCGAATCCAAATCTAAACTCAGTTCCTCTCTAGCCCCCGTAGTTTTCGAGAAATTAACTTTTTTTCGACAACGGAGCCTCGTACACAAAAACGGACAACGCCATCGTGTTCAGCGCCCTCTAATGCATACAGAGCCGCCCTTAAATCGCGATTTTATTTTTTGAAAATATCGCGAAATTTTCAAAGGGGTTAGCCTTTCGATTTTGTCGAAAATTTCAAGGGCTCAGAATATTCTGAAATAATTCCTGTAGACTATATCGGCCATGGCGAATCCAAATCTAAACTCAGTTCCTCTCTAGCCCCCGTAGTTTTCGAGAAATTAACTTTTTTTCGACAACGGAGCCTCTTACACAAAAACGGACACCAGAATCGTGTTCAGCGCCCTCTAATGTATACAGAGCCGCCCTTAAATCGCGATTTTATTTTTTGAAAATATCGTGAAATTTTCAAAGGGGTTAGCCTTTCGATTTTGTCGAAAATTTCAAGGGCTCAGAATATTCTGAAATAATTCCTGTAGACTATATCGGCCATGGCGAATCCAAATCTAAACTCAGTTCCTCTCTAGCCCCCGTAGTTTTCGAGAAATTAACTTTTTTTCGACAACGGAGCCTCTTACACAAAAACGGACATCAGAATCGTGTTCACCGACCCCAAATGCATACAGAGCCGCCCTTAAATCGCGATTTTTTTTTTGAAAATATCGTGAAATTTTCAAAGGGGTTAGCCTTTCGATTTTGTCGAAAATTTCAAGGGCTCAGAATATTCTGAAATAATTCCTGTAGACTATATCGGCCATGGCGAATCCAAATCTAAACTCAGTTCCTCTCTAGCCACCGTAGTTTTCGAGAAATTAACTTTTGTTCGACAACGGAGCCTCTTACACAAAAACGGACATAAAAATCGTGTTCAGCGACCCCAAATGCATACAGAGCCGCCCTTAAATCGCGATTTTATTTTTTGAAAATTTCGCAAAATTTTCAAAGACTGTCCATTGATTTTGTCGAAAATTTCAAGAGCTCAGAATATTCTGAAATAATTCCTGTAGACTATATCGCCCATGGCGAATCCAAATCTAAACTCAGTTCCTCTCTAGCCCCCGTAGTTTTCGAGAAATTAACTTTTTTTCGACAACGGAGCCTCTTACACAAAAACGGACACCAGAATCGTGTTCAGCGCCCTCTAATGTATACAGAGCCGCCCTTAAATCGCGATTTTATTTTTTGAAAATATCGTGAAATTTTCAAAGGGGTTAGCCTTTCGATTTTGTCGAAAATTTCAAGGGCTCAGAATATTCTGAAATAATTCCTGTAGACTATATCGGCCATGGCGAATCCAAATCTAAACTCAGTTCCTCTCTAGCCCCCGTAGTTTTCGAGAAATTAACTTTTTTTCGACAACGGAGCCTCTTACACAAAAACGGACACCAGAATCGTGTTCAGCGCCCTCTAATGTATACAGAGCCGCCCTTAAATCGCGATTTTATTTTTTGAAAATATCGTGAAATTTTCAAAGGGGTTAGCCTTTCGATTTTGTCGAAAATTTCAAGGGCTCAGAATATTCTGAAATAATTCCTGTAGACTATATCGGCCATGGCGAATCCAAATCTAAACTCAGTTCCTCTCTAGCCCCCGTAGTTTTCGAGAAATTAACTTTTTTTCGACAACGGAGCCTCTTACACAAAAACGGACACCAGAATCGTGTTCAGCGCCCTCTAATGTATACAGAGCCGCCCTTAAATCGCGATTTTATTTTTTGAAAATATCGTGAAATTTTCAAAGGGGTTAGTCTTTCGATTTTGTCGAAAATTTCAAGGGCTCAGAATATTCTGAAATAATTCCTGTAGACTATATCGGCCATGGCGAATCCAAATCTAAACTCAGTTCCTCTCTAGCCCCCGTAGTTTTCGAGAAATTAACTTTTTTTCGACAACGGAGCCTCTTACACAAAAACGGACACCAGAATCGTGTTCAGCGCCCTCTAATGTATACAGAGCCGCCCTTAAATCGCGATTTTATTTTTTGAAAATATTGTGAAATTTTCAAAGGGGTTAGCCTTTCGATTTTGTCGAAAATTTCAAGGGCTCAGAATATTCTGAAATAATTCCTGTAGACTATATCGGCCATGGCGAATCCAAATCTAAACTCAGTTCCTCTCTAGCCCCCGTAGTTTTCGAGAAATTAACTTTTTTTCGACAACGGAGCCTCTTACACAAAAACGGACATCAGAATCGTGTTCACCGACCCCAAATGCATACAGAGCCGCCCTTAAATCGCGATTTTATTTTTTGAAAATATCGTGAAATTTTCAAAGGGGTTAGCCTTTCGATTTTGTCGAAAATTTCAAGGGCACAGAATATTCTGAAATAATTCCTGTAGACTATATCGGCCATGGCGAATCCAAATCTAAACTCAGTTCCTCTCTAGCCACCGTAGTTTTCGAGAAATTAACTTTTGTTCGACAACGGAGCCTCTTACACAAAAACGGACATAAAAATCGTGTTCAGCGACCCCAAATGCATACAGAGCCGCCCTTAAATCGCGATTTTATTTTTTGAAAATTTCGCAAAATTTTCAAAGACTGTCCATTGATTTTGTCGAAAATTTCAAGAGCTCAGAATATTCTGAAATAATTCCTGTAGACTATATCGCCCATGGCGAATCCAAATCTAAACTCAGTTCCTCTCTAGCCCCCGTAGTTTTCGAGAAATTAACTTTTTTTCGACAACGGAGCCTCTTACACAAAAACGGACACCAGAATCGTGTTCAGCGCCCTCTAATGTATACAGAGCCGCCCTTAAATCGCGATTTTATTTTTTGAAAATATCGTGAAATTTTCAAAGGGGTTAGCCTTTCGATTTTGTCGAAAATTTCAAGGGCTCAGAATATTCTGAAATAATTCCTGTAGACTATATCGGCCATGGCGAATCCAAATCTAAACTCAGTTCCTCTCTAGCCCCCGTAGTTTTCGAGAAATTAACTTTTTTTCGACAACGGAGCCTCTTACACAAAAACGGACATCAGAATCGTGTTCACCGACCCCAACTGCATACAGAGCCGCCCTTAAATCGCGATTTTATTTTTTGAAAATATCGTGAAATTTTCAATTGGCCATGGCGAATCCAAATCTAAACTCAGTTCCTCTCTAGCCCCCGTAGTTTTCGAGAAATTAACTTTTTTTCGACAACGGAGCCTCTTACACAAAAACGGACACCAGAATCGTGTTCAGCGCCCTCTAATGTATACAGAGCCGCCCTTAAATCGCGATTTTATTTTTTGAAAATATCGTGAAATTTTCAAAGGGGTTAGCCTTTCGATTTTGTCGAAAATTTCAATGGCTCAGAATATTCTGAAATAATTCCTGTAGACTATATCGGCCATGGCGAATCCAAATCTAAACTCAGTTCCTCTCTAGCCCCCGTAGTTTTCGAGAAATTAAATTTTTTTCGACAACGTAGCCTCGTACACAAAAACGGACAACGCCATCGTGTTCAGCGCCCTCTAATGCATACAGAGCCGCCCTTAAATCGCAATTTTATTTTTTGAAAATATCGTGAAATTTTCAAAGGGGTTTCAATGGCTCAGAATATTCTGAAATAATTCCTGTAGACTATATCGGCCATGGCGAATCCAAATCTAAACTCAGTTCCTCTCTAGCCCCCGTAGTTTTCGAGAAATTAACTTTTTTTCGACAACGGAGCCTCGGACACAAAAACGGACAACGCCATCGTGTTCAGCGCCCTCTAATGCATACAGAGCCGCCCTTAAATCGCGATTTTATTTTTTGAAAATATCGCGAAATTTTCAAAGGGGTTAGTCTTTCGATTTTGTCGAAAATTTCAAGGGCTCAGAATATTCTGAAATAATTCCTGTAGACTATATCGGCCATGGCGAATCCAAATCTAAACTCAGTTCCTCTCTAGCCCCCGTAGTTTTCGAGAAATTAACTTTTTTTCGACAACGGAGCCTCTTACACAAAAACGGACATCAGAATCGTGTTCACCGACCCCAAATGCATACAGAGCCGCCCTTAAATCGCGATTTTATTTTTTGAAAATATCGTGAAATTTTCAAAGGGGTTAGCCTTTCGATTTTATCGAAAATTTCAAGGGCTCAGAATATTCTGAAATAATTCCTGTAGACTATATCGGCCATGGCGAATCCAAATCTAAACTCAGTTCCTCTCTAGCCTCCGTAGTTTTCGAGAAATTAACTTTTTTTCGACAACGGAGCCTCTTACACAAAAACGGACACCAGAATCGTGTTCAGCGCCCTCTAATGTATACAGAGCCGCCCTTAAATCGCGATTTTATTTTTTGAAAATATCGTGAAATTTTCAAAGGGGTTAGCCTTTCGATTTTGTCGAAAATTTCAAGGGCTCAGAATATTCTGAAATAATTCCTGTAGACTATATCGGCCATAGCGAATCCAAATCTAAACTCAGTTCCTCTCTAGCCCCCGTAGTTTTCGAGAAATTAACTTTTTTTCGACAACGGAGCCTCTTACACAAAAACGGACACCAGAATCGTGTTCAGCGCCCTCTAATGCATACAGAGCCGCCCTTAAATCGCGATTTTATTTTTTGAAAATATCGTGAAATTTTCAAAGGGGTTAGCCTTTCGATTTTGTCGAAAATTTCAAGGGCTCAGAATATTCTGAAATAATTCCTGTAGACTATATCGGCCATGGCGAATCCAAATCTAAACTCAGTTCCTCTCTAGCCCCCGTAGTTTTCGAGAAATTAACTTTTTTTCGACAACGGAGCCTCTTACACAAAAATGGACACCAGAATCGTGTTCAGCGCCCTCTAATGTATACAGAGCCGCCCTTAAATCGCGATTTTATTTTTTGAAAATATCGTGAAATTTTCAAAGGGGTTAGCCTTTCGATTTTGTCGAAAATTTCAAGGGCTCAGAATATTCTGAAATAATTCCTGTAGACTATATCGGCCATGGCGAATCCAAATCTAAACTCAGTTCCTCTCTAGCCACCGTAGTTTTCGAGAAATTAACTTTTGTTCGACAACGGAGCCTCTTACACAAAAACGGACATAAAAATCGTGTTCAGCGACCCCAAATGCATACAGAGCCGCCCTTAAATCGCGATTTTATTTTTTGAAAATTTCGCAAAATTTTCAAAGACTATAGTCCATCGATTTTGTCGAAAATTTCAAGAGCTCAGAATATTCTGAAATAATTCCTGTAGACTATATCGCCCATAGCGAATCCAAATCTAAACTCAGTTCCTCTCTAGCCCCCGTAGTTTTCGAGAATTTAACTTTTTTTCGACAACGGAGCCTCTTACACAAAAACGGACACCAGAATCGTGTTCAGCGCCCTCTAATGTATACAGAGCCGCCCTTAAATCGCGATTTTATTTTTTGAAAATATCGTGAAATTTTCAAAGGGGTTAGCCTTTCGATTTTGTCGAAAATTTCAAGGGCTCAGAATATTCTGAAATAATTCCTGTAGACTATATCGGCTATGGCGAATCCAAATCTAAACTCAGTTCCTCTCTAGCCCCCCCAGTTTTCGAGAAATTAACTTTTTTTCGACAACGGAGCCTCTTACGCAAAAACGGACACCAGAATCGTGTTCAGCGCCCTCTAATGTGTACAGAGCCGCCCTTAAATCGCGATTTTATTTTTTGAAAATATCGTGAAATTTTCAAAGGGGTTAGTCTTTCGATTTTGTCGAAAATTTCAAGGGCTCAGAATATTCTGAAATAATTCCTGTAGACTATATCGGCCATGGCGAATCCAAATCTAAACTCAGTTCCTCTCTAGCCCCCGTAGTTTTCGAGAAATTAACTTTTTTTCGACAACGGAGCCTCTTACACAAAAACGGACACCAGAATCGTGTTCAGCGCCCTCTAATGTATACAGAGCCGCCCTTAAATCGCGATTTTATTTTTTGAAAATATCGTGAAATTTTCAAAGGGGTTAGTCTTTCGATTTTGTCGAAAATTTCAAGGGCTCAGAATATTCTGAAATAATTCCTGTAGACTATATCGGCCATGGCGAATCCAAATCTAAACTCAGTTCCTCTCTAGCCTCCGTAGTTTTCGAGAAATTAACTTTTTTTCGACAACGGAGCCTCTTACACAAAAACGGACACCAGAATCGTGTTCAGCGCCCTCTAATGTATACAGAGCCGCCCTTAAATCGCGATTTTATTTTTTGAAAATATCGTGAAATTTTCAAAGGGGTTAGTTAGCCTTTCGATTTTGTCGAAAATTTCAAGGGCTCAGAATATTCTGAAATAATTCCTGTAGACTATATCGGCCATGGCGAATCCAAATCTAAACTCAGTTCCTCTCTAGCCCCCGTAGTTTTCGAGAAATTAACTTTTTTTCGACAACGGAGCCTCTTACACAAAAACGGACACCAGAATCGTGTTCAGCGCCCTGTAATGTATACAGAGCCGCCCTTAAATCGCGATTTTATTTTTTGAAAATATCGCGAAATTTTCAAAGGGGTTAGCCTTTCGATTTTGTCGAAAATTTCAAGGGCTCAGAATATTCTGAAATAATTCCTGTAGACTATATCGGCCATGGCGAATCCAAATCTAAACTCAGTTCCTCTCTAGCCCCCGTAGTTTTCGAGAAATTAACTTTTTTTCGACAACGGAGCCTCTTACACAAAAACGGACACCAGAATCGTGTTCAGCGCCCTCTAATGTATACAGAGCCGCCCTTAAATCGCGATTTTATTTTTTGAAAATATCGTGAAATTTTCAAAGGGGTTAGCCTTTCGATTTTGTCGAAAATTTCAAGGGCTCAGAATATTCTGAAATAATTCCTGTAGACTATATCGGCCATAGCGAATCCAAATCTAAACTCAGTTCCTCTCTAGCCCCCGTAGTTTTCGAGAAATTAACTTTTTTTCGACAACGGAGCCTCTTACACAAAAACGGACACCAGAATCGTGTTCAGCGCCCTCTAATGCATACAGAGCCGCCCTTAAATCGCGATTTTATTTTTTGAAAATATCGTGAAATTTTCAAAGGGGTTAGCCTTTCGATTTTGTCGAAAATTTCAAGGGCTCAGAATATTCTGAAATAATTCCTGTAGACTATATCGGCCATGGCGAATCCAAATCTAAACTCAGTTCCTCTCTAGCCCCCGTAGTTTTCGAGAAATTAACTTTTTTTCGACAACGGAGCCTCTTACACAAAAATGGACACCAGAATCGTGTTCAGCGCCCTCTAATGTATACAGAGCCGCCCTTAAATCGCGATTTTATTTTTTGAAAATATCGTGAAATTTTCAAAGGGGTTAGCCTTTCGATTTTGTCGAAAATTTCAAGGGCTCAGAATATTCTGAAATAATTCCTGTAGACTATATCGGCCATGGCGAATCCAAATCTAAACTCAGTTCCTCTCTAGCCACCGTAGTTTTCGAGAAATTAACTTTTGTTCGACAACGGAGCCTCTTACACAAAAACGGACATAAAAATCGTGTTCAGCGACCCCAAATGCATACAGAGCCGCCCTTAAATCGCGATTTTATTTTTTGAAAATTTCGCAAAATTTTCAAAGACTATAGTCCATCGATTTTGTCGAAAATTTCAAGAGCTCAGAATATTCTGAAATAATTCCTGTAGACTATATCGCCCATAGCGAATCCAAATCTAAACTCAGTTCCTCTCTAGCCCCCGTAGTTTTCGAGAATTTAACTTTTTTTCGACAACGGAGCCTCTTACGCAAAAACGGACACCAGAATCGTGTTCAGCGCCCTCTAATGTGTACAGAGCCGCCCTTAAATCGCGATTTTATTTTTTGAAAATATCGTGAAATTTTCAAAGGGGTTAGTCTTTCGATTTTGTCGAAAATTTCAAGGGCTCAGAATATTCTGAAATAATTCCTGTAGACTATATCGGCCATGGCGAATCCAAATCTAAACTCAGTTCCTCTCTAGCCCCCGTAGTTTTCGAGAAATTAACTTTTTTTCGACAACGGAGCCTCTTACACAAAAACGGACACCAGAATCGTGTTCAGCGCCCTCTAATGTATACAGAGCCGCCCTTAAATCGCGATTTTATTTTTTGAAAATATCGCGAAATTTTCAAAGGGGTTAGCCTTTCGATTTTGTCGAAAATTTCAAGGGCTCAGAATATTCTGAAATAATTCCTGTAGACTATATCGGCCATGGCGAATCCAAATCTAAACTCAGTTCCTCTCTAGCCCCCGTAGTTTTCGAGAAATTAACTTTTTTTCGACAACGGAGCCTCTTACACAAAAACGGACACCAGAATCGTGTTCAGCGCCCTCTAATGTATACAGAGCCGCCCTTAAATCGCGATTTTATTTTTTGAAAATATCGTGAAATTTTCAAAGGGGTTAGCCTTTCGATTTTGTCGAAAATTTCAAGGGCTCAGAATATTCTGAAATAATTCCTGTAGACTATATCGGCCATGGCGAATCCAAATCTAAACTCAGTTCCTCTCTAGCCCCCGTAGTTTTCGAGAAATTAACTTTTTTTCGACAACGGAGCCTCTTACACAAAAACGGACACCAGAATCGTGTTCAGCGCCCTCTAATGTATACAGAGCCGCCCTTAAATCGCGATTTTATTTTTTGAAAATATCGTGAAATTTTCAAAGGGGTTAGCCTTTCGATTTTGTCGAAAATTTCAAGGGCTCAGAATATTCTGAAATAATTCCTGTAGACTATATCGGCCATGGCGAATCCAAATCTAAACTCAGTTCCTCTCTAGCCCCCGTGGTTTTCGAGAAATTAACTTTTTTTCGACAACGGAGCCTCGTACACAAAAACGGACAACGCCATCGTGTTCAGCGCCCTCTAATGCATACAGAGCCGCCCTTAAATCGCGATTTTATTTTTTGAAAATATCGTGAAATTTTCAAAGGGGTTAGCCTTTCGATTTTGTCGAAAATTTCAAGGGCTCAGAATATTCTGAAATAATTCCTGTAGACTATATCGGCCATGGCGAATCCAAATCTAAACTCAGTTCCTCTCTAGCCCCCGTAGTTTTCGAGAAATTAACTTTTTTTCGACAACGGAGCCTCGTACACAAAAACGGACAACGCCATCGTGTTCAGCGCCCTCTAATGCATACAGAGCCGCCCTTAAATCGCGATTTTATTTTTTGAAAATATCGCGAAATTTTCAAAGGGGTTAGCCTTTCGATTTTGTCGAAAATTTCAAGGGCTCAGAATATTCTGAAATAATTCCTGTAGACTATATCGGCCATGGCGAATCCAAATCTAAACTCAGTTCCTCTCTAGCCCCCGTAGTTTTCGAGAATTTAACTTTTTTTCGACAACGGAGCCTCTTACACAAAAACGGACATAAGAATCGTGTTCAGCGACCCCAAATGCATACAGAGCCGCCCTTAAATTTTCAAAGACTATAGTCCATCGAATTTGTCGAAAATTTCAAGGGCAATGAAATGGACTATGTTTAATAAAATATGTTACGTTATTGAATTTAAAATATTACTACAAAATCAATAATATAATTCAAATTTTAGAGAAGACTTCCATCTATTGTTTGGAAATCACATTAAATGTCAAAGGTCTTTTTACATTACAGATAACTGTAATATTTTTGTATTCATTTAATATTATTTGAGATATTCGCCACTAGATGGCGCTTTTTACAGGAAATTTAAAATATGTATTTGTAATAAAAAATATATATATATATATAGTTTTGCAATTTTTTATTAACAATACTATTAATAAATATTACAAGACAAGATCTACGAAACTGTGTAAAATAAATGTTGATTTTTAAAAGACTAACTACAATTACATCTGCAATTAACAAATTATATCTCTAAAATATTGGATAAATATAATTAATAGTTAACAAAATATATACCTCCTGTATACATATCATACCGTTACAGCTAGGTAGTAACTAAACTAGAAACAAGTGAGTATCTAACAGATGAAGCCTGTTAATATTGATAGAGGGGAAGATTTCACGTTCACCTCTTGATTATGCAGGAAAGTGGAAGGAATCAAGCTCAGTGCCCCCAAAGGAATGTTCTCCAGTTCCAAAATGGCGTAACTTGACCTAAAACCAAAATAACAATTTTATTTCACGTTATACTACGCGAACAAACCATTTTATCACCTGTAGGAATCCGAGGACTTGGATCTGAAAGGAGTAGTAACAGTTTCATCGTTAAGCTGCATTATGGTAACCTCTACGCCCAACTGGTACTGCTTCGGGTCTTTCAATTTTATGAGTAGCTGGTTGTTGTTCGAGGACGACTCGATCTCCACTATGAATTTGGCGTTGTTTGAGTGGTTGGTAATTATTTAGCAATCTAGATAACTTTTAAGTAACAATTTGCTCACCAAATAAGGCACTTTACCTGAAACCAGAACAATTTTTACTTAGTACACTGATTATTTTAAATAGAATTATTTCGGAAACAGTTACTCCTAACGCCTTCAACAATGCGTACCTTTTTCAGATAAAAAATTATTTTGTCGTCAGGAATCTACTCTTGCTCTATGTCCCATTAAATTCGGGACACCCTGTATAGGTTTGTCACCTATTTAGGTTGTCATGGACATCCTTACCTTTTCATTTTTCTAGTAAGTACATTCCTCGCTTCCTTAATTAGTGATAAACTGCACCATTTTTCTCTCATCATAGTTTATAATATTTTTTACATATTTCCTGTTTTCTTTTGTTCCTGATAATTACTTTTGAATATGAATTTAACTTCCACCAAGTAAGGACAGAAGGACACACAGCTGTAGTAATTCCAAAGCAAGGACAAGTGACAATGTAGAAACCTTAGCACTATAACTATACAAAGTGTTTCAGCAATCTTCACACTTCTGTATGTTGTAATTTTAATAAAAAAATTTCCTATAAACTTAGGTCTGGAAACGCTTCGTTTACGATATACAGGATGTCAAATTTAAAAAAAAAACTAATTACATTTTCTTTAAGTTAAAGTTAAATTTATGAAATTTTGTATGCGGAGGATATTTGGGACTGGAAATTCAAATTTTATGCAAAATTGGCCCAATAAAATCCTTTTAAATCACTTCAACTTTTTTGTGCCACGGTATATGTCATTTCGGAAGAGAAAAACATGCTCCCCTACCTTTTCTACTTAAGAAATGTACACCTTGTTGAAGGCTCTAAGAGTAACCGTTTCGGTTAAAAACTCATCAAAATTTCATTAATTTAACTCAAAGTAGTCGAGAGTTATTAAAGAAAATATAATTTTTTTTTAATTTGACTAAACGAAGCGTTTCCAGACCTAAGTTCATAGGAAATTTTTAGCTTAAAATTGAACGTAGAATAACATTGTGAAGTATGTACATCTCCTCCTGAAACACCCTGTATGAATTATGTAATACAAACAAATTTTGACAGGCCCAGGAGACCGCAAGGTATTTGGGAGAGCTGAAATCATGGCACAAGAAGCATTACAAATAAAGAAATAAACATAAAATAAAAATTCTCAGATTTCGTTCAGAATACCTCAAATATTTCCTTATTATACATGATTTTTTTAAATTAGGGGTAATCATTTGCTGCCCTAAGACCTCAAGATCAATTTTCGGCTGCAATAATGCTACACTATATGTATACTACTAACCGTTTACCAAAATTAAATAAAAAATATTGTCATTTCCATAAAAACTGTATTAAATAAAAAATTTCAAGTTGGTAATCAATATCAGTTTACTTTTACAGTTTACGATGACAATATGTACAAATAATAAATTATACAACTATAATACCACTAACTTTTCTGAAATAGAAAAACTATTTTTATATTAAAATTAAATAAAAGAACAATATTACATATTTACAGCATCTTAATACGATATCAGAATACTTGATATAGCAATATCTACATTTTTACTAATTAATTTTACATACATTGACAGGAAACATTTCAAATTTCATAATGCACTGTATGAAATTAATTACTGCTTTTCTAGCATTAGACGCAAAAGTCTATTTGTTTCTCTTTGTAATAAGTTGTTTTGTTTCATTAAATTTTTTATTTCAATAAATTCTTGATTGTTTTGTTCTTGAAAATCTATCACCGTGGCTAATAAGTTGTCTTTTAAACCATCATCATCCCCTATCGCTTCAGAAAAGACACTTTCGTTTTCAAATTCTTCGTTTCGACCCTGCTTCTCAACTCCAAGAAATTTAGAACCGACCTTAAACGACTGTGACGGTACGGGAAAATTTGTATCGGCAGACTGACTTGCTGCACTGTTAAGACGGGGCCTGAAGCTCGCTTTCCTGTCGCTTCTATTTTGAAATGGACTTTCCTTTACGGCTGGTTTAATGACCTGGGACACATACTTAATATCTGAGCCTATGTTCTTTACCAATTGATTTGTCACGGGGGCGCTATTTGTGAGGTTAGATTTATTGACTGGTTTTCTCGAATGACTTTTCACTTTGAAGTTCTCCGGATTCAATTTAGCAATCTTATTTAGCTCTCGAGGCGAAATGAAAATTTCCTTCAGCTGTCCCCCTGCTTTTACGGGTAATCTGACTTTGCCACTACTCAACAGTGGCTTAACGGTTTGCGATGGAGTATTATTCACTGTTGCGGCGACTGAAGTTTTCTCTGATACTTTCGGTTTAGCCAGAACTTCAGTTTTCGTCTTGATCATCGCAGGTTCACGAAAGACACCTTCGTCCGTTGTTTTCTGTGCCTCGGGCAGCTTATTTTTAATATCCAATTGGCTATTTTGGTTTTCCTCTGTTGTATATATAGTAACATTTTCGCCCACAGTACATACATCGTTTGGATCATTACTTTCGACGAGAAGATCATTATTATCTAAACTCTCATTATTCATTTTAACTTGTTCGCTTCCTGTTACGACAAATTCAGAGCTACAGGCATTTGTTTGAGGAGTAGTACTATCACTTATGTTCGACACTGCTTCACTAATATTATGCAAATTACTAGTTTCGAAATAATTTGCCTCTAAAGGTACTAAATTTTGATTTTTACTAATAACTATTGTTTTTCCTTTTGGGCTAATAGGTTTAACAAAACCTTTAGAAGTCGTTTGTCCGTTTTTTTGTTTATTACATATGTTAGTGCTCATTTCAATATTCTTGTTATTTTCACTCGCGGTTTCTGTTATCGTATTACTAGTCTCTGCCGCTTTGACATTAACTTCATGTTGTACATTATCTTTTAACTGATTATTACTTCCATCTACTTTTATTACAAGTAACAGCACCGGAGGTTGCGCCAAGGTGCTTGGAGAATTGTAGTTTTGCATCGCCAAATTGTCTTCTCTTCTTTCTTCTTTAGGCACAATGAGACATTGCTGGCCAAGGTTGCTGTACACGTTGTGGTAATTATTAAGTTCCTCGGATCTACGGTAATTCGTAGATATCTCGTCCGATTTACTGCATCCGTCATAATTTCTGATATTTTCTCTGTTGATTCTTTCCATTATTCCCATCATTTCTTCTTCGGTAAGACGCTTGTCTTGACTCGGACTCAACAGTTTTTGGGTTACAACTTGTGTCGGAGGAAATCCAAGGAAACCGTTTTTAATTTCTCTTGAAGTTCCAGAATCGTTTTCAATATTGTCACCTTCTATTCGTAATCTCTTTTTTAAAGGTAAAAATTCGTTATCTGAAAATTGTTTCGTAATCGATGGTAAATTGATTGTTAAGTTTCCACTACTTCGATCAATATCGGAGTGATCTATATTTATTATGTGAACTTTGCTTGTTGGACTGCCCAAGTCCGCACTCCCTCTTCTTTCTTGATTTCCGTCAAACGACAATTTCCTTAAATCTGAATCTCTTTCGGATAGACCAGTATTTCCCGCTGTAATTTCGTTTGATTGATTTTTATTTTCACATACTTCTGTTACTGCACAAGGATCAGCTTTTAATTTCTTACGAGATTTACTCCTTCTACGTTTATGGCTAGACCAGAGGCTTTTACTAGATTTCCTTTTGCTTGATCTCATTTTTTCCTCATCTTTCAATTTTGACTTGTGTGGCAGAACTTTTTCTAGTTGTACGACCAGGTTTGATTCAACAGACTTTTTTTTGACAAGTTCAGGACCTGCCGACTTGGATCTTTGTCGTAAACGTCTGGTTTTGCCGTCATTTTGTTTTTCTAAGGTTGTTTTATTAATTTTTTCCCAAGGAAATAAAAACTCATCTTTGAAATGATTCCTCATTGCTTTAAAATAAACCCAGGAGGTATCTGTTTCTCCTTTAACCATTATGAATTTGTAAACATTTGTGAGCTTCCTCCATTTTTCTTTTATATCGTCTTTAGAGAAGTAAAATCCTAAATCCTTGAATTCGATCTGAATTTCACTTAGTACTTGGTCACTGTCATATCCATGTATCACGCAAGTGATTTTCTTCTCTGTAAAGCGTTCTATAAGTATCTCCGTTAATTCTCTGGTAAACATCATATTTACGACATGTCTTCCATCTTCATGAAATGCTTTCAGCGCCTGCAGATAAGGGTACTTTTTCAAGCCTTCGGGATCATGTTTCAACTTTTCATATTTTAAATTTAAACTCCTCCATTTGTTTTCGATATCGTGTTTGGTGATATATAGATAACCGTAATGTAAAAATTCCTTATGAATTTCACTCACTATACTACTTTGCTTCTGCGTCTTTTTAAGAGCTTTCCGCTTCAAATAGCACTCTATTAGAAACCACACCATTTCGGTTGAAAATTTTGGATATACACCGTTGTGGAAGTCAGAATGTTCGTAGCAACTGTCAAGCATCTCGTAATATTTCCAACTTTCTTTCTCTTCAACAGTACCCTTGGTTTTCAAACTCAGATACTTGGACACTAAATTTTTCCATGTACTTTTAATCTCTTCATTGCTGTAATCGCTGAATCCGCTTTCCTTGCAATACTTTATCATTTGATCTAAAAAAACCCTTTCAACCATCTGCTTGGTTTTTAGTACTTGTTTCATGTTTATGTAGAATAGTATGAGACACTCCGTTGCTGACGTATTTTCTTCCATAATTACTATCACTTTTTCTTATATTTTCTTTATTTATTTTAATTTAAAAATATGTCGTAAAATGTCTTTCTTACTACTTTCTGAAGTTAGGCAGTTTTAGATGTTTCATTTTTATTGGCCACGGGCCAAATAACAAAATTAGCAGCAGTTAGAAGAAGAAGTAGAAAAGTACGATAAATAGTGAGGTTATGTTTGTCCTAACCTATAATCTATCTTTAACATGCTTGAGCGTAAACAAATACTTTATCTAATTTGAGACACATAGACGCTTTTAAAGTATTTTTAAATGATGGACCAGCAGGAAATTCTTCCTGACCCAGAGGAAACTTCAGTTGAAGAAGATCCGTACGCATATCTTGATCGACAATTTTCTTCGGAAAATTTCAAGATAGAAGTGAAAAATTTACCAAAATTTTACGGAATTAATGTACGCAATGATTTGGGTGTTGACACAGTTTATTTTATAAATCTTTGGTTGCAGGAATTTCGGAAATTGTTAAACCAGAAACTAAAACTCAACGCCAATAAAATAAAGACGGTAAAAAGAAACAGTCCTTATGCTTTTGTTTGCTTTAGAAATAATGAAGACAGAGATAATGCCTTGAAGGCTCTCTCTAATTATAAATGGAAAGGAAAATCATTGGAAGCAATGGTAAAACTCAAGTTCTACTTAAATTTGTTGTAGTAATAGTAATATTTTGGAATTACTTTACGAATTATTTAATTACAGAAAGCAAAACCAGCACCTGATCCCTTAGTAAAGAAACGAAAGGAGGAAGCTGAGGAGAGCGGATCAAATAAAAAGTTAAAAACAAATGAGGCATCAAAGGATAAATTAAAATCTTCAACAATTCCATACTGGAACGTGGAATACAATGAACAGGTATTTATATGGAAAAGTATATTGTGAGACAACTACCTTACTTTAAATTTTAGCTGAGGCTAAAACAAGAAGATATTAAAATAGTGTTAAAAAGACTAGCAAATGACTTGGCATATCAAAATCCCGAGCTGAGACAATGGATAGACAAACAAAAGTCTGCATTTAACGGATTACCTTGTGATTTAGGGGACATAAAATTTGTGAAAGAAATTGACGGGTATGTAGGTAGCATTAGCGCTCTTTAACTCGATTGAAAATATTTCTAAAATACGTTAACTATACTTAACTGTTTGCAGATATCGAAATAAATGTGAATTTTCCGTTGGAATAGACGAAGAAACTAACCTGCCTACTGTCGGGTTTAGAGTAGGCAGTTACGTAAACGGTACGACCGGAGTAGCACCAGTCGAAGACTTACTACACATTCCAAATTCCATGAAAATCGCGGTAAAGGTAATTCTGAATTTTGTGATATACGGTACAACGTATTTAGTTTTTCATTTCTTTAAGGTTTTCCAAGATTATGTCCGAGCCTCTAATTTAAACGTATTTAGTCCTGAATTCCAAACGGGACATTTTAGACAACTAACAGTTCGTTCGGCTTCGGACCAGTTAATGTTGGTTGTCGGCATTCATCCTCAAAATTTAACAGACGTAGAAGTAGCAGCATTCAAACAGAGCCTGATTGATTTCTTTTCAACAGGCGAAGGGAAAAACGCTAACGTCACTTCTCTCTACTATCAGAAAATGGTGAAAAAGTTAATAAACCGAATCATAAAAATACACTTTATACGTAAGGAATCGTTTGCAGGCACCACAAAGACGACTTTATTCCGGCAGAACATCTGTGGGGCGACACTCACATTTACGAGACGATCTTGGGCTTGAAATTTAGAATATCGCCAGAGGCTTTTTTCCAAATAAACACAAAAGGAGCCGAGGCGTTATACGAAACGGCAATTGAATTAGCGGAACCCACTGAGAATTCTACCATTTTAGATGTATGTTGCGGAACGGGAACCATCGGCTTGTGCTTCGCAAAGGTAAACTCCAAGCAGTGTTCTGTTAGATGTCGTAACTACCCTTGTTTCAGAAATGCGGGCAAGTCCTCGGCTTGGAAGTAGTACCTCAAGCGATCGTGGATGCTAAAGAAAACGCTACCGCCAACGACATAGCAAACGCCGAATTCTTCACCGGAAAGGCCGAAGAAATTGTAGGATCCGTCTGTTTCAAAGCCACAAACAATGAAGTGGTCGCGATCGTCGATCCCCCTAGAGCCGGCTTGCGTAAGTAACCCCCTTACCAAGTTTCACGTTTCTAACAAACACCTTATCTAGATCAAAAAGCGATTCTTCAAATTAGAAAAATACCCAAGATCAGCAAAGTGATATACATCGCTTGTAATCCAGCGTTAGCTTTAAAAAATTTTGTGGACTTGGGCAGACCGGAATCGAAAACGGTACATGGCGAACCGCTTGTGCCCGTCAAAGCAGTTCCCGTGGATATGTTTCCCTACACCAAGCATTGCGAGTTGGTAGTTTGCTTCGAACGGTGGGATAAAGTTGCAGAAGGGCAAAAGGTCGAAGAGGCGAAGAAGGAAGAGAGGGAGGAAGTTGAGAATAAGGAAAATTCTTAGGATGCATATTTCGTATTGATGATTTTGCTGAAATAAAAAGTATCAGGTTCAAAGCGGCTTTTTGTTGTAATTTCCGATAGGACGGGAAGCGAGGGCTAAAGAAAAATTTTACATAGTGTATAATCATTTATTTACCCTAGTCCCTTAATAATTTACATTGACTGTAGATCAGAATGTATAAGTAAACATCAAAATTGGGACGCCTAGCCAAAAACGGCCCGATTTTCAGGCTGAGACGTCGAATTTCGATTGAATTTGTAAATTGACTAGAGTTAAAGAAACATTTTTAGGAATGCATTTTTTAACATATATACACAGTTTAACAAGGAATAATCCACCTCGAAAACCAAATAGTTATATTTACATACAATATATACAAATAGTCATTGGCAAAGAAGGTCTAGCTATATTCAATGTTAAAAGATACAAAAAAATACATCTTATAATAAATAACTTGGGGTTTCTCTCATATAAAATTAACAATAAATAAAAATACAACAGTTACGCAAAACAATTGCATATAAAGTCAACACATCCCTTTGGACGTAAAACGTAAAATGATGGCGTTACTTAAACGATACCGAAATATAAATAATCGTAAGAATATTTACGTAAGGTAAAAAATGACTATATTGCCAATTCATGTCGAAATACAAATAACAACTCTGAAATTTCACAAAAGATCACTAACAGTGCAAACCTTAAATTTTATAAGTGAGAAACAAATCTGCCACCGTCCCCTTGGTCGGCGTATTTCTATGAGCCCTAATTTCTGCCTTCGTGTGGGGCCGACGAAAAGGACGGTACGTTTTTTTTTCTACTCTACCTACAACAACCGGGATGAACATTAAGACAAGAAAAATTTAAAATTGATATATCCTGTCCCTCACTTAAGACGCATCTGTTATATAAAAATAGCCATCGAGGTACAAAAATACGATATACAAGATACGAACCAGACTCGTGCATACGCGAATATTTTTGTACCGTCGGCGTTTGCTCTGCAACGATAATTCGACGGGGAACTATTATTTACGAAACAATCACAGCGGAGGAATACTGGAAATCAACGTGCTGGACAAAACATACTCTGGTACGCCTTCGGAGAAACTTTTGAGAACAGCGAGATATGTACCAACGGTAGAAAGACGATTCATTTAAAAAACCCTACTTGCTTATAACAGAGAGCCTACAACTGTCATAATATAAGTGAGTTATGTAAATTACACTGTAATCACCTTTGTACGTTAATTCAGTGGACGAGTATCGCATGATTTAAGGAAAGCGTGTGACATTTCTGGGTTCTTCGAGGAAACCTCTATTGCACTGAACTACCCGTCGTCGTTTCGTATGTGATGCTGAATTTTGTAACATTAACATTCAATCATATAAATAACGAGATAAAATATGATACACAATCCGACTAAACAAATATTCCAGTCGTTTAAACGGGCGATCGTATTTTAAAGACTCGGAATCTTGCGATTCCGCGAGTATTACAAACGTGTAATAGAGGATTTGTACATTGACGTATACAGAAACTCTGATGAAATTTTTGTAAACGTCAGTCGAGGAAAACCGACAAGTGTTCCGTTTGTTTGGACGTAAAGTCGCGCTTAAATAATGCGATATTCATGCTTTTATAAATAGGCAAAGCGTATTTTTTTATTAAAAAGACACCTAGAATTATTTAGAATACAGATTCTGCAGATCTGGAAAGGTGGATAGGATGCGACGGGCTACGAGCTAGCCGTTTCTTCGGCAACTTATCCAAGATGTTGAGTAACCTGATGAAGTCGGGTCGATCACCCGGACGGAAGGACCAGCACAACATTAAAATATCCTAGAAGGCGAAACGTTAAACCTGAGCAATTTTAAGCCTTGAACGAGGCACAACGCGTACAATCTTCAACACCAAAAATAATTTTTACTGAAAAACACATTTTTTCCTACCTTAACATCCCTGGACGCTTGAAGGTTGGCGAGGGGCTGCTTCATGCCCTTGCCCACTTGCCATATGATCGCTTCCGGAGGTTGTCCCTTGAAGGGCCACTCGCCACACAACAATTCGTACCATACGGTGCTGAAATATAAAAATATTCTTTTATAAGTCACGACACAAGTTACGACTTACCCGAAAGCGTAAACATCGGAGGCTTTGGAAAAAGGCAACTCCTCGTCGTGCGGCTGGTGCGCGTGGAGACTTCTCATTATTTCAGGGGCAAGGTAGCACAACCAACCAGGAGGAATGCCCAAACTGTCCAGTTTTCTATAGAAGAACGATGTATGGGAAATGTTAGGCATCATTTTACGAGACCTGATTACGTATGAGAACTTGCCACAGTACGCTAATATTGGCAACACTGTACAAAGTGAATTCGATATTTTTTTTTTTACCTAGGTATCGGTGTGTTACAGTTATGGGTTTATTAGTAAAGGGAGATTTAACTGTTAACATTTTGCAGTAGTCAGAGAATTTCGTCTTACTTATTAATCTGGGTTACTGGACGGTTTCTTATGGAGATTGAGTTTCAACAGTTGCCACATTTTCATTTATACAGCAATTTGCAGATTTATGTTAGTTTTTCGCATAACTTAATGAATTCTTGCATAAATACTGTATGGTAATATATGATTTAGTAACTATATTTATTTATTTTCAATATTAAGCAAGCAATGTCCAATTACAGGCTAAGGAACAAGATAAGAAAATAGTAAAAATACAAAAAGAAATAAAATACTTATTAGTAGTTAATAATAACTTACAGCGTTATCTTCAGTAAAGAAATTACTAACTCACTTGTAAATAAACGTATGGTGGCAAGTTTGCAAACTTAATTGTCAGATTTTGCATCTTTGAGACAAAAAGATAGATTTGACAACATTTCTCAAGATGTGCAATTTTAATTCGTTTTTTCAGCATTTGAATGAAAAGTTGCACATTTTGTTGAATTTTTTATCAACAAACAAGTAAATTTTATAAGTACCTGTTTCCGAAGCATAATTTCGTAACGCTGAACAGGCCAAAATCAGTTATGACAACTTTTCCGTTTTCGACAAAGATATTTTTACTTTTCAAATCTTTATGCACGATCCCTTTGGCGTGCAGGTATCCCATACCCTAAACAAAATAAAAACAAATAATTCAATATCCCTATCATCCTTTTTTCCAATTTTCATCCAAATTTTTTTTTTGGCAAAATATAAATACCTGCGAAATTTGCTGTGCAACGATCGTGGTCTTGTTCATGTTAAACTTGTCCTTCCTGAGATGTATGTGGGTATACAGAGTCATGCCCTTGCTCAAACTCGTGACGATAGCCAGTTTGGGGGGTTTCATGCAAGCGCCCATGAACAGTATCAGGTTTTCGTGCCTGGTTTTGCGGAATGTGGAAACTTCGTTCTTGAACTGCTCCAAGGTCTTCTCGTCCTTCAGGTAGTTGACATTTAGTACTTTCACGGCCACATCGCCGTGCCAATAGCCCCTGTATACCGTGCCGAACCTGCCCGTGCCTATTATCTCGTTCATTTTCAGTTCGTCGAAAGGAATGTCCCATTCTCTCATAGACAACTGTAACAAGGTATCCATCGAGTTGTGTTTTATAAAAAAGGACTTTAATTTCGTTTTCGTCAATTTACTTACGCTATTCTGCCTGGGCCATCGGTGTCCGTCGGTTATAGTTTCTGTGTCGGACACCTGGCTATCTTGAGAATCCACCCTCACCGGAGTCCTATCCGAGTCCGTACTCGTGCTACCAGAAGTTTGTGATGCCGTCCATTCGCTCTCCCTCGACTGTTGAGAGCCGGTCAAGTCGTGATGTAATGTAGTTGTGATGGATAGGGGATGTGTCTCCAACGTCACTTCGTTTGCTTCGCTGTGTGTAATATCTACGCAAACAAAATTTATAATTGCGTTTCTCATCCACTGAATAATTTCTAAGGGGTCCCACGTAAATAGAAACTTAAAATTTCGTAACTGTATGCATAAACTACCTTGGTACATTTGAACTACTACATACTATAATACAAAATTCCGTAATGATGCATTAACGTTGGTACGTTTGAACTACTGCATACTGTGTCAGACAAATTAAAGGTTTTTCCTACATAATAAGAACGTTGCAATAATTTTTACAAGTCCTGTTTACCTGGAAAATGAAACGTAGGTTTGTGACTAGCGTGAGGGGTAGTTAGAGTTTGAACTGCGGGACTCGAGGGTGTCGAACTGTTACAACTAGACGTGTTTGAGCTGGAATCGGGGGGCTGCAATTCGTACAAAGTAAAATATCAATCGTATGATAAATGTCCCACAATAGTAAAGAAAATGCATACTTTTAAGGTAGAAAATGTTTACCGGAAATGGTGGGGTATTGATCAGAGGTTGTGGGTACGAGCTCTTCCTGTTCCTATTCCTTGTGAGCGAATTCATTATGTTCTTGGCATTGCTCGCCCTGCCTGTAGTTGGTGAAATAAATACTTGACATAAAAAAAGGTTAGTTTGGTATATATATAGTTTTCAATACATACGTACGTCAAAAATAAAATTTTTTTACACTAACCTTCCATCGATAGGTTTTTCTTGAACTCGTCGAGCAGTTCGGGGGGCAAGCCGCACGACGGAGCCACCTTATCCTCACAGTCTCTGTGACACGTGTATTTGCACTCCTTACACTTCAGTCCCGTGCCAAAGTAGATCTGTTTTTGGCAATATCCGCAAGTGGACATCATCTTGAACGTTTTTGTAAACCGATGGTTGATCTGATGGGTCATTGTTCTGCCTCTTACGGGAGGAGTCCTCGGAGATTTCGGCACCTGGAGACTTATAGCTAAAAATACGAAAAATTAATGACATTTTTTAAATAAACGATACCAATTTACGTTTGCAGGTGTTGTCATTGTCTGTCACTGTGTTGCTGTACGGTGGCGATTTTATGGGACTCGTCAAGATGGGACTGGCGTAGCCCATGGTTTCAGGTCCGGGCTCGGTCGGCAATCTTCCCCTCCTACCCACGGTGCCAGTTCCGCTAAAATATTCACTTTAGTTGGAAATATTCGTATCGTAAACGGACAAACTTACTTCGTAGGGTTTATTTCGTTTTCGCCTTTGGAGGCGGCAAGCTGGGATTCGTGCGATTTACTTTTCGTAAGAGGATACGAATCAGGCATGAGAGCCGGTGGGTTGCCAGTTAGATGTTTCCGTTTAGCAGGGGGTGTCGTAGGAAATTTCATACCTAGCGTAACGATTTTTGTTAATAAATATTCTGAAAATCACTTGCTTTAATTTAGCAGAGAAAGATTTTGATACAGTAAAAAGTTTAATGATTTCAAAAATGTATTAAAAATTAACACTATTTTGCAGATATTTAAAACTGTTACCACACGAAAAGTTTTCAAAATCTTTACACAGCTCAAAATTGTAGAGTATCTCATACTATCCATTTCATATATTATATTAAATTTAATATTTAAAACCTAGTATATTCTGTACTGTAGACTTATTCTAACACTTAACGCAACCTAGACATATAGAAATCGATTCAATATGCAAACATTTAAAGAAACACATAGGTGCACACCATAATTTAAAAACTGGTACCATTTCTAAAGAGATAGCGTTTAATTATGATAATAATGTTCAATTTTTTTTTTATAAAAAACCAATATATATTTTATCTTAATATCAAATATCGAATCGAGAATAATCAATAGACTTTACTGTATAATTAGAAATGGCTACCAATGAACATAAAAAAGATCAAAAGAGACACCGAATTTCAAAATCCATTACAAACACAAAGTAGTATTCCAAACCTGACTTGTAAAGTAACGTATGCGCTAGACGATAAAAACGGCAGTTATCCATTTAGAAAATTGAAATAAAAAAAATTAAATATCATATTTAACAAGGAGAAAAGCAAAAATTTACTTTTGGCAAAGTTGTGACAAATGGTTCTATTTAATGAAAATTTACCTATATGCAAAATGCACCGTTAGGGGGCGGCAAAGTTTTTGAAAAAAAAAGTCAATTATAAAACAGAAAAACGTTGAACAGTAAAATGAAATTTGGCATATGAAAATATACTGATAAAAGGTTTTCCTTGACGCAATTAATGTTTATTACCGACCTGCACAAATACCTCAAATTGAATACCTCCGTTAAAGAAATATTCATATTTTTTTCACATAAAAGTTTTAATTCTTATAAGAAAGGAAATTAGATACCTAATACACACAAAAAAGATATACATTTTTAATTGAAGTATCTAGTTTAAGGTATTAGTTGTAAGTCTGTAATATACCTCAATATACAGGGCGTTTGGAATATGAGTGCCATAATTTTAAGGGCTTATATATATGACCAAAACGATCAAAAAACTCTTATGGACATTTTTTTATAATGAACATTTTTTCTACAAATACTTTTCGAAAATGAAAATATAACTGCAATAAAATGTAAAACTTTCTAAGGAAATTACAAATTGAAGTAAAATTAAGGTTAAGTACTTTTTTGCATCAGTATTAACAAAGCAAACAATTGAAGTTTTGCAGCAAATCTTTAAAACTGTAACATCGACAACATTGCATCTATCTGCTGCTGCTGTTAAAAGTAATATTAGTCATAGTAATATTGTGGCTAGTGCGTTTCGTTTTTCTCTAGTGGTTCTTTGATACTTTGTTACAATTTCTAAAGCAAATCTATTCGCACATTTTTCAGAAACTGAGAAAATTTTCCAGTAAAATTTCACACTAAGTAATATCAAAACAGTTTTTTTTTTTAATAAAAATTCCTAC
Source organism: Monochamus alternatus (assembly GCA_037114965.1). Classification (NCBI taxonomy): domain Eukaryota; kingdom Metazoa; phylum Arthropoda; class Insecta; order Coleoptera; family Cerambycidae; genus Monochamus; species Monochamus alternatus. The sequence continues at coordinate 56,318,251 of CM073433.1, forward strand.
GCTTTGCTTTTCGCCTCGTTAAAGGGGGAAAATTTACATGCACATGCGTACCTTTCCCCCTGTTTTGCCCAGGGGGCGTTAAAGGAGGTCCGAGCACATTCTGAGCATTCAAAGAGTTGATGCTAGACACTGAGGAGGATGGTGGGATATTCGCACCTCCCCTGTTGTTGTTGTTCAGCAGCAGGCTCTCCTCCGATGGTACCGACGCTCTGGCCGCTCTAGTTCTACCGGGACGAGGCGACATACCTTTCAACTGGTGATGCCTGTCCCAGGAGTCCCAATAGAGGTGCATGTCGCTGGTGTCTTTGTCGCCGCGTTTAAGAACATCTGAAAGATAATTGAATAATGACCTAAATGTATAACTGGATTTTTATACCTATAGCATTACATGAAAACTATAAGTTAATATAAAGTTCTAAAAATCGTTAAATCAATGGAAGTTAATGAAAATCTTTTAAAATCATCCTAGCACTTTATTTATTTGAAAAATCATACATCTCGGTTCATAAAACACGGCTGTGTTAGAGGAAGTAAAAAATGCTTGAGCAGGTAATTTTCTGCTCTACAAAACATGACATAAACGTACCTGTATATCTCTTAAGATTATGTAGTGCTCGGCACAACCTACTTAACTCTTCTGGTCTAGCGCTTTTGTCATTTAAAATGGTTCTCAGCTCATGTTCGGATTTCTCTTGAAGTTCTTCCACGGAAGATATCTTCTGACAAAGGCCAAATATACTGTCTTTGCCCAGACCGACAACTTGCAGCCATTGTTTCAGAGATGGAATGTGCTCATCACATCCATTTTTCAGTTTCAACTTGGTCACAAGTTGATCAGAGAACAATTTAATCAACTTTCCCTGAAAATCGACAGAGTACTTAGATTAGTGACCAGCTGACATAGGTTAAGATTATTTTTTTCCAGAAGGGATCTAGCAAAGTTCAAGTGTTGCTTTACCTCTAACGTTCTTATTTCTTGTTGTGTTAATTCTGCACTTGTAGCACATTGCGTCCTAAGCCCTTCTAAACGTTCTGCAGAAACATCAATCATGGACTGAATTATATGTAGGTTGTTTAGGAGTGTTTGCTCTGACCCTTCATCAGCCATCACAAGTATCACAGTACTGTTACAGACTAATATTTACAACTACTATCAATAACACATATATTTACATATCACTATTTTTTTTACAGATTACAGCTAAAATTATGCTGAATTTCAATTTTGCCTTCTGTCATCGGCCATCTTTAAAGCTTACTGAAGTCGGTAAGGTGGGCAGCGCGCTTACCGATCCGGCGCACTAGCCGGTAAATTTTGAAAGGTAAAATAATAAATGTCATAAACTTCAGATATAGATTTATCTGAGATGAATGTACAAACCTATTGATGCCGACGTAATTATTATTGGTGGCGGCATAGCCGGACTCACAGCCGCTTATTGGTTGTTTGTCAAAGAACCAACACTAAACGTAATCATATTGGAAGCAAGCGGTAAGTTTTTTTTGAAAATAACCACCTGAAACTTTTATTAACTTTTTGCAGAACGTATCGGTGGCAGAGCTTTCTCCGTCCCCCTGTTGATAGAACATGGAAAGAGAGTATCGCTTTTCGATTTAGGGGCACAATGGGTTTGCAGAGAACAAAATCGGCTGTTAAGTTTGTTCGATTCTTTAGGCGTAGAGTATCAAATAACTCATAAGCAAGGTAAAATAATTACACATTATCAAAGCTTTTACGCCACCGAGAAACATGCCATGGGTAGTTTACCATTTTTCAAAACAGCGGAAAAGTTCCAGTTTGTTAAATTTATAATCAGGGTGTGTAAATGCACTCGTATTTCAATGTGCTGGTTCTAATTTCTGTTTAATTTCAGGTGGAGGCTTTGTGTCGTAAGATTAAAGCGGACGATACATCAAAATATATCAAAAAATTAAATGAGAAAACTCTCGAAGAATTTATTAATGAGACCGTAAGTAGCGACGCTGTACGCGCCGTCATCAATCATATGGTGTTTGTTAGCTGCGGTATTCAGTCGCACCAAATCTCCGCCCTGTTCTACATATTCTTCTGTATATCTACAAGGGGCGTATGCAACCAACTGCCGACGGAAGAGCGAAATCTTCTAGAATACAGGATAAAGGTTTGTATATCGATTCAATTCACGAGCGTGTAAATATCTAGGTGTCCTAGGGAGGCGTTCAGTCGCTTTGCAAAAAACTTGCTGATAAGATCGGAAGAGACAGCATCTTCACCGACGAACAAGTTAAATCCGTTACGCTCGGCCCCAGATATATCGAAGTAGAGTGCAAGCACACCATATATATGTAAATGTTTTCCTTTCCGTGGTGGTATACTTACGAGTAAACTTTTATCCCCGTTCTAGTTGCTCGTCTGTGATCGTAGCAGTGCCCCCGAAAGACGTTTTAAATATTAAATTTTCTCCTTCTCTGTACGAGAATCATTTGGAAGCCATTCGGAAGACGTGTACGAGCACTGTAACGAATTTCGTAGCGACGTTCGAACGAGTAAGTATCATGAGAATGGAGAAATTGCATGGTTTGTTCAAATACGTGCAGAAGAAAGAATGTATTATTTTACTCGAAATGGCATTTGTTGTAAATAATTTTGTGAGAAAATAAGCCTAAAAACGATATTTAAAAAATTTAATCTGGCCACGTCCCCACAAAACGGTCGTTGCCACAGTGAAATAAATACATCAGTGTGTTTTATATCTGTATGCGATTTCCATTTTCGGACAACACAGTACGTACGTTTAGAAAAGTTAATTTTCCATTTGTTATATTAGAACTGTTTTTGCAGCAATTGGAAACGGTTTGAAACTGTCAGAAATATTCGACCAGTTAAGTCGAGAACGCGTTACTGTTAACGCAATAAATAGATGGACGAACATTTCTGATAGTTTCAAACTGTTTCCAACTGCTGCAAAAACAAAGCTATTATTAGGTGTTACGTTAAATAGACACTGGTATTGAATAAAGCTGCAAAATAGACCCGTAAAATGGTTGCAGAAAGTGTAGCTCACCGGGCAAATGGAAGAAGTATTGCATTATGCCATTAGATACGAATACAGAATACAGCGCCTAATATATTTCACCAAAAAATTAAAAGAAAAATGTAGTGTCGGGCGATAAAAGGTAGCATTGCAATATTGTTTGTTTGTGAACACCATTTTAATCTAAATTTAATTGTAAATAGAGGTAGGTTTAATTTCAGAAAAAGATTGAATGTAAAGTTGTAAAGAATCAATTAAATGTATATAGGGCGTTTAGAAAATCAATGGTAAAGCAAACATTTACATTTTTTCTCATTTATTATATTCAGTCCTTCATTTCGATTCCAAATAACATGTTCTGTACTTGCTCCTACCATTTACTTGATGTAGAATGTTATTTGAGGCATTTATAAAATTTTGCTATCTGATTACATTAAATTAAGTAGTATATTATGAAATCAGGTAGCATAAATTTATAAATATTTCAAGTAAAACCATCTATCTGGACGTGCCCAACAGCATTGTTGCTGTGATTTTCACGAGCGAATAAGTTACGTTTAGCAGTAGTGTAAGTTCACCACATCACCACTAATAATTCTGGCATTACCTACACAATATTTACACTATCTATGATCCAAAAATGCGACAAAAGCGCATACAAGAAACAAATACCTGTTCACATCAGCAACACTGTAACCTGCACCTGTATCCACGGAAACATAAACCGCGCTGAACATTATTTAAGAACTGAATTTAAATATTAATTTTTGTGTAATTACCCGGTAGAAAAGGAAACGACAAATACATTTCCAGCAAACGGCAACGGAGAAAGTGTAGAAATGGCAATGGAGAAAGTGTAGAAATAGTTTTTTGAACCAGTTTAGTTTTTATTTTAGGCATTTTGGAAACAATCGAATTTTTCTGGAGAGTGTTTCTTCTTTGATAAAACCTACGCTAAAGGACCAATAGACTACTGCACCAACATCAGCACGCCCAGCAAAGTGGCGCTCACGGGCAGACTCTTCAGCGGAAAAGTCACAAATAACAGAGTAAATATTCCAAGAGAAAAATTTGTAACCATTTTTCCTTTTTCATATAAAAAAAACCATTTTTTTTTGCGTTTCTTAGTTTCCCATCTATAGATCCGAGGTGCTGGGCCAACTGGCGTACTTTCTGGGAGAGGCAGCTCTCTACCCGATCGACTACTGCGAGAGGTCCTGGACCAATCACGCGTGCCAGATGGTGGGATGGGAAGTAGGGAACGGCAATTACATTAAACACGTTTGTCAATCGTACGACAGGTGGTTATCGGGCTCGTTTTACTAGTTCGAAATCGTTAGCGTTACTTTCGACTTGCAGGATGTTCTTCGCGGGTGCCGAGACAACCCCCGAATGGTACGGGTACATGGCGGGAGCCGTTCATTCCGGTGTGAGAGCAGCGTTGGAAGTGCTACAACTTCTCAGGCCCGCGGTGTTGAAACCTAGCGACATGGATATAATAACGTATAATTGCGGTTAAAAAAAATTGAAGTGAGGATGTAAGAATGTACTTTAGGGGGTGATAACTCGAAAAAAAAGGGTCAAGTTTATGTAACGTTTTCTAGAAAAATAAATGTTAACGAAGCTACATAACCTCAAAAATATTTTTTTTGAATTATATTTTGAGTATCTTTTTAACACTAGAACGATTTTTTTCAAGTTTGGAACACTTGTTACTTTTATAGAGATGCAGGTTCAGGTAAAATATTTTTAAAATTGCAACGTCCTAAAGGGTAGAAAGGCCACATTCTTGGTGAAGAATTTTGATTTGTCAAAAAATTTGAAATTCTTGTTTGAACTTGAAACAATCGACATTTAAAAACAAAGTGTACTTTGAAAACAGTTGAATAATAGTTGTCATAGTATTACTTTGATGGTAATTTCAAATCTTATATTTGTTGGTAAAAAGTGACCAAAAATTAAATCGTGTAGTCTTTAGTGAATTTAAGGAGCATATTTCATATAAAGTTTTTATCTAAGACGCTTCGTTAAAAAGATACAGGGTGTTAAATTTACAAAATTATTCTAATTTTTTTTTTTATATTTTAAAAATCAGCGAATTTGAAATTTAAACGATTTCCATCATTCCGATATCAGCAATTTTCTGAGACACGAAAAATTCCTTAAAAGCAGTTTTTTTAAATTTCGCCCTGTATCACAAAAACGAAGGGGTGTATGAAAATTTTTAATTTCTCGAAAAAGTAGTCCAGTGTTGGGAAATACTCTACAATTACAACAAAATTGAGACGCACTGTACATTCTTACATTTTTTTTATAGTATTTTTTGTACCTATTCGACATAAATCATTGCAATTTTTAGACCTAGCAGGCGGAGGACTCAGCTGATTCCCATGAGGACGTTTTACACCGACTCCGTGTATGCCATCGTGGAAAACTGGAAGGTGATCGTCTCGGTGTGCGTGGTGGTACTGATAGGCCTATGGAGATTAAAAATAAGATATTTTACTTAGAAATAAAGAGTCGTACAACCCGTTTCTTCCTATATACTCACTGTAGAACGTAAGAAATTCGTCATTTAATACTATCGGGTTAGGTAGGATACTGCTTAAAAAAAAGGATGGTGTTATAGTTTACAAACTTTAATTTTATAAAAAGTACGACATATAAAAAAAAGTTACTCATTAATGAATTTCAACCTTTGTTTATGTATAATATAATTACTCAGGCAGTCAAACTTAGGAGTAAAAACAATAGATAGCGCTACTATTTTAAAATCCATCTCATCATTATTTACACTATAGACAAGAGTGACTTGGATTTTAAAAGAGTGTCGCCATTTATTATTTTTACTCCTAAGTTTGACTGGTTGACTAACTATAGAAACAAGGATTTCAACTAATATTAAGGATGCTTACTACGAGGCAAGAATATTTAATATAAAAATAAATTACGATAACTACTGCATGTTAATTGTCAAGAATAAAAATTATACGTTCTTAGTCGATCTTTTCAATGTTGCAGCTCTCACTTCCAGCAACACAGGCCTCTCTTTTGTGCTGGGCATGAAAGAGTGCGCCCTCCTCACTCTGTCGCCTTCTCTCAGCATGGGCGCCACCTGGTACAGCTTGGCCTCCAACAATTCCTTCCTGTCCTCCGAGAATTTTATTTTTTCGTGGGCAAATTTCAGCTGCTTGTCCAGATCTTGCCGTTCTTTTTCCAACTGGGCCAGCCTTTCTTCAGCATCTAGAGAGGATCGTGGAGGGATCGATTATACAGGGTGTATTGAAAAAGTAGGTTATCCCATTACCGGAGCATTTTCAGCAACAAAATTTTTTAACGATTTAACCCTGCTTACCTATATGCAGAGCCCCCTTTAAGAGATGCAGGGTGTTGAAAAACATTTATATTAAATAAAATATTTTTATAGGGCCGGTTCAGCAATTTTACAAAAAACAAGAATATTTACAATACAGTTAGTGGGATGACTTGCTTTTTTGCTACATAATATATCTTATTTTTTTAATAAATTTAAAATTATACATACTTCTCAACTCGACTTCTTTCCTTTTCTGGAGGTCTTCGTATTCTTTCCTTTTTACCCTCTCTTCTTCCAACAACAGTTTCTGTTCCTCTTGCAACCGTTCCAACTCCTCTCTCTTCTCCCATTCCTCGGCCAGAACTCTAGCTTGCAATCTATATAAAAGTAGAACTCGGTTTATTAACACTTACAACAGAAAACGATTTGCTATCTCACCCTCTGACGATTTCCTCATCTCTTTTAGCTTGAGTCTCCTCCTCCAACAGTCCTTCCAGCTTGATCTTGATCTGTTCCAATTCCGTCAGTTTTTTCGCTTCTTCCTTCATCACGGCCTCCAGTTCTTTCGCCTGTCCTTCGGCGGCTTGCCTCGCGTTTTTTTCTTTCTGCAGCAGGAGTTTGGCACGTATCATTTCTTGGACCCTGCCTTGTCTTTGCAGACGTCTTTTGGCTGATTGGAGTCTCTGGTAACTCTGGAAACCACCTTCACAGGAAAACAAAGAATTATTAACAAAAGACGAATTCTAGGACCCAGTATTCTGTGGACTAAATAGCCACGGTTAGTCGTCAGCAGTGCCACCAGACATATACCGGTTTTGAGCTTATTAGCTCTCACCAGTATGTTATAGGTGAGACCACTGACGAATAATAATTACTCTGTGAAAGAATTATTAGTGGGAAGGGTATGATAGAGTTTTAATTGCATTGTTTTACCTGAATGGTCAGCGGCAAGCTGAAGTGCCGATATCCACTGTAACCTGCTCATGTGATCCGTGGTGCCGAGTTCAAACGATCTCTCCGAAGTATGCAACAAGATCCTGTACCCGGTCTTTGGTTCGATCTTGCAGCCTGGTTCAATCGGTAGAGAACCACATCGATCCTTTTCGGATCTCCCTTTAAAAAAAGTCAGTTCCGATGGTCGGAGAACGAACCAATACTCTCTCATAGTGGGGAAAATGTACCCCTTTTTACAGAGGAAGCCCTTTTTGATCACATCTTCTACGATTTTTTGGTAGATGTCTGTTACCGCCTCACTTATAGCGACTTTGTCTTTGACACCGTCCAAGCAGCGAGATTCTAGTACCGCTATAAACGGAGTGAGACGGAAGTTACCCATCGAAATGCTTAAACTGGTGAAATCTTCCTCGTCGAAGACACATCCCAGGGAACAGGCAAGTGTTTGAGCTAGGCTGCACACTTCGGTGGGATGTAACAGCACCTGGTAAGTATTCTCATTATATTCGTCGGGGGTGAGTTCCGCTAAGACGCAAAATATTCGAAATATCTGAAATATGGATTCGTCGGAGAAGACTCTCTGGTCCCTCTGTAGGTATTTCTTGCGGCATACCAGCCAGCACACTTCCGCGATCCTGTTTTCATACGAACGAAGTTCGGGGAGTTGCAACTTGTTGGGGAGCGAGGAAAAGACTTCTTTCTGTAGGTAGTATTTGAACTGGTCGAAGTTTAGAGTTGGAGTACTCCGGAAATGCTCCAGTCCTCTTTCCACTCCATATAAGTCGAGTAAAGTCCCGATATTGGCAGTTAGTACCTTAAAATGTAACAATTAAAAACACACACATTAAAAAAATAAATAAAACAATATAAAAATCGAAACGACAAGTTCATTACTTTTTTTTTGCCATCCTGTACTATTGATCATTGTTTTTTTGTGTCACCCTGTACTATTTTAATCTAACAAGCAACTCGTTTTGCGTTATTGAACTATAATGATTTCGCAAAGTATGTAATAACATCGCAACATAAATAATTTGTAAAGTATGTGTCACTGTTTTTATTGAGTCATTCTGATTTAAAACGATATATTTTGCATATGCAGAGTAACAGAGGCTGTTGTATCTCATTACTAATTAGAGCATAATTATGAATCAGCTTTTGAAATGTGCTCTATTTAAATAAAATGATAAAGTAATGAATTAATTAAGTGCAGTTATCCTCCGAAACATGACTTTATTAAACATCGTCCATATTTATACATTTAAAACTTCGAACTGAAGTTATTTCTGTTTATTTTCGGCTTATAAAAAATCTTGGCAGATATATAACATAAAATGCCATTTTATGCATCAGGATTTTAACGTAAATAGTTCACGACGGGCATAAAAATAATAGATAATGAATTAATGTTATGACGTTAAAGAAATTTTAAACTACTCATCGATTACGTGATATGATACCTATTTCTTTAATACTGAGTTGTGGAATACTAATTTGTTTAAATTTAACACAAATACCAATAAACCAGTTTTCTGTACAATAATAACAGGACCGGCTTCAGATTTATACTCTCTTAGGCCCCTCGAACAGAAACCTTTCCAAATTTTAATTCTAAAACGTCTACGCCGTTGATAATACGTTTTTAATGATACTGTCAACACATCACACTAGAAAATTATAGGGTGCTTAACCTACTATTATGATTTTCCGGGTTGTTATGCCGTGATATCTAGGTAACTGGTCGCTACCAGTAACAGAATTAATGTGCACGCATCCCGAGCCTTACCTGGGATTCTTTGACTCACCCTTGATGACCTCGGACTGCGACTCATAGCGAGGAAACTTCTGCGGAGTCATCACTGCTGAAGATGCTGACAGTGAAGAGTTACAAAACGTTTAGAAACATGGGATGCGTAGTAGGAACAGTAGGAACCAAAATCAACATAGGAGCGGCAACAGGGTTTCTGCGGTTACAAAGTCTAGCCCCAGAACAGGACAGGTCAAAGATGCTATGGATGTGCATTAATCCTGTTACTGACAATGGCCAGTTACCTAGGTCACGGGATAACAACCCGGAAAATTATAGTAGATCAAATACGCAATTATAGCGAGTCAGAAAGAGATATTAGACACCAAAATATTATGTCTGAGCTTATCATGCCTTATAAGGCTTATACGAATGTCGCTGGTTTAAGATATACAGGGTGGTCAAGATTTAAATTTTATTCTGAAATTGTTTAATAATTAAGAAAGTTTTGATACCATGCTTGAAATTAGTAGTGTTGGGTTTTTTGGTGTGAGAATTACGAATTTGATGCTTATTTTGACGTTGCTCCTAGAGGGAGCTAGTTTTACCGTGTAAATCAAAACATATTTTTTTATCTTAAAAATCTAAAAGAACGTTAAATTCTACATAAAAAACGTACTCTTGTTTAGGTCGCCCAACTTTATCTGTTTCTGAGTTATTTCCATTTAAAAGTTTCAATGTATTTTGTGGTGATCTTTTTTCCGGAACTGATATTACTGCTTTCATTTTTTAGTAGGCTTGTAGCAAATTTTTCATGTCAATAAATATTAGCGTACTTTGCGTGTGTGATTTATTATTGGCGCAATTAATGAAAAATTTACACCTTGAACATCCTGTATTTCTTAGACCAGCGATATTCGTATAAGGCATGATGAGCTCAAACATATTATTTTGGTGTCCAGTATCTCCAGCTTAGTATTGACCCATTATTTCTGACACCCTGTATAATCATAAAGAAATTTAGATTTTTTTTGATGTCCCGAACTTTTTAATACAAAAGTCGCTTCAAAAATTGCATTGTTAGAACTTCCGTCTTAGATTTATATTCCTAAAATCGTAAATTATCGGATTTAAAATTTCCGAAGAAAAAAACCCACTCCGTGCGTAGTTAAGCAGAATACTTATTGTCGCACCGCATATATAAAATGTTGAACGAAACCTTGAACCAAACTCGCGAACAGTTATGTTATAATAAAACGTCTCATTCTCGGTTTCTATATTAGGAAAAATCAGAAAACTCGCCTTACAGCTGTGCCTTTTACACGAAATATCGCCGCACCTGTATACGTAATCTCGATTAAAACCACTAAAACTAGATAAAAATAAAGCAACTTTACACTACCTTAAGCTTGGATTTGTGCACAAACCCGGATTTATCCTGCTGCAGGGCTTCGAACGCGAGCCACACGCAGTTGGATATGTTTTCGAGCAACAGAGCCATGCTCACTACATTTCGAAGGCAACCCGCGACTTCGCACGTGAGTCACTGGTACGCCAGCGATCCCTCCTGGTACGCCCACCGTCGTCAGCTGATTGCCACTGGTTGATTTGTTTTGATGTTTCTTTGTCGCTGGTCACTTGTGCGGGGAAGGGTACGCTAATTATTACTAATAAATAAAGTATTTGATAAAATCGTTGCAAGAATAAATCGTTCGACAGTTTGGAAATGCAAAAGGAAATGGTAATATTAGTTGTGGTATAACAATAACAGTGATAACTGATACAAAATCGGAAGTCATCATTTATTTCAGGATGTAGGAGACAGGGAAGGCTTCAGCTCAAAGTTTATCATGCCACCGAAAAGTTATAAGACGCGAATTAAGTAACATCATGACATGATAAACAATAAGTACCCAACTTTTATAATAAAGGTCGCCTACATTTAGAATTTGATGTGGGCGTCTATTTTTTAATCAGCATTATTACCCGTATCAACAGTGGCGGCTCGCGACTTTAAACTGACGAGACTGGCAGGTTGAAATATGTATGTCTCCATGGACCATTACTTAGCGGCCACCCAGTAGATTCATTTAACTATTTGACAATTTTGTCGAACTTTGATATTAATTAATTTTCGATTTTTATTATACGCGCATCGTCCATTGTCGGTGCAATATTTTATTTACTTTTATCAATTAAATTTTGTTATGAAAAAGGAAACTAGGCGACAATTTTTCTAATAATGTCTGTACTGCTGCAACCAGTCATACACAAACTTGTAGTAATGGTGTAGAACTAACTGGATCCACTTTTCACTTTCATCAATCTTAATTGCACTCTCCTTTCACAAGATGGCACACTGTAGCTTAATTAGATGGGTAAATTTCCGTTTATGTTTATACCTAGTTTGACGAAATAAATATATTGATTTATATTTACTGAGACAATGAAAATAAAATTTTGCTACATAATATAAATAACAATTGTAATGTACTTGTTTGCAGATTATTTAAAACGTCAATAGTAAATAATGTATTTGTATATAGGACGATCAAATCTAAATTATGGCGCCTTTTTTTATTTTAAATATTTTGCGAACTATCCATAACATAGTTCGTATTATCCAATAAATATATATTTGAAACTGTAGGAATTGCATCTGCATTATTTTTATATGATTTCCTTTACGATTAAACATAACAGAGTGAAGGACGAAAAATAATATCCACGCCACGTGCCTGACATTATTATTTGTTAAATTGTTTTTTATACAAATCCAGCGACGGTTGTCCGTAATCCGTGGCGTCATCGCTAACGTAGAACCCATTCCAATTTGTCATAACACTTGCTAAGATATGAAAGTAAAATCAAATAAGAAAAGATACATGAGGATGGTTATTTTAAAGAAAGACGCAATATATCCAGTAATATCATCTTTGGGGACAAATGCAGGTGAAAAATAGTGGAATTATACGTTACACGGGATTAGGACAAAATTAAAGCAATTAAATTGCTATTCAAAGCGAGTTTCATCGCATAAATATATGTATATATCATTATGTAATTAATATATAAGCAGAATGTAATACAATTTATGATTTTATATAAATACAGGATGTAATAAGCAGGCCATTTCATAAAATGCATATTTTTTGTGTCAAAATATGAAGATCTAACCCCACTTACATTGTATACAAAAATGCCTGCCTTTAAAGATACGGGGTGTTAAAGTTGAACTTTTAAATTTATTTTTTTTGCTATAATTTATGTATCACTTTGAAAATCTGTAGACAATTTGCTATCAATATAAATTCGTTTATTAAGGAATAACATGCATTTAAAAAACAGATTTACACTAAAATTTAATTTAAGACTGTAATTTCAACATTTTATTTCTCTAATTCAACGTTTTAATTTATTAATTGCTGTACATGTCCACCCGTCCCCCAAATGCATAAAATAACTTTTTTAAATAAAGAATATCTGTATTTTCAAAAACCTGGGTTTTTACCACCATTTTCTCAGCTGCGTTTGTAACACGTCTTTATATCTCCATAAACCCCCAAACACTAAAGTCCAATAGACTAAAATCGGGGGCGCGTGGTGGGTAGTTGCGTATCTTTCATATCCAATTTATCGATTTGGAAAAATTAAACTTAAATATTGTCTAACATTTAATCCAAAATGAGGCGAAGTTGCATCCACATATTTTAACGGAGAGAAAGTGCAAGTTGTCGACTGGTCAAACCATTTTGCAGAAAGTTTAGAAATGTCGCGGCTTCTAAACTTGTTGGTAGACTATGTGTAGGATATGTGCAACAATTAGTATAAATCTGTTTCGTATAATCTGTTTTGTTAATAAAAGAATTTACATTGGCAAAAAATATTTATTTGTGTAAAAATTGAGCATCTGACTACAGACCTGTGTTCGGAGACATTCTGTATAGAATAATTTAGAGCAAGTTAGAACATTACAAATTGTTCCTTTGGAATTTGACATTTAAAAAATGTTATTATGTGCTAACTCATTTTGCTACGACTATTTCTAATGTTGCATGTTCAAAAAGATAGATTTATCTCGAAAATTAAGAACCTTACGAAACGTTATCAAAATATTTTAAATAAAATTCTACATTATGACGTTATACAAAACGGTTCATATGCCTACGTCAGAAAAATCGTTTACAATATTACCCTTGAGAATTTAGCTAATAACAAGAAGTATCTACAAAATTTCAAAGACGTGAAAAGCTGAAGAAAGTATAGTGAAAATTTCACACCTCTAAACATATACGATCTACACATTGGCATCTTATTTATATACGAAATATGGTGGACATGCCTGCATATGAATTTCTTCGAAATTGCGTTGTAAAAAATATATTTCTACCACCTTTAGTGACCTAAAATTGCCAAAGAACGATAGATTGAACTGCTATGGATATACCTGCAAAATTCAACAAAGTGTTTCCATACACTTGCTTTTGATTTTCTAGTGTTATCTGGTATCAGGTTTTGAATTTCTTGTCTAATAACTTGTTGATTTTCTTTATCAAATCGCGACATTTCAATTAAACTCAACGTACATACGCTTGGAACTAGTAATTACTGTTATCTACTGTGACAGCTTACCGTTTAAATAAAAATGACAAATCAACATATTGTCAACAAAAACAATACCATGACCGATTCGAATTAATTTGAAATGTCAGTGTTTGTACTTGGGGTGTGAAATTTTCTTACCGAATACCACACGAGCGTAGATTATTCCTGGACATAATTTAAGCTCTTGTGATATTATAAGTGAAAAAACTATTTTAAAAGTTCAAACTTAACACTCTGTACCTTTTAAAGGAGATACTTCTGTATATAGGTAAGTAGGGTAAAATCGTCACATTTTGCCGCCAAAAATACGCAACTAACGGAGTAACCCGCTTTCTTGTTACACCCTGTATAGGTTTATGGAAAAAAGCGAATATTTAATTCAATGTGCGTTGGCTAAATTCCATGCGCTTGCGACTTTTCTAGGTTGTTCGACGATTTGGTATATCGCATATACCGATACGGTATTTTGCTATCAAACAAGGAAAGGCGTTAAAGGAACTTCTCAAGTATATTTTGGAATTAACCTAGACACACATCTGCTTATAAGTGCTACTGCGTTAGGAATTTTAAACAGAGGTGACCATCGCGTTTCTTTGAAACTATTAATTTTAAAATTTTAAAACCGTAGCTTATTGTTTTTTTAATCAACATGGATTGGACTTTACAAGTGAATTATATTGTGTCCAGACTCTCCATCGATATGATATCCTTGTTATATACAGGGCGATCACTTTAATCTGTAATGAACATATCCAAGCAAAAAATTGATATTGACGTATTATTTCAATAAACAGTTTTTTGACGATTGCGAAGAAATAACACAAAAATCTGATCGATCATCCATCATTTCCGGTTCCGTTTCGGTATCAACCTTGACCATGTCGGCATTACTTCCGTCAAATATATTGATACAGTTATTATTATTTTCCAGCTCTAATCAACAGCAATTCATCACCATGTGTCGAAACCAAAACATTTGGTTCTTTGTTTTGATTAGTAATTAAATTTATTTTAGGAATATTTCGTGTTCCAAAGAACATTTCCGTAAACAAATATGCCAGTATTACCCTTTTTATAATACCTACTGATAATTAAAAAATTACAAATCGGGTTTTTGGAGCGAAAAAGCAATTTTTTCACATCCTGCGGATGACCGCGTTTCTGCTGAAGCCGAGTTTGTCATAAATTTGGTACTCCTGATGAGACTAATTTAAAAAAACTAGAATATAATGACCACCGTTAATAAAACAATTGAATAAACGTTCCTTTTTTTTCTCCAAACTGGTTCCTACTGAAAATTAAGTGGCAGAATTCTTTAAAAAATGTAGTTTTTGAAATGGATTACTTCCTGCTAGGCGTTATGTACTGTGTGTTCACTGTACCCGTTAATACTAGATGATAAGTCCGTAGGGGAGAGAAGGGTTCAGAGGGGCCGAGATCGAATGATTTTAGCATTACCATTAGTGTCTGATGATTCAATGACACCCTGTACAAAACTTTCAGTTTACAAACCATATA
This sequence comes from Monochamus alternatus, assembly GCA_037114965.1. Taxonomy (NCBI): domain Eukaryota; kingdom Metazoa; phylum Arthropoda; class Insecta; order Coleoptera; family Cerambycidae; genus Monochamus; species Monochamus alternatus. The sequence continues at coordinate 56,333,405 of CM073433.1, forward strand.
CGGAGGAACTGGATCAGAGGGAAATGGACCTGTTTCCAGTTATGTCACTAATCGTGTTAACTATCTCCACATTTTCATTTTTCCATCTTAGTTAAAACTGGAGCGCGCATTTTTATAATAGCCAACATCCTGTGAAATTGGAACACAGTTTTTCTCACGTACTACTCAAGTGCCGCAGTCGCTTCAGCTTTAAGATGACACTCGGTATAAATGAGGTTATTAAAATATTCATTAGTAATGAACATTAATAAGTTCAATTTTAACAATTATTAAACAAAATTTAAGTTACATTAATAAGTATTTCTAAATGCAAGGTATTTATCCAATTTTGATTAAAATCAATTACTTTAAAATCGAAAAATTCTGAAACACAATAATTTTTTACGAGTATATTCAGATATGACTGTTATTTGTTGCCAATTAAATTTCAACAATTTAAAAATCTGTTTAGGAATTTAGAAAAAAAAAGACTACAAATTTGTTCACATTGTAGATTATCTACAAACTAATTCAGGACGACTATCTGGAACAGCAAGTCAGGTGACTTTTTAAAAAAATTTAAATTTTATTGCCTACGTTCAACATATCCAATTTACAAGAGAATAATGCCGCCTATTACGTTAAAATATTGTACAATGAATCATGCAGCTGATTATTGAAAAACTATTTTCTAGAAAAAGGCCAATTTCTGAGACTAATGACAAGTATACCTTTTTTTCCTCAAAAACAATGTAGGTTTAAATTTTTTTAATAAAAAACGTGATAACGTTATGGTAAAAAAAGTGACGCTCACATTTACGTCTCAAATATGGCGGATGTGGCGCCCTCTAGGAAATACGTCGAAATAGACAACAGATTATGATTTCTCATATCCAAAAATATCTATTGCCAAATTTTTAAATTGGTACATTCAAAGACAGTATAATTATAGTATAGTTTTTGACTAAATTTTTCAGAAGAATTTTTAATACGCTTTTTTCAGTTGATCAATATTCTCTTTTAATTCACAATAAAACGTTGCACTCTTCAAAAATACTACTATTTCGAACTAATACATGAAAAATGTACAAAATTATTGTGAAAATAAAACAACAAAGATCAATTGTAACACCCTGTGTACCCTTTCGGAGGCACTTGTGTATATAGGTAGATTCAGGTTGAATCGTCATATTATTTTGTCGTTAAAAATATGCAGTTATTGGTATGACCTGCATTTTTTGTTACATCCTCTAAACATATAATATTTTTTATTTAGAGGATGAGTTGTGTGCGAGAAAAGAATCGGCAACAGATCTAATACCAATACAAAAAATAAAGAATAATTTTATTAGATGAGCGACTAATAACAGAATCATTGGATGATAGAACCGAAACACGACTGAACCAGAACGGGTCTCGTTCGCACGCCCAAATTTGGGACGTATTTTAATTAAAAAATTGAATACTACAAAATTCGGGCGGTATACAGACATCGCAAAGAAAACTAAAACAAAAAACTGTATCTGCAGTGTCCAGGCTTAATGAAACTAGCATCAGTTCAATCATGAGTATCATGACACCAGTATGCAGCAATAATTACCATTGGTAAGGCCGACTCAGGGTACTTATATAAATGACGGTCTTTTCTGTTTGATAGCAGTCTGGTGCGAGAAACCACTAGACCACCATCTATACGGGTACATTTGACACATTGGGGAAGATGTTGAACGTATCAGTTAAATAAAAAAGGGTAGAAAATTAAGTTTCAAAAAAATACGTTCGTCTCAAATTTGCGGCTATACATTCTCGTCGGTGTAAAATAATTTGTGACCTTCTTTTCGAAAAAATCCGACCAAAATGGCCAAGGAGAACCCCAATATGGAGATGAAGACTGTGCAAAACGGAAAGGGCAGTGAGAAGTTCGACAGCGATCTTACCAAAGAAGAAAAAAGTAACGGTACGTCGATTTTTGTTTAAAAAAAAATGTGTGTTCGTTTTTGTACAAGAAACAAGTAAATAAAAGTAATATTTATCGTTACGAAAAATGCAAATTTTTTGTTTTAAATTAAAGAGGTCGATTTGATAAAAAAGAACCGGGTTTCAAGAGAAAGTTATCAAGATGTAGTCGCACTGGGCATATTATGATTTATCAGTTCGCAATAATTACACCTTGTCAATCGATATTGCAACTATTATAAAAAAATAGTATTTGTATAAACTACTATCTATTTATTAATAGTACTGTTAGTCCTGAACGCTTATAGATGAAGTGAACTTGGGGTTTTACAATCTTTTCCTGCTATGATCGGGATAATCTTTTTAACATGTTTAAAAACAGATAAACATAGGTAAATCCAATATATGTTACTCAAATGTTGCATTTATACAGGGTGTACGGGTAAATGTGGGAAATCTTTCGGGTGCAAATGGAACATGAACAAATAAGATGACAAGTTCCTATAAAATATTTTCCTACAGGCCCTCCTTGTAGGAAGATAATTTACGTATACAGATCGACATTAAATCTAGGATGTACTGACAAATCAATGAATTTTTGATAGCAAACGTCAAAACCTACAAATAGACGTAAATTATCAATGCTAATACAGAGAAGTTTGTAAAAATAACAAAATCTGTTTTTTAATGGTAGATGGATAATATTAGATATCTGACCGTAGTACTAGTTGTCAATTTGGAACAACTTTTTCAACTTTACTCTTGAGCAAAATTTACATTTTTCGACATACCTCGTATACGACTGCAAGAAATTGAAATCTGATTACTTCATTTTAGGTTTTAGGCCATGCAGATCTTTTTATCAAGAATAACTTTTTTTCATAGTCAATAATAAAAAAGTTTCCCATATGGTGCCGACTTAATTTGACACACTGTACTGGTTGAAATCATGGCCCTTCTAATTAAAAATAAAACATGAATTCGTTTATTATTCTTTTTGTCGTCAACGGTTCATTTTATCGACAATAAGCAAGAGTACCTTTTTTTAGTCGAAAGTTGAAATTACCCAGATTTATTATTTTAAAGTCTTTATCGTACAAGGTGTTAAAAATGTAGACATTAAGTCCCGCGCCTGGTAAACTAAAAAAGTTAAATATGTTTCAAGGACACTATTTTAAGATGTCCACCACATTAAATTTTTATTAAATTATGTTGAGTACTTCAACTAAAAGTTATTCAAGAAAAACCGATTTCCAGCGGCGTCCTTCAGGGACACATATCTCCGTAGAGAGGGCCTGTAGGAAAATTTTTTATAGGAACTTGTCATATTATTTTTTCATGTTCTATCCGCACCCGAGAGATTTCCCACATTTTCCCGGACACCCTGTATTTAATAACTTCAAAGGGATTATCTGTAATGGCAAAATTTTGTTACATATGTTGATGGGACTATCAGTATTAGCCCGTTCAAACATTATTTTATCATGTATTTGTTATAGAAATTATTATTTACTATAGACATTATTATTTACGAGTTTCTGCGATATCACTGAAACAATGTTACAATTTCTTCAAAACAGTTGTTTCTATGTCGTAAAATATTTAAGACTGATAAAATTCTAGTAAAAAATACTCATAGGCATGTGAAGTACCTTGATATTTATCAAATATGCTACATAAATTAGGTGACGCTTTACATAATAATTATACATTTTTAAATATTCAAAACGAAAGTTTGCATTCCTTTTTTAGTACATCATTTACTTTACTATAGGGAAAGATGGAATTGACCATTCAGCCTAGAAATAAAAGCAGAACTACTAGGTTACTACATTCTTCGATCCTGTAATGAACTACGAACTGCAATGTCCAATGCCGAATTATTTATAGCTTTTGAGTCAAGAACGACCGTTTCATATCGGCTTCTGGGCAAACCTCGCAAATTATAGCTGTTTTGGCAGGTAACGATATTAAGATTGGTCTAGTATCCTTCTTTATTAGCTATAGAAAGCGGTTTTTTAATGCAATTGGTCCCTCCCAAACTTGTTGCATTCTACAGCTCGCAGCCTTGGTCGGGTCTCCTTAAATTGTTTAAAGATTGCTATCAATCAACCTGTAATTTGGCGTTAAAAATATGGATTAATTAATGACGTTTCTACTATTTCCTGTTACCCGAAGCATTTTTCAATGCCCAGCACATAATTATCTATTTACGAATATACAGTGCGGCGATAAAGTCTTGTACCTGAAATTATTGTAACGACTTGCAAGACACCCTGTATTTCATTGTTGACACAAGAAATATCGTTTGATTCCACGATATTTTCTACAAACTTGTGGGACAATTCCGGAAGTGATGCGGAAGCATGCAAAAAAATCCTGCATTTCCTCTTATTTTTTTCATCCTGAATGTCAATACTATCCACTTTGCTTGGCATTGCACATCCGTTCACTTTTTGGCCAATTAAGTATGAAAATGAGTTTTACAACAGTTATCGAGTCGATATTTTTGCGATAATTATCCACGTAGCGATTAGATAAATCAAAAATAAATATCTGCGAAGCAGAACGTAAAGGTTACGTAATTAAATAATGGAAGAAGTACAATCTGAGACATAAAAAGAGAAACTATTTAAAAATTGGACTGCAAATTTGTGCAAAATCCAATTAGAGACAAAATTCAGGTATGCAGTTGGAAGCAAACGCCGTTTTCTTGTTAATTTTTTAAGGTGGACGCAATCAGGTGTAAAATTGCATTAGTATTTTTGCGAATTTTCTTTCTCGCGTGACCCACTTCGTTACCATTTCATAGTAACTGTTTTAGGACTGCTTGCCAAGCAGTGTAAGTGACACAAAAAAAATGTATCGTTATGTAATATGACAAGTTCTCAGATAGGACACCACACACGTTACCTTTCACATTTTTTTTGTGGAATAATTGGAGCAAAGCACAATTATTCTACTCCCAAGGTCGGTATCTTCGTTATCCTTTAAGATACTTTAGCCAACTATTTATAAAAATAATATATATTATTTTTTCTCTGACACTGCATTACTGCAGTTTTGTTAAAATTGATCAAATCATGTCTTCGATCATTGATCTACATGCTTTTAAAGTACAACGGCAAGAAAACAAAACGCTATTGGGACATATTTATGGCTTCTGAATATCCCATTTAAAGTTAAAAAATATGTTGTTTGGTAACTATCAATTTTATTTTAAAAACATATGTAAACAGCATGAAACAGACCTAAGTTATCTTAGAAGTTTTTCCCATTATTAGCAAAATGTATAACGTTTTGTCAGTAATTGTGTATTTACTACATTTTTCCGAACATTTTCCACGTCCTACTTTCATTCTATTCTTCAGCATCTTGGCCTTGGCTCGCATGCATAATTTTATTTTCGATATTTGTAGATAACCTCTTAAAAAATCCAAATATTTACATAAAATTTGTAAATCGTGGGTTTGTATTTGTAGAAAACACTATTTGAAGAATAGGGCGCCCTTAAAAAGGTGTGTTACACATTTGGAAATTTATTATTGTCGGTACGAATATATCCTTGAATCCCGCAAAATCATCGTTTCCATTACATTGTGGCATCTAATTGTCCATATGCACGCATATTAACATACCTGAGTCTTTGTGTAATTCAGATATTCGATTATAATGGCATTAGTCACGTGTGCATTCAAATAGTTATGTAATACTCGTACATGTAATAGACCAGACATAAAAACCGATGGTCAGTTCAATTCGCGTCGCATTCATTGCTATTAAAAGTAGATTAAATTCGAGGTAATTATTGAAAAAAAAAAAGGATGAAGTTTATGTTAAAATATTAAAAAACAAACATGTGGAGAACACAAAATAAAACAAGTTCTACGATCCAGCGGTCGAAATCATTTAATGATTTTTTTACCACGCAATTTTCATTGTTAAATTTGAGAACAACGAACTTTATTTTTGCGCAATCCTATTACTCATTTATTGTCAATTTTATGGCTTCCGTTGACCAAAAACCTCCTCGTAATTTTTATTTGATGGTAATAAAACATTAATTACAGGCAGCTCCAAACGTGAGCAAATGAACCTTTAAACTAAAGTGTAGTTTTTGCGGAGCATTAGAAATCGACGTATGGCAAATTATATTGCAAAACGTACCCCGTAACGAATAGCAGTTTCAATTCTTTTTGATATTTTGCAACGCTATAGAATTGAGAGAACACAAAAGACTGTTTATATTGCGGATTATCCACAAACTAATTCAGGACGACTATCTGAAACTGCTAGAAACAGTATGATTTCCATTTAAAAAACGTTACATGTTGAAAAATACATTCCGTACCGTTTTACACCAGTGTAAGTTTTACTGCTTGTCGGTCTACCTTACACATATCTAATTTGTAAGTAAATTTTGGCGCTTAGTTAAAATATTGTACAATGGACTGTGCAGCTGATTGTTGAAAAGCTATTATCTCGAAAATGGTCAATTTCTGAAACTAATGACAAGTATTCTTTTTTTCCTCAAAAACAATGTAGGTTTAAGGTTTTTTAATAAAAAGACGTAATAACGTTAGGGTAACAAAAGTTACGCTTACATTTACGTCACAATTATAGCGGATGTGACGCCCTCTAGAACATACGTCGAAATAGATTATTATTTCTCATATCCAAAAATATTGATATATTCAAAGGTAGTGTAATTATTACAAAAAATCACTTTTTAATTTCAACTTTTGACACCCATATATCTTTTTTATTATCAACATTTTATTGAGACAAGTTGGCTTAAATCGGAATATTTTGAAGTGAAAAATCTTGTATGTCTCCATTGGCCATTATTTACGGACTACACTGTACATTGTCGACAAAGCCCAACTAAAGAACTAAATTTAAACATTCAATAAAAAATATTCTACCATGCACAATGAACTGATGATTTAAAAGTATTAAATATTTAGAAAAATAAATATTACTCAATAATTTAAAAAATGTACCTATTGTTTTCCAAAAGAAATGCCACAAGAGAAGTAGAGCTTAAAATTGAAAGCGGCGTGAACTGACGCAGTTAATGATAAAAACTTAAGGCCGAGCTTTACCATTTAACTTTTGTCGCAAACAGTCGAAGAAGTAAGTGGTCCATTAAAATTCTAGCGTTTTTCTAAAGGTTCTACTTTAACCTAACAAACCTCAATTTATTTTTATTTATGTAATAGTAGCGTGAAATCTAATTATAAAGCATCCTTGTTAAAGCGTGAAATTTCTTATTTGCGTAAAGTAGGAAATAGATAATTGGAGGTATTTTACGAAATATAATTTACAGATTTGAATATTTCAATCGACAACTTAAACTTGAAGACAATGGAAATGTAAGATTTTTATCTTAATAGAAAAATGTGATTGCGATCAACTTTATCAATCTTATTCTGAGTACCATGACTTGTGGGATCACTACCCTCTCCACATATCTAGAAGATTTATAAAGTCTTTTTATGATACAATGAATCTTCTGTGCGATATCGACATAATATTAATTATTTTATGCCTCAGTTCATAAGTACATCTATTAATATAATCATACAATTTATAATCAAATACGTTCGATATTGTATAAATAAAATCGATTATTGGAGGTAAGCAACGTGTTTGCTTTAATTTTCGATGTGTACCTTAAGGACTGCTTTTCCAAATCGGTTGGACTGTTTCTAGAGTTTGTAATATAGAAAATATATTTATTTTTATCTAATATCCATGGTCGACTGCATTTTTGCAATTAATTTCAAGTTAAGCGGGGTTTCGCTGAAAATTGTAGCTCGTCGCACCTATTCTGTTGAGAGAACTAACAGTATTATTAGTCCAATATCTTTTGTAGAGGAAAATCTAAAGCAAGTAAGTTTCGCAAGTCAACTATCACCTTATGTTTGGCATTGATTTTTTTTAGCAAAATATGCATATTGTTGTATACGTTTCTGTTTCCACCTAGCCACTTCTCTCCTAAAACATTGTTTAGTTGCAATTTGTATCAATCGCTGAACAATTCACACACAGGGTGTTTTTAAATGAAGTAGCAAAAATGAGACCACAGATTCCTTAGGTGAAAATAAATCGATTTAACCTAACATACCTGTATCTCAAGTCGCATAATAAAAAAGATACAGGGTGTCAAAGTTAAAATTTTATTTTCGATATTTGTAAATAACTTCTTAAAAAATCCAAATATTTACATAAAATTTGTAAATCAAGGGTTTTTGCGGGAAATCTGGGTGACAATTTAAATGTGGATAAACAAAACATTAATAATTGTTGGCTGATATTACTTTTGTTCTACGTGTTTTATTATTTGAGTTTTCTGTAGCTAAAAAACCACACATTTCATAACAATATGAAAATATTTTGGGAAAAGGCTGTTCCTGATATGCAATTAATGTTAATGACCGATTTGCACAGATGCCATAAACTGGATATCTCAGTTAAAAAACATTCATATTTATCAAATTAAAACAAGTGGTTTAATGTGAAATCAGATGGCATAATTACGTTTAATAATACCGTAAGTTCACCACATCACCACTAATAATTATAGCATTACCTAAACAGTATTTACACCCAAAAATGCGACAAAAGCGCAAACACACAACAACCAAACACTTGTTTAGATCAGCAACACCGTAACCTGTATCCACGGAAACCAACGGCGTGTGATGTCACAAAAATGACATCGCGTTATCAGTCACGTGCTTGTGTCTACATTCTATAGCAACGTATTATGAGATCGTTGCCGCCAGACACAAGTTCTGATTTTTCAATATGCCTGCAAGATTACCCGGTAATACATTTCAAACCAATATAAAATTCGTGCAGCTTCCCCATTGTTTTTTTTTGGAGTCACCTTATCTTGGACAAAAAAACTCGACCTCAACGTTTTCACGCATAGCAGCGCTTCCTCGTACCGAGTCGCCCAAGTACCAACGCTGGTACTACCGCGATCATTACCACGGCCGACCTTGGGCAGCTAAAAAAATGCAGAGTACCGTACGACGTATTTGCCGGTGTAATGGAAGGCGAACTTTCACTCTCGTCGAACAGCAGATCGCGCCCACCATTCCAGTCCATTATTTTTATCTTCGGAACTGATAACGGGGTATAGTAAACTATGTGGCGTGCCGTTGTGTTGTTCTCGCAATATGTTCGTCGATTTTGGGGTCTGGGATCATCTGGAGAAGCCGGATTTTAAACAAGACTTCGTCAAATAGATCGTTAAAGTGCAGAAAAGATGGGCATATTCAAAAGAGCCTACATAAGGTACAGACCGTTGGGTTTGGACGGGTATTTGGAACTAGCTAGTAGTAAGTGTGAAGTATTTAAATACCTATGTAAATATTTACCTTTTGTAGCCTCTAGTTAAAACAATTGTTATAAACCATTGCTAGAGAATTATTTTATTATATATACTACTCGTGGCTCCTGTTTGGATCGATATGTTGACGCAACAGTTGGAGTGGGTTGATGAATAGGAAAGTTAATTAATTATAATTATCAGATGTTTACCGAAAGCGAGGTTTTGATCCCCTGGATATCATTTTAAAAAAGTCCTATGATTTATTAAATAAAATATGCGTACAGATTTTTGTTGTATTCTAAAGGTATCGAATCAGTTTTCCTCCTAATTAATGATATCTGTAGGTAATCTAAGAAACAATTACAACGTTGAACCCAATGAATATCTAAAATAAAAATTAATATAACTAAAGTTACCAAAAAAATACATTAATGGCATAATGAAATCATTAAAGAATGTTCAAAAGTCAAATTCATTTTTAAACTTATATGAACACAAAATCAGCCACAACAGATGAAGATATATGCTATTACTGTGTTTATAGAATTGATTCTTGAATTCTTTAGAATGAATCAAAATTAATAGATAAATTAAAATGATTTAAAAAATTGAAATTTTGAAAATAACAATGTCAAAAGTGTTCATAATCTGTATATAATAATACAACACATACAGCATTCACGCACTTTAATCAGTGGCGGAGGTGTGGGTATCATCGATCATTATTTGCCAAAAAAAAAAAAATATTGCCCTATATAATATTACAAATAAAATAGGTCATCATATGCGCCTTTGTGTTATCTTCACTGCCTGGTTTATTTGTGAATATCGTAAAAATGCACTTGATCAAATAAATCGACTTTGTTGTTAATCGGTTTTGAATACAAAAATGTGTAAAGAAACAAAAACTGAAGATAATACAACGGCGCATATGATGGTCTTTTTTATTTGTAATATTATACAGGGTGAAATATTTTTTGGCAAATAAGGATCGTTGATGCCCATACCTCCGCCACTGGTTAGATTCCAAAGATGGTAATTTTTTGTTATATACCTTCTGCCATACTAAATATACACACCGAATTTGGTTAAATTATCTTAGGCGGTTTATAAATTAAGAATTGAAAACTAATTTTTTTTTAAATTTTGCCGTGCCACGCTGTCCTAAGACCTCACATTTGGCCACAGGATACGCCCTCTATTTAAGAAACACCCTGTAGTGTAGTGAAGTCACCACCAGGCACTAATAATGATTTTTCTATTACAGGTCCCTCGTTCGGAAAAAGACACATCCAAATCTTAATTTATTTCCTTCTAATTTTCATTGCTTATGGAATTAGAGTAAATTTATCGGTGGGGATAGTAGCCATGACTGATCCAACAGCCAGCAGCAATCCAGATGTACCGGTAAGTATTTAATTGACAACAAAAAATCGTTTTAATTTATTACTACCATTAATCATGATCAGTATTTGCAGTTTTTTTTTTAAACCTCGCCCCAAAATGAAAAATTGCAGACGTAAATGAAAGAACTCCGGGATCTAATATTTGCAGAAATCGACACTTAAGTTCGGAATTTTAATTGAGAACAGATAAATTAAATTACAGGTTATCAGTGAATCGGAATGTCTATTATAAAGTGGTCTTGGTTAGCAAACACTCCAGCACGAGTGATATCCAAACATATCCGGAATTTGTATAAAAAATGGCGGAGGCGCGAGGTAAGACTAGATCTACCCAATAAAAAGAGAGATGAAAAAATTATGGAGATTTTCCATTGTCGTTTTGTTTTATATAACAACCTTGATTGTTTACGAATTTTGTACGTTCATAAAACACGAGGAATGTATAAGGAAATGGATTTGAAATAATTATTCAATAAATCTACCAGAGCACTAAAATTATTCTTGGTATGTTGCAATCGCTTCACCTCTGGCGTAAGTGACTGAGATTATATTTAATCGACATATTTAATTCATTTCATTTTTAAATTACGTTTGTACAGAGTGTCTCAAACTCAATGGTATGGGCCTACTAAATAAGGATACAAAAATTTTAAATAAAATTTGGGACACGTGGTGTTAAATAGTTGTGCATAAATGACACAAAATACTTGTCAATACTTAATACGAACGTCAATTGTTATGCTTACAAAATGTTTTCTCATTGAGAAAAAGTTGATATATTGCCAATTTACGGCGAGTCACAAAAAAATTCAAGGAGAGCTGTAGAGTTATATCGAGAAAGGTATCCAGAGCGCCTCATTCCTGGTCATTGATCATGTCTGTCAAATCCCAAAGAAAATGGAGCAAACCATTTAACACCACATGTACCAAATTTTATTTAATTTTTTTGTATCCTCACAGTAAGTAGGCCTATACTATCCTAAGTTTGGGAGACCCTGTACAGGTTGCGTTATTTTTACAGTTGAGGAATATTCTGAAGGATGCCGTATGAGTGTTTGATATTGTAATGAATCAACAAACCAATTCCCACACAAGAAGCGTTTTGAATAGAAACGGCAGAGTGGTTCGCTGTCATGCGAAATGTATTGTTTTAGTATTTTTACGAAGTGTTGGAAAGATTATTTATCCATGAAAGCAAGCAAGCCATCGAATAATTTAATAAAAGAAAACATAAGTGTCTTTCTTACGTTTCTTATTTTTACTGTTTATAATGGGTGTCCAATAAAATTTGTAGTAAGCAAAGAAATATATCACGGTGAACTATGATTAAGTACAAATATTTTAAGAGGAAAGTGAAAAATACGAATTAACGGAATGATCCTTAAAAAAAATTTCAAACTTATTTACAAAGCGAAAATATTTGTGATATGTGATTTTATGTTCTCCTTCAGTTTTTAATGCGTTTTTTTAATTTTAAACGTTTTATAGCTAGTAAATGAAGACATTTGTGCCGAGTACAGACACTTTCCTATAATATAGTTTAACGGTTTGTTTTTCTAGGTTATCGGACAAGTTTGCCGCGGGTACATTCAAAGTTATCTATTATCTATTAGTATTCCTTTCTTTAGATTTTCTTAGACTAAAAGGACATTTTATTAAACTGTACGCGAAGTGTATTTTGTTGTTAGTGGGTATAATCTTGACAGACTTGTAATACAGTCAGGCATGGTAGTAGATAGATCTAAGCCATGTCGGATGACGCGAAAAGGGGGTTTTGCCCCATTTCAAACTGGAATTCCGAAATAATTTTTTTTATTATCTAGATATTTGGAATCTACCGCTATTTTTTTTTACTTTGTTTACGTTGAATTCCTGTCGCAGACCTACAACTGGACGGACAAGAGCGTCATGCTGTCGGCCTTCTTCTGGGGCTACGTGCTACCCCAGGTCGGCGCCGGCTGGCTGGCCAACACCTACGGCCCCAAGTGGTTCTTGATCTCGACGATGGCCGTTTGTTCCCTGTTCGGACTTCTCCTTCCTTCGATGGCGGCCATGTTCGGTTCTAAGGGAGTGATGGCCAGCAGGGCCATCCAAGGGCTCTGCCAGGGCTTCATCTTCCCTTCCACGCACAATCTGCTGGCCCAGTGGGTGCCGCCCAACGAGAGGAGTAGGCTGGGCACGTTCGTGTACGCAGGTAAAGGAGATCTAGGTCTCTAGGTTGTTTTCAGTTCAGCGATAAACGTTAATTTTCTTCATCAATACTATTTGAAAATTTTATATGTACTGGAAATGATTTTGTATGGGATAATAAATAGATAAGTCCAAATTAATATTGGTATGATATCGATAGAGGCCACACTCCACACCTGATAAGTAAATTGCTAAAATGTAATTTTATTGCGATAGATACGAATATTATTCATATATTTATTAGATAAATGATACTTTCCATTTCTGACATAACTTTCAATAAAAACTAAAAATAAATGAAAAATTGCGCAAACTTTATCTTACGTTTCCTTTTAATGCAAGTAAAACATAAACATGTGTACGGTATCAGAGGACAAACATATTGTCTTGTTTTTTTTTTATGACCGCGAAGTAAATATTCAAATATTACTAGACATTTGATATTTTAAGAACGTTTAAGAAATTTATAAATATAATTAAGACCGTAATTAAAGGACAGTGTAACTGTAAAATCTTCTGTGCTGTATTTAGACATAGTTTGACTACTACAAACAACACAATTTTTTTCTATAAGTCCAGTTTTATAATTTAACCAAACCTACCTATATACAATGATAAAAAGAGGTCGAATTACAGGCCTTCAAATTGGGGTCGAATATTTCGAAAAGAATTAATATCTCTGAACTTGGAATAATTAAATTTGGTACATGATTTAAATTTGATATTGGTCTTCTTTGAGGGTGAGCACTTTATTTTGACGTTTTATTTTATTATTGCGCCCGTGTTTCTCTATGAGCAACCACTCGATTTGGAAATCTCCTACGATATTCTTCCACACTTCTTCTACAGTTTCCTTCAGAAACCTAGCACAAGTAACATGTCAACTTGTTCGCTGAATATAAATTTTCCAGCCTTTTTCAACAACAAACAGTACCAGAAATAAAACAGTTTTATTACTGTCAAATTTTAGACAAAGACAAAGCTTACTATTGACTTTTTGATTTCTTCTAATAAACACTACTAAAATCTTGTTCTAATTAATGCATTTTTTCTTGAAAACCTTAAAGTGTTTTAAAATTCAGCAAAAGTAAAACAGTGCTTTAAATTAAATTAAATTATGCGCAGGGTGTATCCATTCCTTTTAAATTCGATCAGTGGAAAACAAGTTTGGTATAATTTTAAGGGCGACTCGTGTTTCAATTTACTTGAATTCATAGTCAAAGGCTGCTTCGACTTTGAAGGCCTGTATGTTTGGTTAAATTGCAATATTTTGGGACCCCCTATACGCACCTGTTCTCTGTCTTTTGTCCAATACCCTGTATAATAATTTATAGCTGGACCATTTGGTACCGTGGTGTCGATGTTAGTGACCGGATTAATATCTTCGAGTTGGTACGGTTGGCCTTTGGTCTTTTACTTGTACGGAGCAGCCGGACTCTTGTGGTCAATCATATTCACCTTCTTTGGATACAACGCCCCCTCCTTCCATCCCACGATAACAGAAGAAGAAAAATTCTACATAGAAAACAGCCTGGGCCACAGTGAAGACAAAAAAGTGAGTATGGCGAAAGTGTGTTCTACTTCCTTCTATTTTATTATAATGTTGCTAAATAACTAGAGTATTAATTTGTATTTTAGAAATTGCCAACTCCTTGGAAAAAGATCCTCACTTCCGCACCCGTGTGGGCCATCCTTTTGACCCAGTGCGGTCATAACTGGGGTTTCTGGACTCTGTTGACTGAAATTCCGGTCTACATGAGTCACGTGATGAATTTCAACATAAAATCCGTAAGTATCTTGCAAGGAAATGTTGTTTTATCAATTAATATGTTTTAATTGTGATTTTTCTTCGTTCTTTTTAGAACAGCGTGCTCTCAGCTTTGCCTTACTTTGTGCTGTGGGTCCTTAGTTTCATATTCAGTGTGGCTGCCGACATGTTGGTTAACAAGAATTTGTTCTCTATCGGAACGTCCAGGAAGTTCTTCAACACTATCGGTAAGAGCACTTTCACTGAAAAAAATTGTATCTACCGATGCTGTGATCTGTTATTTTTATTAGAGCCTGTTTTTCAATTCCGCTTTTACTTCGCTAACTGCTGCCGCTCGATTTGAGTGATTTGTAATTTTGACACGTTTGACAATGCGTTGTGCTGACCATTTAGTCCATTTAAATTTAATTAGTTCCAATCGGCACATTTTTATAGCAACCTTTAGAATTTTTCTTTTTCCAAAAGGGATTTGGTGCAAGAAATACTCTCTCCAATGTTATAGAAGTGTCTCGCTTTGCCATCAACTTTTTAAATAAGCGTACTGGGCAACTATCTTCCTCTAAAATATTAGGCGTAATCAATTTGCTGTGGCATAATTTTGTGTCACCGCCTTGTCTGGTTTTCGAAAATAGAGGATTATACTCGATACGTCCAGTTTCTTTTCCATTATTTTCAATTTCAGATACAAAATAAGTGGTTTTGCAGTAAGTAGTTTCTCCTCCGCGCCAAGCTAATTCAAACGCCAAAATGTGATATAGATTCTTTTGAAGTTCTTCCTGTTCATTTTTGTTATATAATCCGGTCATTACAAATATTTCACATTTATCAAGAGCTGATGCGCTGTTAAAATGACAATTACACTGTGGCATGTGGCTTTTTTTATATATAGTAATAATATGTTTATTTGTAGGTCTGGTGGTGCCCGCTATAGCTCTAGTTTGTCTGGGAAACACGGGACCAGAAGAAACGAACAAAGCCATCGTCCTCCTGGTGGTAGCGGTTGGTATCAATTCGGCGGTCTTCTGCGGCTTCAACGTCAACCACATGGACATCTCGCCGAACTTTACCGGAACCTTAATGGGTATAACCAACGGTACCTCCAATATTTTCGGCATAGTCGCCCCATTGCTGGTGCAATTTTTGGTGACCGACGAAGTAAGTACTTCTCCGGATTTACACCTGCGTGTCCCACGGAAGTATTTTATTTACAACGATTTTTGATAACATCTTGTTCGACAGGCGATAATTTTTTTTATTATCTTCAAGTGGTAGGCGCTTATCGGTCGATGTTCATGTTCGAAACGTTAATGAATATTAACACAAACGATGAAATTCGATAAATAAAAACAAGTATTTTATACCGAAAACGTTTATATCTATAAAAAATATATGAGAATAGTTTTACTGAATAATGAAAAAGTGTGGAATAGAAGATACAGAAATGTTGGTAAATACTTAACAAGATGCACAGATAGACCAGCAATTTCACTTCGCTGTCGGCACTTTGAACAAAATTCAGGCGTCTGCGATGGCAACAATCGCTTCGGAGAGAAATTGAGAATCGGAGATTAGGACCGGAAAATTAATTATTTATTTGCGCAGAAAATATAAATTTATAACTAATTAATTTTTATATAGTCTTTGGGTCGTTAAAATACAAATACCATAATTTTTAAATTCACAAAAGTGTTTTCTACCTTTAGGATATTTAAACATTCAGTTCATTAATACAATCGGCTAATTAAAATCAATAGTTTATATTTATCTAAGTTGGCTCTCTCAAGAAAACTTTGTAATTAACTTTCTAGTTTGTTTAGCTTTTGTTTCAACAGTTTTCATTTTACGACTATTGTTTAAATGCCCTATATTTTTCTTTTCTAGGTGAATAGAAAGATAAAAAATTTTCTTCATTGAGTAATTGATTCTGTTGTCAAGATTTATTTCAATTTTTATGATAAAATTGGGTAGTAGTCATAATCAATAAGCATTTTATACACCGTATACAAACAGTTTTGATCATAGATTTTATCTTTAAGCTTATATTACTGACATTTCAAAACGTATAATTTATTCTATTACATTAACTTGTTTCATCTTTTGTTAATGACAATAGGTTAAAATTATTGTTAGCATAAATATTTCCACATGACCATAACATAAGACTAATTATGACTTACTCATTACAATACCTAAAAGCAATATGGTCATCTACATAATTTGAACACTCTTGTGCTAGAAATATCATCGAAATGGCCTAAACTACACTTAGGCACTTATATAGTTACCGACTTCATAAAGAAATTAAGAAGGTATGACAATATAGGTTACCTATGTATTTGTGTCTAAGAAATTTAATGAACCTTCCTCGATTTCGACTCATAATTTTACTTTAATCCGTCTCTGTACAAACGGTGCTTGCACGCCAGACTTTGAGACAAACTGACAGATAGCAGAGATCAATGTAGTCTGAAATGGATGCGAGGATGCGCGATAGCTATTGCACATGGTATTTCAAAACAGACATTGACGCAAAAGAGATTGTCAGACACAGTTATCAGTTGCAATTTCCCTGTTTATCTCTTTCTAAGTACTTATATTAAACAATAGGTAACACCTATTGCAAATTGACGTAAATTGAATAATGAATATACACGTTTAACGATGCGATGATGCATGTAGATTTGGATTACGTCCCTTTAAATATAATAATGCTTACTTTGCAGAAAGATCCAAATCAGTGGAAAGTCATATTTTATATGACCTCCTCCATTTACGTCTTGGCTAGCGTGATTTTCATCATATTCGGCTCGGGAGAGGTCCAGACCTGGAATGACGAAGAAACGAATAAAGGTAAAATATAAAATTTGAAACGATAACGTTAAATGTAAGTTAAGGGTGGATCAAATTTTGGAATGACTAACTGTGCGGTTTACTGAGCAAAAATAATCATTGCGGTTAAATATAGATACGAAATTAATCAAAAACATTTCGTTTTCAGAGAAGGAAAAGTCTCAAGCTTAACTTGTAGTGGATGTTGGGTGAAAATTGCTGTGATACTTATGTTTATAAAGTACTGTGATTTGCTGTATTTTATCTAGATATATACACAATAGAAGATGAGATTGCTAAACTGCAGCAGATACCTATTTGTACAATTCATTGTTAATTGTTACACGTAAAAAACAGCTATTAGAAATGTAGAGAAGGGAAAGATAATCGTGTTAAATTAAAAACACGGGAGAAACTAAAAGGTCAATATTTGTTATTTATAAAGCTGTTTTAATTTATTAGATACATGTTATGTGTCTTATTTATAATGCGAGAAAATGATCTGTAATTTATTAATTATTGTAAAAACTGTACCTATTGTTAATGATTGTAATAAAGGTACAATAAAAGAATTAGAAACAGATTGTGTTTAATTTCACTGGGTACCACAATGTTAAACTTTCAAACTGAATAAATTCAAACGTTATATTTTTCAGACCGAATATTTGATGATGACAATATGAAGTTCTAGCCATTTCATATAGAATATAATATATATATATAGTATATATATAGTACTTGCATTTTACAGCACTTTTGAGAAATACTGTTTTATGGCTTAGTGAAATATATTCTATAAAACGGATTTATCAGACATAAAGTAAATAAAAAATACAACAATAAAAAAATAGATATTTCTGAAGCTGATATGCTCAAGACCAACAAAACATGAAGTAGATAAAAACTAATCAACAGTTACTAATTTGATTTGTCTGACGCAACTTATCTGAAAAAAATTGGATGGTGGTGATCAGGTAGATGTCATCTATACTAATTATTCAAAATCGGCTGATGGAGAAACGGTATCCTACTGTCAAAATTATCAAATATCGGCTTAACTAAACCATTTATTAATTTTTTCGTGGTTTCCAATCCGTAGAAAAAAATGCTACCTTTAGGGTACCTCAAGGATCGGTTCTCGGTCCGTTATACTGTTTCTAATCTTTATTGATGACATTGTCCGGAATCTGAATTGCGAGACCCCTGTTTGTGTAGATGACCTCAAATTGTATTTGTCTGTATCAGATATTAATGACTGTATCGAGCTTTAATCAAACGTGGATAAACTTTCTGATTGGTGTTCTAAAAATATATTGCCGCTGAACTTCTCGAAATGCAATAATTTACGATGTGTTTCACGATGCAAGTTAATACTATTACTTTTAATTGTGTTTTAAAGATCTCGGGATAATATCTGATGGTAAGTTAAGTTTTGTTGAACACCTTAATAATATACAACGTGAAACACATAAAAATCTCAGCTTTATTTTAAGAAACTCAAGACAGTTCTGAAGCTAATACGCTTTTCTTCCTGTTCAATGTGTTCGTTTTGTCAAAACTAGAATATGAGTCACTAGTATGATGTCCCACTTCCACGTCAATACTAAAAAGTAAATATGGTAAGTATTTATGGTTTAAAACTGACAATATTTACCCACTTCAAGGGATACCACAAAGCACTAAGTCGGTTTCATCTTAATGACTTAAGCATACGACGTATATGTAATTCGTTGGTCACACTGCATAAAATTGTAACCGGAAAAATCAATTATCCAGATTTACTAGCTGCATTATACTATCACACTCCTCATTCTGCCATCCGTTTTTTCAAAACCTAATGGATCTTAATTATCGTCACATGCAAAATTCGGCGGACACTTTTCATGATACTATTAGAGGCATTAAGAGAAAGGCCTTTACAACTTAGCAAATCATATTACTTATACTTGTTTTACTATAAGTTTCTTTTTTCTTTTATTCGGTTTCTTTGTTTGTATTTCGTCTGCAATTATTTTGTTATATACATGTGTATCTATACGTTTTTTCCCTCTATATCTGTGTTTATATTGTATATTTAAGTTTTTTTTTACTAATCTCATCCCTTAATTAGCGTAACCTGTCGGGTGGTGTATGTTAAATAAATAATAGTTACAATAGTTATTTATGCAAGTACAAAACGTACGAGTTGCATACAATATTTTTTCTACGTTCATGCAAAAACCAAAAAATGTTTTATTTAGACACTAACTCTAGGAAAACATGACGTCGATTTGAACATTTATGTTTGTCATGATGACAACACGCTGTAGTAGAATGACAGATGAATGCAATAAATATTTTATTGCACTAGTGCAATAAAGAACTACTTTTTCCACTAAATAGAGTTCAATAAAGTTTTGTTTTTTGCTTGATCGTAGAAAAAAAAATATATTATAGAGTTTTTGGCAGTATTGCGGTTGAAAACGTGATGCAGGTGGAAGTTTGTTCACCTTTTCAAATCGTGCTTCGAATCCAATCAAATATTGATTGTAAAAATAAACATATTATTGCTTCTCCGTTGACCCAACGGGGGCAAGGTTCGTTAAACAGGAATGTCTTTCTTATTTATAGACCGACGTTGTCTAATAAAAATATTTATTATTTCATGATCGAGTAGCTTTGTCGTGGAAATGTTTAGTTATTACAATTTAGTCTATGCTTTATTATCTGGCATTAGGTCGTGCAGACGAATATACTCGTGAAACAGTGACAAATAAGCGAATTTAGAAGATAAAGTGGTTGAAGAAGGTACGAATAAAACTATTGGCGTGTAGTTTATAATTTGGGGTAACAATTGATAATAACTGAACAATATTTGCTAAGAAAAGTGGGTTACTATGCCAATTTTGTTGTAATAATCGATTACCTTGGCTGGTAGTAGTGGATTGTTATGATTATACGTTATAAGAAGATGTCTTATCATCTGATATGATCAAGTAAATCTGTCACAAGGTTCAAGAAAAATATATGCAAAGGCAAATAGTGGATATATTGAATTCAGAGTAAGACTACAGACATTAGTAAAATGTTATTGATTCTTAGCATAAATCCTTTGAAGCTGGTATTCTTATTTTGTTCTTCCAATTGTACACAAATCAGGTGTAAGTGAAAAACAACCTGTACATTTCAGTTGTCGCTCAACGAAACCGGAAGACTTTTTATAGTTCAATATACTTTGTACATACACAAAAGATAAGCTCTTTGAACAAACATACCCGACAAATTACCAACTTAAAATGTAATTGCCTAAATAAATTTCTTTATTTGATGGACGCATTGTTAGAGTGAACCGGGTACTGAGCCTAACAATGTAACGTGTCTAGATGTAAAATATTCCATAACATTTTGATTCCCTTTTAAAGTAGAAACATTTTAATATTGATAAACTCATTATCCCATTGATGCAAGCCAATTTGTTGACGATTCCTTATCGCCAACCCATTGAATAGGTACGAACGATAAATATTTTTATTCAAATGCTACAGCTAGTTTCAAGATTACCTCTTTTTAAAATCAAACGACGAGATTAGACAAGTAATTGTGCGCGATAAGATACCGTTTATAAAACCCACCGGTATATTTTTCTCACCAGTTACTGGCGAAGACATATTTGAGATCCACTTGTTCGGACTTTGGAAAATGTCAATTTGACTAGGAACATAAATCTGTGAAGAAAGCCGAAACTATGTCCGACCCGGAGAAGGCCGTCAAAACTGAGAAAAATGAAGAAGTGGAAAAGCCAGGTAAGTCGTCTTAACCATAATAAATTTAACAAATTTTTTTGTTTGAGTTTCTCGAATTGTTTTTCAGTTTAGTGATAACCTTACAAAATAATAATTATGACTATTATTAACATAGAACCTTACGTATCTTCTTTTCAACGTTTTCAGAAGGAATATTTGGAATTCGCCACAGGCAATATGCCCTTCTCTTCACTGTAAACCTTCTAGCTTATAGCATAAGAAACATTTTGAATGTAGCTGTAATAGCTATGATCAGTGATAGTCCTCCTGATGAAAGTGTTCCGGTAAGTCAAATCAATTTATTGATTGTTATACACAGAGTGTTCAGTAAGGAATGGGCCAAACTTTAAGGTTAGTTCCATTGGACAACATTAAAATTATTTAAATCGATCTTAGTACAATTTTCCTTAAAAAGTTATAGGTCTGAGAAAATATTTTTATTAGATTTTTTACGATAATTTTCTTATTTGTTGGGTAATTGAACACAAATTTTGAAAAAAAAAACAGAAATTCTAACAAATACAATAAATTACAGTTAGTAATGTGTAGTAAGTAGCTGTTTGGCGGATTTTTCAATAACAAATTTAAAAAAAAATGGTTTTGATATTGTTATTATTAAAATAAAGATTTCGTTCAGGTTTAAGTGGTTAATTTTTTCATTATTTTATTATTTTCTAATGTTACCTTTTTCTGTTCCATGCTGTTTTAATTTTCAGCATTACTAACTGTAATAACTTTTGAATGAATAATTTGTTAGATTTTTTGTATTGATTTCCAAGCTTAAAATCGCCGAATTTCTCGCTGTAAAATCTCAAATTTGTGGTGTTTCTTAGATACAAAAATCTCGAAAAATAAAACACGTACAGCAAAAGTAAAATCAAAAATAAAATTATTGATGTTTTGTTTATTCACTTTTACTATTTAAATTATCCTCAAATAATATAATAACTTTTAAAACAAACATTATTTTGCTATTCTACCTTACATTTTAACAATTATTTTCACATACTTATAAACAAAAATGAATAATCTTATATGCAGAACTATGTAAGTTTATGTTATAACAATATTTATATTTACAGTTTAATTTAAAAAAATACGTATTTTGAAAGATTTCTGCTCCTAAATATTTGTTGGTTAGACCGTTTTCTATAGTTATATCTTCGTTTTACTTCGGTACCTTTGAATATTCGCAGGTGGCATGAGATAACACTCCTTTCATTTGCTAAACTCTTCTTAAATGTCTAAAATTACTTGTATTTGTAGAAAACACTATTTTAAGAATACGGCGCCCTTAACAAATAAGTTATACCCAATTTTTTCTAAAACGGTACATTTTAAACGAAAGCTGTTTCAAAATAGCTAGGTAATCATATTCCAAAAATGTATATCCATAATGAAAATCTCAAAGAAATAATATAGTGGCGCAGGCGCTCAGAACGCCCCGTATATTTAATAAAAAAAATCTATGAAATATTCGTATTTAACACACACACAACCTTCTATTCCAAAATTGAGTACGACTCAAAAAATATATAATTTACTGTAAAAAATTGTACTAAGTATTTAATTAACCTTATTTTCGTTAGAGGAAGCTACCAAAGTATGACCTACTCTTTACTAAACACCCTGTATATGCAAGGCATTACAAATTACGTAATAAGTCTCACAAAATAGAAATCTGTTGAGTTTCATTATTCTACATTGATTCTTATATTGTTTTGCGTATAACAAATATGTTTGTTTAAAACCATTTAATCATAATTAGTAACAAATTGTGTAACAATTAAATGTCAGAAAGGTCAATTATTTGTCCCATATTAGCTTCTAAAAACTTAACAAGTAAACAATATTTAATAAAGGGGAATATCCTCATGGAAGATTCATTGCTGTATTTTGCAGACCTATCCCGAATGGTCGGACAAGAAAAACATAATGCTATCCTCCTTCTTCTGGGGGTATATTTGCCTCCAGATCGCAGCCGGTCAGATAGCCAAGAACTACGGGCCTAAACTGTTCCTTACTGGAGCCGTTTTGGTATGTTCTATGTTCTCTATCCTAATACCCATATTCGGAGAAAAATTCGGGTACGAGGGTATCATCCTCTGCAGGATAATCCAAGGCCTATCCCAAGGATTCATTTATCCTTCTGTGCACAACTTGCTCAGCGCCTGGGTGCCTCTGGTCAACAGGGCCAAAGTGGCAAGTTTCATATATGCAGGTAATTTTTTCATTTACTTACAGGGTGATTGAGACAAATACAATTTTGTAAAAAAAAATAAATAAAAAAATTGAAAGAAATCCAAAGGAACGAAATAAATGACATATTTATTCTTTTTAGATAAGTTGTGTATAAGTGTACCCTGTACAAAATTGCGTCAAATTAAAATATTGCACAAAATTATCACCTACAGTTCCCAAGATGTAAACTTTAAAGAATATTACAAAAGTATTTCGATTCGCACTTTGATTTTTCAGTCTTAATAAGCTGATAGTATCAGATTTCAATAAGATGTTTACGTGTACTCGCAATTGTTCAGATATCAGGTCAATTATCTGTGTACCAGTTCCGCATTTCCCAATATTACATAACACCAAATAATACACAGATTATTATTTACTTTTATATAAGATGAATTGTTACATTTTTCAAACCCTCATTATACGAAAAAATAAGTAAAAAATAGCCGCTTTAATGCACGGCGATTAGACAAATACTTTTTTTTAAATAGTTTTAACGCCATCTTATCATTTTGCGACTGTTACAGGATCTCCTCTTGGTACCGTCATCGCATTGCCCGTAGCAGGCTTCCTCTGCAGCACTAGTTGGGGTTGGCCTTACTGTTTCTACCTCTTTGGCGGCGTAGGCATCCTCTGGTGCATAATTTGGTACTTCGTTGGATCCGACAGTCCCCAAAAACACTCGAATATAACGGAAAAAGAAATTACCTACATCCACCACGGAACCAGTGTAGAAGACAGGGAGGTAAGAAATACATTTTTTAAGTTGTAGCATAACTGCTACAATTTTTTTTGTGTTTAGAATGTTCCAACACCGTGGAAGCATATCTTGAAGTCGCTACCCTTCTGGGCTATCCTGGTGGCTAACTCTGGCAACATTTGGGGCTATTGGACCTTACTGACCGAAATTTCTACGTATATGGAGAAAGTCCTAGGTTTTAAAATAGCTTCGGTAAGTTATTGCATCTACACTTCTTCGTTATAAGCTCTGTATCTGCGCTAAAAAAATATTTTACTAAATCTTCTGCATTTCTTTTATAGAATAGTGCGCTATCTTCACTTCCTTATTTTATGTACTGGCTATTGAGTATAGCGATGGGCCATATAGCCGATTATTTAGTAGTAAAGAAAATAACTTCCATTAAAATAAGTAGGAAAATTTTTAATTCCATAGGTAAGCGATTTCCAAGGGAGATATCACGTAGCGTTACTAATTTCTTCATTTTTAGGATTATTTATACCCGCCTTGGCTCTAACCAGCCTCGTCTTTGTGGGTCCTAGCCAGAAGTCTCTCACTATAGTACTCCTAGTGATAGCCGTTGGTTTCAACTCCGCTACTCTCTCTGGATTCAATGTAAACCACATCGACATAGCTCCAGTGCACGCTGGAACTCTGATGGGTTTGGCCAATACCGCCGCCACGTTATGTGCCATTTTGGCCCCGCTGGCAGTCGACGCCATAGCTTATGTCACGGGGTATCAGGAGGTAAGCTCCACTACTCTCCACGCTTGTTCATATATAGATGGATTTAGAAATAAAATTTGATATGCAGGGTGACTGGGGGGTAACTCCCAATATTCGAAAAGGATGTTAAGGGGACAAAAATGAACAAAAAAGCCTAATAAACATATGATCGAATATCAACGGTTATTGAGATAGCAATGAAAATATTTTTACCCGAGTTATTGTAATGCATCAGTAGAGAAAAGTAAAAATAAATGCGACCGTTATAAAATAAGCGTTTAAATCACAAACGTCAAAATAAATGTGATAATTATTAATCACTAATGCATGACCTACTCAAAATAAAATATCAAAAATAGCAATAATAGCTATTTATGATATACCTACGTGTTAAAAGTAAGATTTTATTTTGTGAGTGAAGATGATTAAAAAACGAGCGTAGCGACAAATTTCTCACAGAAGCAGAAGACGAAAAGTATATGATGATGAAAGTCGCAGCAATAGTGGGTGTCTTCGGGGCGTGTCGCCGGGAGGAATTGTGCCAGATGACCATCGACAATATCGAATATTTGGGCACTTCGGTTGTTGTGACCATACCAGATACTAAAACGAAAGTGCCTCGGACTTTCAGTGTTGTTGGTGAATTCTATTTAAACTTTTTTAGAAAGTATATGGCACTCCGTTTTTTAATCATCTTCACTCACAAAATAAAGTCACTTTTAACACGTATATCATACAATATTTTTTCTACAAAACAATCGGAAGAACTTTAAACTCAATAAAAATAAGAAATCAAAAAATACCACACAGATCGCAATGTTTATGAACCAAAATTTTCGTAGCAACCAGTGCTTTTGATTTACTTTTAACACGCCTGTCAAAAAATTCATTTTTAACATCAAAAATGACAATTAAAAAACCCACTTTTAACAGTTTTGTAGAAAATTGCCATCCCAGCAACCGTTGATATTCGACCATGACTTAGACTTTTTTGTTTACTTTTATGCGAAATAAGCAGGTTAAAATACCAACTAATCAGCAATGTTAACAATTTATTAGTATTATTAATTTTTGAATGCTTTTTTTAATGGCAAGACCGATTTATCCGCTCGTTTCTCCTTATCAGGGAAAAATAATAAGAGCTCAAGTGTCAGATCAAAGACTTAATATGTATAAACGCCAAAATGTTCATTAAAACAATACTAATTGCTAATTCCGTGTGTTTACAGACCGATAAGACGCTGTGGAACATAGTTTTCGCTGTAGCAGCGGGAATATACGCTGTATCTGGCATATTCTTTGGCGTAGCAGCGTCTGGGAAGATACAACATTGGAACAATTTGAACGTCAACAGAGAAAAACCCATGAAAATGACCACGAATGCGAATAGCAAGTGATCTACAGACTGATTTAGTAGGATTAGTTATTTATTGATACGCTTTTATAATGTCGAATAGTTTTTTTTTTAAATAAACAGTTTATTATATCTGAGTTCTTTATTTTTATTAGGACTGGTTGTGGTAGAAATATATCTTCTGGTTCATAAATTGCTCTTAATCAAAGAATAATATTCTGACTTTAATATCTGCCAATTATGTCACACATTAGGTAAAATATTTCGAAAGTAATTACCGTATTTTAATCAAAGTACTTAAAAATTATTACATTATCACGCTTCTAAAGTGCTATCTTCAATAGTACACAAGAAATCCATTAATATAAGAGTCATTTTCACAGGAAATGTCGATGCAGCAACGAAAATTTACGATAAAATACCTACAATCATAGAAACGCATCTGATTATGTAGGAAATTGTCTGCGAAAGAATTATATCAGATTTAATGAAGAATCCCAGAAATACTAGAGAAGAATTATGCATAAATCCACCGGTATGAGATTTATATCAGTAAAAACCAGTTATCATCAGATATCATCAAAAAAGAGGACCGTCTGTTGAATATTTGTTCTCCGAAAAAAGAAACATGAGTTGTCATTGTCGTCAGCAATTAATACTCATCACGTTTTGACTTACAATCTAAATTAATATCTAATAAACATACTATCAATAAACGATTTACTTAATGGACTTACTAAATTAACCTTAAGAAAGGTTGAGGTTTATTGCACGCGACATGAAATTGTCCAACGAGGCCGTCAGGCTGAGTAGGACAACACGTCGAGTGCAGTAAACACTTTTTGCACGAGTTGCATACAGTCTAGGAAAATATGACGTCGATTTGAACTTTTATGTTTGTCATGATGACAAAACGCTATAGTAGAATGACAGATGAATGCAATAAACATTTTATTGCACTAGTGCAATAAAGTACCACTTTTTCCACTAAATATAGTTCAAAAAATTTTTGTTTTTTGCATGAACGTAGAAAAAGAAATTGTCACAAAAAAAAGTTGCGTGTAGAAGTTTTTCTTGCAAAGTAAATCGCTGAAAAAAGTTAAATTCTGGTGGTTACACACTTTTTCCAAGAATATAATACTTTTGAAAGTGCTTCTTTTATCTAATCTAAGACAAATTTAATGTAGTACTTACGTGATATCGCGTCTTCAAACACTTTTATGTATAGTAAACAATTATTCAAATATTTATTTATTGGTTTTTCGAGAATACAAATATCTGTGGCTATAACAAAGCTGTTAAACGTCACAAATAATAATAAGAAATTGTAAAAAAATGATGATTTTTGTGACTGTTTTTTAATATTATGTAACTTGAACGCAGATTTAACAGCGGCGCATCCGCCATAATATAGAAAATTTCCGCCTAATAAGTAATTTTGGACCAAGAAAATTTTCTTCGTTCATAATAATAATGATTTATTACCCAATAGAAATCCATTTACAGGGCAATTTATACAAAGAAAATATAGTACACAATAAATGAAAAAGAAACACTCACAATACTATTAATATTTGGAAATATAAATAACAATACCGTAGAAAGGTTAATTGGTATATTGCTCAGTAGCTAATCTAATAAAAAATTTTAATGAAATAATGAAAATATCACATGGCTGATTTAAATGATTTAAAATTATTACACATAATATTTACAGGTGATCTCTAACGAAGCATATTCCAGCCTTTATCGCACATATGCAAAATATAAAGTTTTTTTAGCATTTACATCATTAAATTTCTTACAATTTCTTATAATAAATCCGTAAAATTTCAATGCTTCATTTGTTTTAGAAATTATGTTCAAAAAAAGAAAGTTTTTCATCAAACCATACGCCGCAGTCTTTACATGAATTACAGCGAAATAAAACATCATTACCAATTTTACAATCAAATTCAGATATAAATATTTTCTTACATTTAGATGGGTTGAGATGCAATTTGTTTTCTACACACCTCGAATGAATACTATCATCCAAGCAAGCTATATTTGAAAATATTTTTAAGTCGTCTGCATAAAACAGTTTACAGCTTTCAATTATATTGCTAAGATCGTTCATAAAGAAAATAAACAGCAAGAGGCCAAGAGTTGAACCCTGAGGTACCCCAGAAGTTGCAAAATAATTATCAGAATCAAAATCATTGTAACTGACATACTGTATTCTATTGTACAAATAGGACTTAATGAAAGTCGCTGCAGAACCCAAAGTTCACTAATTTATGAAGTAAAAACAATCCTGTCAAAAGCCTTTGAAAAATCTGTGTATACAACATCTACCTGTCCTCTGCTATCTAGAACGTGCGAAACATATTCAGCCAATACCGCTAGATTTGTAACAGTTGATCATTATTTACTGTCGTACATTTACTACTATCCGCTCAGACATACATACTATACATATAAAACATGCCAAATTTTTATATTCAATACCATCTCAGAGAAACACCTATTGAATATATATAGTGTACAGTGTGAAGTGTAAAACACTACCTGCTTGACTTTGTGATAACACACATAATGTACGCATCAAGTGGAAACTGGCATTTTTCTGATTAGATATCGTTCCTTCATCTCACCGTTTCTTTATAAATTGGGAGTAAGAGCGCTACTAACAGTTTTGCTCTCATGTCTCCCACCGAACGCTAGCTCCAAAGCTGAATTCAGTTACTTCAAGAGTAAATAAAAAAAATAATAAATAGCAATATGACCTCAGAAAGCGCCGACAGTGACCTGAAAGCAATTTCAAAACCAAGTGAGTATATTTTGAAAGGCTTCCGGCAAAATGTCAAATTCTTATATTGTAACAAATTGCAGATATTTTATATTGAAAAGAAAAATTCGTAATACAGTCAAGTATAAAACAGAAGAGAAAATATCAAAAATTATTTCAGTTGCAATTTCTAAAATATTCTTTCTTTAAAATTACCTATACCTACTTTAAAACCATTTGCTTTGTTAAAAGATGTAAAAAATCTGAGGAAGACAGGTCGGAAATTTTCAGTTATAACATCAGAAGAGCTTAAAAAAATTCCAGGAATAATTTACGCTCGGGTGGTATTCGGTAAGAAAATATCACACTCCAAGTATAAATCAAACTTGACATTTTAAATTAATTTGACTCGGCCAAGGTAGTGTTGTTGTTGACATATGTTGATTTGTCATTTTTATTTATACGGTTGTCACAGTGGATGTCTCAATTCGAAGCGTATGTACGTTGAGTTTAATAAGTGTTTAGTGAAATGTCGCGATTTGATAAAGAAAATCAAGTTATTACACAAGAAATTCAAAACCTAATACCAGATAGCACTAGAAGATCAAAAGCAAGTGTATGGAAACAATTTGTTGAATTTTGCAGGTATATCCACCATGTTTCGTTAAATAAAAAATTACCAACTTTAGTTAGATCAAATGCTAAAACTAAGGTAGGTAGTAGTTCAATCTATCGTTTATTTTTTGGCAATTTTAGGTCACTAACGGTGGTAGAAATATATTTACTTACAAGTAACACGACGCAATATCGAAGAAATTTGTATGCAGGTATATGCATCATATTTCGTATATAGATATGCGAATGTATAGATCATATATCTCAACTGTTAACAAATTTCCACTTAATTATCGCCACAAAAAATTTGCGGAAATTTTTCTGGTTGTGAAATTTTCAGCATTATAAAAGAATCAAAGTGTAAAATGATAATAAATTTTTTATTTATTTCTAAATAAACAGAACCTATGTAATATGTAGAACCTATTGGTTTAACATTGATTTAAAATACATAGAAAAATATAGTTAATAAATAGTTTCCACTAGAAAAAACTACTAAAATAAAACGTTTGTCACGCTTGTTTGTAAAATGATGCTTTTAAGGAAGTTTATGTGTTTTCTCTTCACAGAACTTTTATTTGCATCGGAAAATTACGCTTCTAAGCGATCCATAGAGATATCAGTTACTGCTTCCTTTTGTTAAAAATAATGAAAGAAAAATAATACGTTCTGGTATATGAAGAACAGAGAAGATCGAACGGTTGTCCTTATCCTGAAAATGATACTAAAGCAAGGCTAATCGTTTAGGTAGTCAAGTGTCACATTTACATATCTTTTCAAATACACAAATTCAATTCGAGAGCGTGTAACTTTGATAAAGAAAACAGATAAACATTTTAAAGTGTTGTGTAACAAAATTTTATTATTGAAAAAAAAGCTGTTACATTTTCTGTACATATTATACAGTGCTGTATTTTCACAGACAAGTTTTTTGGGATCCGCCACGTACAGTACGTTTTCTTACTGGCTGCCATAGTCACAGTGACTGGTATGAGAAACATCCTCAACGTTGCAGTCATTGCTATGATAAGTGAAAGTCCCCCAAACGAAGACATACCAGTAAATATGATAAAAAACAGGATTTCTCTTCTTTGCTCTTACGTAACGCTTGTTTTAGACCTATCCAGAATGGGCCGGCAAGAAGAACGTAATGCTGTCTTCATTCTACTGGGGCTACGTGGTGTTTCAAGTCTTAGCCGGAGAGATCGCGAAAAAATACGGGCCGAAGTTCCTTTTATGTATCACCATGTTCATCAACGCGATATTCTGCCTAACTTTACCGTACTGTGGGGCCTGGTTCGGTTACGTGGGGGTCATCGTCAGCAGGGTGATACAGGGCCTCACTCAAGGCCCATTGCTGCCTTCCTGTCATAATTTACTCACCAAATGGGTGCCGAATCAGGACAGGGCGAAGGTTGGCAATTTTGTCTTCGCTGGTACGTACATTTTTTCTTTTTTTAAAGCATTAACAATATCTGTTGGATAAAATGTTAAAATTTTCTAAAACGTTGTACTTTTTGCAGGAGCTCCCCTTGGAGTTGTTGTAGCCATGCCTATAGCCGGAGTTATATCCACGTCGTCAGTTGGCTGGCCTGTAGTTTTTTACCTTTATGGAGGCATTGGGATTTTGTGGTCATTTTTGTGGCTAATATTTGGCTCCGATAGTCCCACGACGGATAGGTTTATCTCTCCCGAAGAGGTACATTATATTCAAGCTGGAACGTCAGTGGATGAAAATAAGGTAATTGCATTTATAAGTTGATACATTCCATACACAGGGTGTCCTTGATATGTATGTACCACCGAGTCACCCTAGATTCTTAAGGTCAAAATACGCTGATTTATGCTAAACGTTGTAATTAATGTTAATTAGCAACTTGTACAAATTTTCCGGTGAAAGCTAAAACTTTTTTAAATAAATTTCGTTTCTTCCAAAGTTTCGATAACTTATACTTAAATTATGTTCATGCAGCTTGCTTTAACAATTATTGCAAAATGAAGAAGAGCACCATCGTGCATAAACCACATTTTGTTTCTTATAGGTAGGGGTACATTTTCTAGTTCAATAAGTAAAATTGTTTGCAAAAAAATCAAATACCTACATTTCTTCGTTTAAAGTGGTTACTCCATCAACCAAGTTACAGTAGGATTACAAATCGCATTATAATGAAATTGTCTCAATTTCTTAGAAACAATTTTACCCGTTGAACTACATCCTTACGGAAGCTCATCTACCTATTTAGTGTGTTAATTATGTTCCTGTTTGCGTTTGAATTTTGTGATAACTTTTTCTGGAACATTCCAGATTAGTTCGATTTGGTTCTAGATGCGTTCTCGAGACCGCGGAAACTTCGAGGATCTTAAAAATATATATAAGCAGATAGGCTTCGCTTCGTTCAATTTATTTTGAGAAGCCGAACGCGAATGGCAAACGTCAAAGTAAAGATTTGACAGTTGAGAATTGTTTGAAGGATATTTATTGTGTAATCAAGCAATGCCGGTAATGTTTGTTTTTCTAAGTGGAGTATTTCAAAGTTAAGTGAACGTAGAGATTCCAATATATTTTCATATTTTTTTAATTGATATTTTTTCAAAAACTTTGGCGCCTCTAACGCCTTAACGGCACATTTTTGCATAAATGAGCATAAATCGTCTCATTTTGACCCTAAGGTTCTAGGATGGCTCGCAGAGCGACATTCTATGCTCATTCCAAGATTATTTTCAGACATTTCCAACGCCCTGGAAGGCTATATTCACCTCCGCACCGTTTTACGCTATTCTGATATCGCATTGTGGCCAAAATTGGGGATACTACACCCTGCTCTCACAAGGACCCAGTTATATGAAAACAATCTTGAATTTCGATTTGGCTTCGGTAAGTGCCTGGTTCGCAAAGAATTCTCTAAGATATTGTATTTAGTTATTAGCATTTTTTTTTACTTTTTCTGTTTTATTGGGTATTGCTGCCACTGAAATATAAAAATAAAAGTGTTATTGGGGTAGGTTTTTACAAGGAGTCATTTGTTAATATTTTTATATTTCAGTAGCCAGAATACCCAATTATACAAAAAAAAACTATGTCTCGTTTATTATTGTATTCTAGAAGCGTAACTTTGTTTTTTACAGAGTAGTTCTCTTTCCGCCCTTCCTTACTTGGCCCAGTGGATTTTGGGTAATGTCTTTAGCCCTATTGCCGATTTGATTGTAGTCAAAAACCTAGTAAGTGTGGCCGTTAGTAGAAAACTATTCAATTCGATAGGTGAGTACACTGAAAAAATTATTTATGTAAATTTACCATGGCTTTATTATGCCCATAATTGCCATGGTAATTTTACTTACGATTTGTAAAGTTACTAATGCTCTGTAAAATTCCAACATAATTAAATTAATAATATAGGAGGTGGGGCAATTATGTTCCGGGAATTTGTCAATGAAAGAACAAGCAAATTAAATTTCGACAAAATTTTATTAACGACCTTCACAATAGTCTCCCTCTAACTCTACACAACGATTCCAACGTTGCTCCCACGATTGGAAGCACCCTTGGTAATCCCCCGTAGTTAACTCGTTCAGCGCCACGGTTACAGCTTCTTTGACTTCCTGTACGCCGCCATGATGAGTTCCCTTGAGGTGCGACTTCATCTTGGGGAATTAAAAAAAATCGGGTAAGAGACAATATCGGGTGCGGCAACGTTGGATAGCCTCTTTTTCCAAAAACAATAAACGAGGAATGGGTGGCGCGTTGTCGTGGTGCAAGATCCAGCCGTTCTCGGCGAGTTCGGGTCGCACACGGAAAATGCGTGCCCGCAGCCGTTCCAGGACACCAACATAGAACTGTCCAGTCACTGTCCGGCCCGCAGAAACATATTCACGATAAATGATGCCGTGGATATCGAAAAAAAAACTATCAATATTGTCTTCAGTCGTGACTTGGACATCCTCGCTTTCGTTTACCGCTCTCCACCATTTTTCACTCACTGCTGAGAGCTGACTATGTTTACGGATCTCGGGGTCATACTCAAATATCCAGGTCTCATCTCCAGTGACTACCCGACTCATTCAGTTTCTACCGTCGCTCCGAATGCGGCACAACAAATCCTCGCAGATCGATTTTCGCATGTCTTTCTGTTCACGGGTGAGAACTTTTGGCACCATCTTGCGAACGGTTTCTTTGTTGACGTTTAACTCGCCAGATAACGCACGCGCTTAGGCGCCGGTCAGACGTGATTAGTGCACGCAAACGGTCAACATGCGCGTCAGTACGAGAGGTGACAGGAGCTCCTTCACGTGGATCGCCTTCTACCGATTCACGCTCCTCCTTGAACCGTTTTGCCCATTCCAACACGCGTGTTTTCGACATGCACTCGTCTTCATACACCACCTGAAATTTTCGAAGGATTTCCGAAGGTTTTTCGCCAGATTTCACTAAAAATTAAATCACAACACGTTGCTTGTAATTTGAGTCACTCATTTTCACTAAAAAAAGTTACTTCCAAAAAATACACATAAAACATAAACCAAACGTGCTATCGACTTTAACCTTGGACTTAAACTAAAAGGAAGGTCCCCCCTCTCTAGAAAAACGTTGACGAACGATGCAGTGTTGCCAGTTTCCGACTTATAACTAAATTCCTGGCACATTTTTAGATATTTAATTTGTAGCATAAAGTTATTGAAATTATCTGCATACATTATAAAAATGCATTAAGAAAACAGAATAAAAATCCTATTAACTCTTTGTTTCAGGTACCCTGATACCAGGTCTGGCACTATTGGCGTTAAACTTTGTACCGACTGACCAAAAGATTCTCACTCTAACTATACTAATAGCTGGAGTTGGCATAAACGCCGGTGTTCTGTGCGGTTTCAGCATAAACCACATGGACATCTCCCCTGCACACGCTGGCACGTTGATGGGTCTGACCAACAGCGCCTCCAACGTATTCTCCTTCATGGCGCCTCTTGCCGTGGACGTCATCGGAGGGATCAGCGGCTACGAAGAGGTAAGAAGTGCGTTCTCTTTGGTAACTGGTACATTTCAACTCGTTTTTCTTGTTTCCTTGCTATAGACGGAGAAAGAACTTTGGGATATAATTTTTTCAACTGCCGCCGTCATACTGATAGCAACGGGGCTTTTGTACGTCTTCATGGCGTCCGGAAAAGAACAGCCTTGGAACGAAATCGAAGAGAGGAAGGTGTCGGAGGTGAAGAAAGCTCAACCGCTGAAGAAGATGAGTTTCATCGCAGAGGCCATTTATGGATAGAATCTCTTTACAATACATGACATAGATTTTAAGATAGAAAACACTAACGATTAAAAAAAACAGGAACTGGTATCTTCAAAAGCCATTGCAATACTTAGTGCCAACTTGGGTTCTATTTGTGTAAAGAAAAAGTCTCAAATTAAATTTCTAATAGAAATCTTCTTGACTCCTACTTATATGTATATCTGTGATATGTAGATATTATTTCTTCGCTGTACTACTGTGCTTGTAAGATTAACATATTAAAATAAATATTTAATTTTTTTATTATTTAAAAACATACTTTTATTTATTTCTAATAATAGTATATTGTTATATTAGGATTAAAAGTGTCACTTTTGTGGCGAGCAAATTTGCGAAACAAAAAAGACACTTTTAATCCGAAAAAAAACATGCTATTTTTTTTTCCACACAAAATTCATTTAATTATTAATTTGTGCTTTTAAATCAAATTTACATAATAAGTCAAAGTAGGTAAGTAGGTTATATCGATGTAGTCATGTCAAACATTAGTCGTCATACTGCTAATTGAGTTCATTTGTGATTGTTTGTGGTTCAATTTACTGAAAAGTCAGTGATTTGAATCTCGAAAGAAGAAGAAATCTCGACAAATTTATAAATGTGTCTACTAACGTTTTATGGATTGGTGCAAAGAAAATGAAACTGAACGCTTTGATCACAATATTCACCGTTGGGTTCAACGTTGGATATAAAGAAGGGTATTAATATAAGCAAATATTAAATATTAGGTGCTTTTCTCAAAAAAACAAAATGAAGGATATGTACCGAACAAATTACAAGTATTTAATCCACCTAATCATTTATATTTAATGATGAAGGTAAACGCTTTAAAAATAAAACAATAACATTTTTTAAAAACTTCTTTTTAAGTCATCCTAAAATTGGAGGTTGCAGGCGCATACCGTTCTGATAAATTAGTCAATTTAACAATAGATAATATGAAATCCGCCTTAATTATAAATAATATAAAATTAATGAAAACGTATTGGACTGCTTTGAAAATTTCCCCAAGAATGAAGGTAGTGGCAGTTCCAATGGTTTATTAAGTTTTAATACTTGTTCAAACTGATCAAATTCCTGACAGTCAAAAAATGTCATAGTTTTGTGACAGTTGGAGGCAACTTCTATTTTTTGATGAAGGTGCCAATGTTAAAATGAGTGAGGTCATATTTAATTATTACGAGCTACTGTTATTGACGCTGATTCATATCTAGATGTCTTATCAATGTTAAAGTACCTTTCGATACATTCATCTTATTAAAATCGTCGCAATAGTTAAAAAGATATACATTAAAAAAAATATATTAAAAACTTTGGGACATATGTGAGATAGGAACTCCTGCCTGAAAACGAAATGTCAAGTGCAGCTGGTAATTTTTCTGTTTCCTTTAACATCTTCGGTAATTTTTTGAAGGATACGCAGTCACTACAATCTAGTATACATAATGCTCTTATAATCTGTTGATATACCTACAAGTGTATGTTTTTTGGCATACAACTACTTGCTTTGAAGATACAAATCTCGAATGTAAAGTGGAAAAAATTATCAAGTCTTCAATAAATTCATTAATATAAAGTTCAGCAAAGAAAACAACAATTTAGTTGCAGATTTAATTGCTCTGGAAGAGTATCTTAAAACTGAAGCTCAAAATGAAAACGTTAAATGTAACAGAAGAAAAAAATAGTGACGTGGTTCCAAAACCTAGTAAGCCTTCGTTATATGTTTAAAAATAGTGTTGCAAACGGTTTCAAACAACGAAAAATAAAATTAACTTATTTTTCTATTTTTGCTTAATAAGAAATTGGTAACTAATAACTTTTCTTTTTTTTTATAGACAAATGGTTTGGAATGCGTCACGTACAATGCGTTTTCCTTTCTGTTATAATAATAACTGTATCTGGAATGCGTACCAGTCTCAATGTTGCAGTTATAGCTATGGTCAGCGACAATTCTCCAAATAAAAATGTTCCCGTAAGTACATCATAATATAATTTCATTAACGTTCAGGAGGTTGGTCATCTATTCATTTGTTCTGTATGCACTGAACTTTTGAATACTTATTTTAGAAACACCTGGTGTATTTCCCTATGATGATTTCAGACTTATCCCGAATGGGCAAGTGAAAAGAACGTGATCTTGTCCTCGTTTTACTGGGGTTACGTTGTGTTTCAATCTGTGGCTGGAATGATAGCGAAGAAATACGGCACCAAGTACTTGCTGGGCATCGGGATGTTCATAAACTCCACCTTCTGCTTGATTATGCCGTACTTCGGGTCTCAGTTCGGCTACCGTGGTGTGATAGCATGTAGGGTGATACAGGGTCTTACCCAAGGTCCCCTTCTACCTTCCTGTCACAATTTACTAAGCAAATGGATACCTGTTCAAGAAAGAGGGAAAGTGGGAAATTTGGTATACGCATGTAAAAATATTCCACGTACAAATCATTTGGCAATGTAATAATATGTCAATTGTAGGCTTTTCTCTAGGTACTGTGATATCTATGCCTTTGGCAGGTGCTATATCTTCGTCTGCAGGAGGGTGGCCTGTAGTTTTCTATTTATATGGAGGGATCAGTATCGTTTGGTCAATTCTTTGGTTAACATTTGGCTCCAGCAGCCCTCTAACCGACAGGTTTATATCGGAAGATGAGAAGAAATACATACAAGCTGACAGAAATGCTGATGAAGAAAAGGTACTAAGGAACTGCTTCCAGCATACATTTTTTTTACTTTAAACGAATCCTTTTAGGCTGTGCCTACACCTTGGAAGGCCATTTTCACATCTGCACCATATTACGCTATTATAATATCCCACTGTGGAGTTAGTTTGGGAGATTACACCATGGCGACGGAAATCCCAAGTTACATGGAAAAAATTATGCATTTCGACCTTGCTTCAGTAAGTAACCATTTAATTTTGATATTAACAACATTTGTACGTTTATTATTGTTTATTATTTGCAACCATATACGTACTGTTAATATTTCAAACTTACAGTAAGTAAAGAAACATATTTCTGAGTGACATATATCCAGATAGAAAATGACATTTACCAGGGCGATGGACAAGAATGAAACACTTTCCATCTCGGTATGTAATATATACTATTTCTTTTTCTAGAACAGCTTTCTTTCCGCACTTCCATTCTTAGTACAATACATCGTGAGCAACCTTTTGGGCCTAATAAGTGATCGACTGATAGTCAAAGATATAATAAGTGTAGGAGCTGGAAGAAAATTGAGCAATTCTTTAAGTAAAAAAATATCATTATAAAATATCAACTTATTTAAAGCATAATTCTATAATTTTAGGCACATTTGTACCAGCTTTGGCTCTATTCGCGTTGACTTTCGTGGATGCAGACAAACCTGAACTCACCCTACTGCTTTTGGTGATCGGAGTGGCAATGATAGGAGGAATTTATTCAGGATTCTTGATAAACCACATGGACATATCTCCCATACACGCTGGTACACTCATGGGAATTGGTAACAGCCTTGGCAATATTTTCGGGTTCGTAGCTCCACTGTCAGTGGACGTGATCGCAAATATTAGTGGGTACAACGAGGTAAGTATGAAAGAAATACCAAAATATTCATGGATCTCGCATATAATTTTTTTTAGACGCAAAAGCAGTTGTGGAACATAGTGTTTTGCTTATCGAGCGTGGTTTTGGTAGTGACGGGCATATTGTATGTTCTGCTAGGGTCAGGCGAAGAGCAGCCTTGGAATAAAGTAAGAGATAGGAAGATATCGAGGGCTCGAAAAGCGGATCCATCGAGGAAAATAAGTGCCATCGCTTCGATCTAAACATAGAATCTCTTTTTCCAATCTAGATCTAATTTAATTTTTTAAAAATAGTGCCTATTCTTAGCTTTAAAATTTATATTTTTTTATTTGTAACTGTGATATTATTCGTCGAGGTTTAAATAAAATATAAATATATAGTGCGTTTTAAATTTATTTGACACTTTTAATCATATTATACATGTAATAATGGTCTTATGTTTAGAAATAGTTTTAATTCTTTGTTCTACTATGGAAAATCCACTAATTAACACTAAAAAATGATTTTACTTTTTTATATAATGACGTAAGAGATGTTATCGAACACTTAGATATATAGATAACTCCAAACATAAAATAATTAAAAATTAATTAACACTGGCACATTTTAAGATATCTTTGGACACATGGTAGTTTGACTTTAGATCAAATAACGTACTGAACATGATTTTTTATACAAATTTTAGTTATTATTTAATATAATCATGTTTTCGTAATTACAAATAATTAACTATGTCAACATTTGTCCAGATTTATCCGTTTATTATTGAGTTTTCAGGTAGCAATGGTTTAACAAAATATTTACTTGATAATGCAATAATTTGTGTACTTGACAAGATCAGAGGATATTGAAAAGATTAGATATCAATCCTGACCATTTTATATTGAGATTTTATTTTAAATAAAAGTGATACATCGACTACCTTCGCTATTGTTCTTTTTTATAATTAGTCTCAAATTAGGCATCTACCTACACTTAACTTAAAAACTGTACTACTTATATTTATTCCTTTTTGTAAATTTTATTGAAAATGGATAACGAATCTGAAACTTTAGAGGTACCTAATACATCCCCTCCAAAGCCAGGTAAGTTAACAAGATTTTTGTTTTAAACTCTACGTAGTACAGTTTTCTTTATGTGTTGATATAATGCCATTGTTTTCTTCTCTAAATGCTTAATAATCATTTTCTAGTACAATTTGATATTATCCCGAGTGTAATTCGTCGCTAAACTTCAATTTAAGCTTTGAGAAAATATTTTTCTCAGTACCATTTTCAAAGAATGACTGTCTGTACCTTTGTATATGAATCTTGTAATAAACAAGTCATATCTTATTTGATACAAAAGCCTTTTGTTGAATTAAAGAATCAATTTATCACGAAGAGAATTATCAGACACATTAATCAAAAAATATATAAATATTTGGTTGATAACGACCTACACGATTGACAATAATGATAAACATTGTATCCATGTGCTTTTGGTGATATATATTTTTTTTTTATAAAATTGTGCCAAGGTGTTTTAACAGAAAAATATTTATGAAGAAACATAATTTTACCTGTTATCTGAAATCAGGTATCAATATTTCACTTCACTGAGTATTTAATAATGCCCTTTTTAGCGAAATGGTTCGGGGTACGACACGAGCAATATATTCTTCTTCTCTTAGCTGTTGTTATAGCTTTTGGTATACGTACCGCCTTTAACGTTGCTGTTATAGCCATGATCGATGAAGATCCGCCTGACGGTGTAACAGTAAGCAAGCTGCTCTTTTCCTTCTATTCAGAAATATACAGGGTGTTACGGAATGATGTCAAGAAGAAGCGGGT
This sequence comes from Monochamus alternatus, assembly GCA_037114965.1. Taxonomy (NCBI): domain Eukaryota; kingdom Metazoa; phylum Arthropoda; class Insecta; order Coleoptera; family Cerambycidae; genus Monochamus; species Monochamus alternatus. Next base: position 56,373,791 of record CM073433.1, read on the forward strand.
TCTATGTTTAAAAATAAAAAAAAGTTTATATAAACATGGGTCCGGAAATGCCGCCTTTTCGAGATACAGGTTGTTTAAAATTTTCTGTAACATCCTGTATATAATTCTACAGCATTTTTTAATTGCTTTTAAAGAAGTAATACCATTTTTGTTTAATCCTAAGATATTAATTCAATTTTAAGACGTATCCAGAGTGGAAGAGCAAGAAGAACATAATGCTCTCGTCCTTCTTCTGGGGATACGTCTGTTTCCAGATCGGCGCTGGCCAGTTGGCCAAAAACTATGGACCAAAGCTGTTCATGGGTGGTGCAGTATTCGTAAGTTCGCTGTTCACCGTTCTTGTACCAGTAATGGGAGATAAATTGGGATATGGCGGAGTCATAGCCTGCAGAGTAATCCAAGGCTTGGCCCAGGGATTCCTCTTCCCCTGTACACACAATCTGCTTAGCGCGTGGGTTCCCATATTCGACAGAGCCAGGGTCGGCAGTTTTGTGTATACAGGTAAGTACATATGACAACATAAATATGTTGATTTTGTTTGATTCCATCACCAGGTGGTCCTTTGGGGACGGTCATAGCGCTGCCTGTAACGGGAGCCATATCTGCGTCCTCTGTAGGATGGCCCTTAATGTTTTATTTGTACGGTGGTCTTGGTTTGGTTTGGACTGTCGCTTGGATATTCTTCGGTGCAGATTGTCCGTCGAAACATGGTAGAATGTCCCAGGAAGAGAGGAAATATGTGGAAAACGGACCAAGCACGGAGGAGAAAGAGGTAAAGGTCATTTTAGCAAAATATTATGTTCGAGAACAAATAGTTGTAGACGGTGCCCACACCATGGAAGGCTATCTTCACTTCTTTACCGTTTATAGCTATACTGGTAGGTCACTGCGGTAATAACTGGGGTTTCTTCACTCTGCTCACTGAGATACCCAGCTATATGGAGAACATCTTAAAATTCAAGATAGCTTCCGTAAGTTTAATAAATATTGATGTGAGTGCAACTAATTTTGACTTTTAGAATAGTCTCCTCTCCGCTCTCCCGTATTTGGTTCTATGGCTGCTCAGTTTTGTCATGAGTCCTCTTGCTGACATACTTGTGGTTAAAAAAATGATCACTAGGGGTACCAGCAGAAAGATCTTTAATTCCATAGGTGAGTTTATATGGATTTTGACATTTCCTCTTGGAATAAAATTATGTGTGTAGGTTTGATGGTACCTGCCCTAGCCCTTTTTATCCTAGACTTCATAGGCAGTGGTCAGAAAGAAGTTACGATTGTCTTTTTGGTGATCGCTGTCGGTTTCAATGCCGGTGTTTACTCCGGATACAACGTGAACCATATAGACATATCCCCTGTACATTCCGGAACTTTAATGGGAATCACCAACACCGTGTCTAACATTTGTTCTATAATTGCCCCTCTGGCAGTTGACGCCATCAAGTCCATCACTGGATACGAAGAGGTAAGTTTGGAGCAATAGAATGTTCATAACTCAAGTTGAGAGGTATGTTATTGTATAAAGTATTGTAGTGAAAACATGCGAATATTATGTACAAGGTTACATATTTGGAATTGTTTTAAAGTAACAAGTGCAACGTTCTGAAACATAACATTGTGGAATTACACCGCACTTAAAATCTAAATACTATCAGTTCATATAACACTCAATACTCTTCTCTTAAGTACTTTTTAAGATTCGTTTTTTGGTTGGAATACGACGATTTGCGTCATTATCTCTATGTTATCAAATTTGATTTGAAAAGTCTTTTGTTTTATCGTACATTTCTATCAGACGTGATTCCTTGATGCAAAGAGTTCATTTTTTTCATACTTCAGTTTGATAATATCCTGTATATCAAAAAATAGTGTAACGCAGCGTTTTTGTAAATATTCAGAAAACACGATCACTAATTTTTTCTGCTATCTAAACATATTGTCGACTGGACACGATACTATGCTTACAATTTGGAACTGATCTGTTCTTCGTTGTTTTTTAGACAAACAAGTCCTTGTGGAATGTGGTATTTTCTGTAGCAGCGATCATATACGTCGTTACAGGATCTTTTTATGTATTTGGTGCGTCTGGAGAGGTTCAACCGTGGGACAATTTGGAAGCTAATAATAAGAATGACACAAGGAATAGTCGATCAAACAGGGACAAGTAGAACAGAAAGATGTCTTCTTGTCAATATTATAGCGAATAAAAACTACTGGATACTGAAAGAAATAAAACGCCAAAGAAGGAGCGTTTTGATTTCTCAGAAACTAATTCTTTCGTCTTTTTGTTTATTATAAATTGAAAACATATCATCAATTTTTTAAGTTAGGGATAGTATTCACATTTGTACCTAGCAGAGATTTATACATTTAAAGATATTTTAAAAGATTCGAATTAAATTTGAAGAATTTTGTTTATAAAAATATAACTACTATACTTGAGGCTTGTAAATTACCCAATATTTTTGCTAAAAACCTTCATTTTCTGTATTAGGTACTACAATACACATTTTAACTAATATTTATCGTGATAAAAAATGCAATATACGTTTGAATGTACGCATTTTATAACAGGTATGTCCATTATATAAGGATTTAAAAATAAATAAATATTTTTTGTACATCCAAATATTTGTATTATTCACCATATATAGATAAATATCACAGTTTTTAACTATTTAAACTACTAAAATATGACAAACGATTTCGTTTGTTAAAAACGTGATACAAATTATCTCTGCAATTTGAATATCGTGTATGAAATGACTTGCATAAATTTTGAAGTCACTATTTTAATATTATTTTTTTATGTGAGTATATAAGTATTGGTATTCTCAAGTAAATCAAGTATATCTAAAGTGTTAATTTGAACAAGATTTGTTATTACGAATTTATAAAGTATCAACCACCTCGCTGATTTACCACAATCTCCATTCTTTTATCGATAATGCACAAATCATTGTACTTCAAAAAGATCAAGAAATACGTACAGATTAGATAATAATCCTAACCATTTTCCGTTGAGATTTTTCAAATATAATTGGACGGCTGTCAAAGATCGCTTCAGTTGTTAGCTCTTTTTCGTATCTAACAGCTCGTGAAAACAGACCAATATTACATTATATTATTGAAGTACATGTATTTTCCGGTTACATTTTTTTAATATTGGAATATTTGAATGAAGATGGTCGCCGAAAACTCATCTAACTCTCCACCAAAACCAAGTAAGTACAAAGTGAAGAAAAAAGTTCTGACACTAGTACTATAAATAATATGCTTTGATTTAAAATTGTTTACCATTTATTCAAATTGTTAATGAAAGAATTAGAACTGTATTAAGTTTCAATAAAAGCTCTTCATGTTTAAAATATTTTTATAAAAGTTGAACAAAGTTGAATTTTATCAAAAATAAATTCGCGCATTTACATTAGATTTTTTTGCAGCTGCATGGTTTGGTGTACGTCACGAACAGTACATCCTTCTGTTTGTGGCAACTGTGATAGCTTACGGAATCCGAACAACCTTCAATGTAGCTGTTATAGCCATGATTAGTGAAGAACCTCCTACCGATGATATACCAGTACGCGCATTTAAATAATTTCCATAGATACCGATGTACTAATTATCTATTATTTTTTTAGACCTATCCAGACTGGACGGACAAGAAAAATATAATGCTCTCGTCGTTTTTCTGGGGATACGTCTGTTTCCAGGTCGGCGCCGGACAATTGGCCAAAAATTACGGGCCGAAACTTTTCCTGGGCACTGCTATATTTATATGCTCCCTAGCCACCTTACTCCTGCCTATAATGGGGGAGAAGTTGGGGTACGGCGGGGTGATAGCCTGCAGGGTTGTCCAGGGTATGACGCAGGGATTTCTCTTCCCTTCTGTACACAATTTACTAAGCGCCTGGGTACCCATCATAGACAGAGCAGTGATTGGAAGCTTCGTATACGCAGGTTCGTCGAAATTCTTTTAAAAATATCAATAAGCAACTTAAATATCGAAAAGATAACTACTCCCACATTTTTTTTGACTGAAATATCGAATTCCAAAGTCCTTCTAATGCAATCTATTGTTACAGGCGGTCCTTTGGGTAACGTACTGGCCATGCCCATCACAGGAGCAATCTCCGCTTCTACTGTGGGCTGGCCCATAACGTTTTACTTGTATGGTGGCCTAGGTCTGACTTGGATTGTCTTTTGGGTAATTTTTGGATCAGACGGTCCTTCGAAACATAAAAGAATATCTCCGGAAGAGAGGAGGTACGTCGAAGATGGCGCCAGCGTTGAAGAAAAAGAGGTAACGCGTCTTTTCTAAAGTACTATTATGTGTGTTTCAATCATAATGTCGTTAATTTTAAGAGAAGATAGAGAAAAATGTGTATAAAAAAATGTCATAACCAAATCAAAACATTTTCATTAAAGTAACTGTTATTTTCAGGTGGTACCAACCCCTTGGTTGTCCATCGCCACCTCCTTGCCGTTCTTGGCTATACTCATAGCCCACTGCGGTCAAAACTGGGGCTTCTGGACACTGCTGACTGAGATACCAAGTTACATGGAGAGCATCTTGAAATTCAAAATAGCGTCGGTACGTTCTTTAAGATTTATTCACAGCCATTCATAAACTTACGACTTATTTCTTATCCACAGAACAGTTACCTCTCCGCTCTTCCTTACTTTGTCCTTTGGCTGCTTAGTTTTGTTATGAGTCCCATCGCTGATCGCCTAATCGTAAAGCGAGTAGTAAGCAGAGGTACCAGCAGAAAGATATTCAATTCCATAGGTAAGTCTTTCGATTCGTGACAATATGTATCGTATCTTCATGTATATCTTCTTGTTTAGGTTTGATGGTGCCAGCTGTGGCTCTGTTCGCTCTCAATTTCGTAGGAAGTTCTCAGAAAGAAGTAACCATCATTATTCTGGTAATAGCTGTGGGATTCAACGCGGGAGTCTTTTCTGGCTTTAATGTAAATCACATAGACATCTCTCCTATCCATTCTGGAACTCTTATGGGCATCACGAACAGTTTATCCAACATTTTCTCCATCATAGCGCCTTTGGCAGTCGACGCAGTCAAATCTATTACGGGGTACGAAGAGGTACGCAGGAATATATTCATTTTATTAGGTCACCGATTTCGTTGAACTATAATCGAAAGATAGAATCTAGATAGGTACACAAATGCGCCCAAGTTGAAGTGCTTGTTTAAGTTTTATTTGTTGGACACAATATTTAGGATTTACGTCACACCGTGTATGGTTATCTTATTTCTATTTTTCCGTATAATTTACGTTCAACTCGATAAAGTTTTAATTCTTTTTCAGACCGACAAGTCCTTGTGGAACATCGTGTTCTCGTTGGCAGCGATAATCTACATTATTACCGGCGTATTTTACGCGTTCTTCGCGTCAGGTGAGGTCCAGCCTTGGGATAATATAGAACTTACTAAAAAAAGTCCTGTGGGACTTAGCAAAGAACAGTTGGAGAAGAAGTATGACAGCGTTTGAATAAGCACTCACTGAGACATCTAATTATATTTTCGTTAATAGATATATGTACTTAATAATAAGAATCTTCAAGTACAACAGATAGAATATAAGGAAAATTATCTCTTGGAAGAATATATTTACACTCGCAGTCACATAGTAAGTAATCCTAAAAATCTTTCAACAAACAAATACAGTGGCGCGAGTGTTTGAAAGCCACTGTTTTAAGTGGAACACAAATGAAAAAGTTGACAACGTTTTCCGAGATGTTGTGATATATGTGATATTGTCTAATTATACACACACTATAATTTTTTATAAATAAAGATGGAAAATTATTGTGATAAATTTATTTGTTTCTTTCAATGTCGCGGCTTAAATCACTGCATTATTGTTATTAAAATAATGTGGAGGAATGCCTTTATCAAAAAGGTTTAACTCGGATTTGTAGATTTACTGTAATAAAGATTATATTTGTTGAGAAAAATTTAATGGTGCAGTGTACTACTTCACTGACTACACTGGCAGTATTTTAGTTCGTAGTAGAAACATGAAAGGTGAAAATAACGAGACGGAAGTTGAAAAACCTGGTAAGAAGTTAATTTTTTAATGCACAATCCTAAAATTCGGGGTTTGTAGTACTATGAAAAAGGTTTATGTAAATTTACCATGATTACCATTGGCGCTTTTATGCCCATGACTAACATGGTAATTTTACTTACGATTTGTAAAAATTATTAACGTACAAAAAATGTAATAAATTGTTAAAAAAATGCAAAAGGTTAACCTAAATTAAATTTTAAATTCTCCACCATACCTCCTTCCAGTCGAACACATTTTTCCAATAGTCTTCTTAAATTTAAAATTACTTTACATAGCTAACAACAAGTATTAATAATTCAATACATTGTTTGTATGTTAATTGTTTTTACTCCAGCGGCATAAAATAGTTTTAATTTTAAGAACACGATTGGAAAAATGTGTTCGACTGGAAGGAGGTATGATGGAGAAAAATAAAAATTAATTTAGATTGTTTTGTAATTTAGTATTCGTTACATTTTTTGTACGTTCATTATTCTTACTGTGAGCGCAACTAAAAATGTTAAACTTGTAGTGTATGCGTTTTTTCTTCGTCCGATTAATGTTTGTTGTTTGACAAACTATAAAAACAGATATACAACAGATATTTTTCGATCCAATTTGGTATATGTGTATTTTGATGGGTACTGAATATCCTGGTAATATTATATTTTTGATAAAAAATGCCTATTACCACTTTCTGCAAAAACGACCCTTTTAAAAAATCGTAGTAAGCCAGCCTTTTGTAACAATAAAATGGTTAGTAGAATATAGCCTCCCTTCAGGGCAGTAATTGCAAAAAAATTGGCTTGAGGAAATTCCACGCGCTTCTCATATTTCTAGAGGTGTTAAACTGAAAAAGGGACACACTGTATGTATACACCAGTAATACATGTATTATGCTATTAATATCAATTCATTAGATGCCTATGCAAATTATGAGCCAGACATTTTACCAGTAGGAACAAGAAGAAAACTAATTAGATTTTATGGTTGATTTATTGTCGAGTTTTTATTTACTATATTGTATAAGTTAGAAGTGTTATTGTACTATTAACATAGAAAATATTAAAGCATGTATGTTTGAGAAAAGTTAGTGAATATTTACTGAACAAATATCTATTTATCATGTAGAAAATTGTATGAAACACATTTAAATATATGTATATGTACCTACGCTGTATTTTTGGGCAGCTATAAATGCAGTACCACACAGTGCGCATTTAATCATGTATTTTTTAAATCATTGTCAGAGAGCTTTTCATACACTATTATACAGCACACACTAAACCGCTCAAATACTTAAAATGTTTCATACCACTTTAATTTCAACTGCACTACAACATCTATAGCGCACATTATTGTATAGACATTACTGAATTGGGACGCTGCAGGCGCATGCGTGGGAATGTGTTTACCATAACTATTGTAAAAATGCATAACATTGGTTATTTTTATTAAATTTACACGATTCATTGCTAAATTTACAAAGCAAACAATTTCTTTGAAATTTTAAAGACATTTTCAGAGTGTACAATTCTAGTGGTTTCAGAGCACTGGTTTGGAGTACGCCACATACAGTACGTCCTATTTTTCACCGCTGCTCTCTTCGCTTACGCAATAAGGACCTCTTTAAATGTAGGTGTTATAGCGATGATAAGTACTAATCCTCCTAGTGAGAATATCCCAGTAAGTATGCATTTTTGCGAGCTTATGAACGTATCTAACGATTTCTAACCATTCTAGACATATCCAGAATGGGAGTCCAAGCAGAACGTTATGCTTTCCTCGTTCTTTTGGGGTTATGTGGCCACTCAGATCATCGCTGGCCAATTGGCGGAGAGGTACGGACCCAAATGGTTCTTAGCCGGTACGTATTTGGTGGGATCCTTGTTTTCGATCCTGATACCAAGTTTTGGCGCCACATTCGGATATCAAGGCGTAATCGCATGTAGAGTCATCCAAGGTCTGACGCAAGGTTTCATTTTTCCTTGCTTGCACAACATGCTAGGCAAATGGTGCCCTATGGGGGACAGAGCAAAGGCTTGTGGCTTTGCTTACGCAGGTCAGTGTATAATTTTGAAAGTTAACAAAACCTTTAACTAAATGTATGTATTAGGAGCACCTCTAGGGACGGTCATAGCTATGCCTATAACTGGACTGATATCCGACGCGAAAAACTTGGGGTGGCCAGTGGCGTACTATATATTTGGCGCTTTTGGGATCGCGTGGTCTTTAATTTGGATGATCGTTGGGTCCGATTGTCCGTCGAAAAACAGGTTTATATCGACATCTGAGAAGACGTATATAAACTGCGGACTGAAATCTGAAAAGGACGAATCGCAGCATGTACGTATGGCAGTTCTATTAGCTCTATGGTGTCTATAAAGGCATTTTCAGACAGCACCAACGCCGTGGATAGCTATACTCACTTCCGTACCGTTTTGGGCCATAGTTATAAACGATTGCGGCGAGAGCTGGGGTTACTGGACGTTGCTTACGAAGATTCCATCGTTTATGCAAAACATTTTGAACTTTGACATCGCTTCGGTAAGAGTACATAAAAAAATATAGTTAAATTGAACAACATGTTTTCTTGTTTGTTACACAGAATAGTCTGCTTTCTGCGCTACCCTACCTAGCCTTTTGGCTGCTCAGCATCTTGATGGGGTTGGCAGCAGACTTTTTCATACTGAAACAATTTACAACGGTCACACAGAGTAGGAAAATTTGTAACTCAATTGGTAAGATTCCTCCAACATTTATTTTTCGTTGTAATTATTGTTCATGGTAATATCGAAGGATATTTACAATAGACCAAGCATGCAATCGTCGACCGGGCAAAAAATTTAAATAAATTCCCAACGACAAAAATAGATAACATTTTATAACAGCTATTTTATACAGCTTTTGCTGCACTACAGTTGCACTCACTGCACATCGCATTAAAAATAGCTGCATTTGGCACATGTTCATCGGGAAATCGTTCTGCTAAAGCATTTTTCCAGAGCGTCCCAGATAAAAACTTTAGAAGAAAGACCTCCTTAAAATTCACTAAAGAATACGAAGTATCATTTTTGATCACCGTTTGTAAATCACCCTGTATAACAGTCACTATTGTTAAAAACGAATGGTTTTCGTCCATTTTAACTTCCCTTTGTTTTATTATTTTATTTATTTTGACAGGATTGATCACACGATTTTACTTCATAAATTGATGAACTTTGCCTTCTGCAGCAACTTTGTCAATTTCATTAAGTCCTATTTGTACAATAGGATACAGTATGTCAGTATAGATTCTGATAAATTATTTCGCAACTTCTGGAGTACCTCAAGGTTCAACCCTTGGTTCCTTACTGTTTATTTTATTTATAAACGATCTTAGTAATGCAATTGAATACTGTAAACTGTTTTAAGCGGACGACTTAAAAATATTTTCAAATATACCTTGCTTGGATGACTGTAATAGGTTGCACATGGAACTCGATAATATTCATTCATAGTGTATAGAAAACAAATTGCATCTGAACCCATCTAAATCCTTAGTTTTTCAAAAAAATCTATTTGTGAATTTAACTATCGAATTGGTAATGATGTTTTAGTTCGCTGTAATTAATGTAAAGACTTGGGCGTATGGTTTGAGAAAAATTTTCTTGGAACATATAGTTTCTAAATGAATTTCTGTTGAGCAATACAGCACTATTATTATTATTCACATTTTCAGCCATGTTTATTCCTGCGGTGGCCTTGGTCGCCCTGACCTTCGTCAGCAACACCGAAAGGGTGCTGTCCATTACCCTCCTGGTTATTGCCGTGGGATGTACCGGTGGCATATTCTGTGGCTTTACTGTAAACCACATAGATCTTTCCCCCAACTATGCTGGAACCCTTATGGGCATGTCCAACACGGTGTCAAACGTCTTTTCCTTATTGGCACCGCTATTTGTGGATGCTGTCGTGAACGCTACTGGCTATACAGAGGTAAGCAAAAGTAAAAGTTACGATTCTTAGAAATTATTTGCTGATGCGAAGCTTTTTTGTAGTCCACTGACGAGTTGTGGACTATAGTGTTCTGTACGTCGGCTGGTATCTACGTCTTTATTGGTATAGTTTTCATTTTTGCCGGTTCAGGCGAAGTTCAGCGTTGGAACGACCCGGATTACATCAGGACGAATAAAAAGTGTAAGAAAAAATGTTTAATTTAGATAAAAATCGTTTGTATATTACGTAATAAAAGTTACAAAAGTAATTAAATGTGTTATATTTATTTACGACGGGTTTAAGCCAAGCTTACCTTAATACATTTTAATTTTATCAGAGATGCAATAAATTTTTTTGTGATATTAAAATTTATAATTTAATAATATTCTTGTCCTTCTTACATTTATATTTATACAAATATTTCGATAGATGACACGTTGCAAAGTGTATTTCTTTCAGTTGCATTTTATGATTTCGGAAAAACACAAACCGCGACCGCAAATTGGTATAGCTTCTTCTCTGATACCTAGGTACAGTATTTCTAAAGTCACTGAACTGTGTTGTAAAAACCTGCTCAGGTTGTTTCTTAAATAGAGGTTAAAAATCCAAGAGCGTATTCTGTGGCCAAAAATAAGGGTTTTTTATTATATAAATATAAAGTCTCAAGACAGCCATTGCCTAGTTACAACGTGACAAAAATTTAAAAAAAAATCAGTTTTTAATTTCTAAACCGAGATAATTTAACCAAATTCAAAGTGCATAATTTAGTATGACAGTACGTATGAAACAAAAAATTACCAGCTTTAGAAATTTACCATTGGTGGGTATCATCGACCATTATTTGACAAAAAAAACATATCCTAATTTTTCCATATACTACTGTAACGATGAAAATCCTAATGCCGTAATGGAATCTCGATTTCAACATCAGTTTTCTTTTAATGTTGGGTGAGTATTATTGGAAATTTCCTTTTTTAGGCCTTACTTTTTACTAAGAACTTTTATCGCTGCCTCCTACAAACATTTTCTTGAAAACGTTTTACCTAAACGCTAAGACAAATAACGTGGTTTATGCACGACGGTGGGGGAGCCCTATTTTAGTTTTACTGCTCGTGAATTTTTAAATGAAAGATTCGGTAATAACGTGATAGGACGAGGAACTGAAGAACCAGGTCAACCTTTTTTTGGCAAATTATGATGGATGATATCCCACACCTCCGTCAAATCTGGTAACAAATATTTCAAAAAAATTATTCTTTTGACTTTTATCGGTGTATGTTAATAGATCCCGTCAAATTTGCCAACCGATTGTTTGTATGCCCCACCAACTGTCTTTGGCAGTACTATAACAGCGATGATCGTTTCGTCAGTTGTTGTGCAAGGCTACTCGGTTATCTATAGTACGCTGTATCGTAGCCACAATAAAAATATAAAGTGTAAAGGCAGTCCTCAATCATTTGTGTTTTTATCGTTTCTACAAAGATTGTCACAGCCCAAAACTTTTGCGTTGCCGCAAAACCGGAATTTACTACCTCCACATTATCTTGCTACTATTTTACATTTCATTATCTACCTGGAGATTTAATAATTTACGGTTTTTTATGATCAGATTAAATTATCAGGTATTTACACCTGTCTTATTGCAAGTAAAGGTTTATTATTTTACTGAAAGGTACTATATGTTTCTTTAGTAAGGATTAATATAATTTATTTTTAAATAATTCAGATTTAACTGAACATCATAAGTAGGGATGAACTGACATGATTGCTCATTTCGACAGTGATCGGTTGTCGAAGTGGTTGTACAATTTGGGATATGGAAGCGGACGATACTAAATGTTCTGATGTCAAGAAACCTAGTAAGTACTCGTACATATACAACGGAAATCTGTGCAGTGACGAGTGCGATTCTGAAGAGGTCAAATAGAGTTTTGTGAGACACTTCTGTTTCAGGTGGTTTCTTTGGGGTCCGGCATACACAGTATGTTTTACTGTTTACAGCCACTGCCGTGGCATACGGCGTTCGAGTAGCTTTCAATGTCGGAGTTATCGCCATAACCAGCAGTGATACTCTAGAGGGAGTTCCAGTAGGTATACTATTAAGTCACATGTGACAGTTGTCTTTATTTGTTAAGTGTTAACGATGGTTTGGTTTTAGCTATTCGTTTCGGTTTCTTAGATTGTGGTAAGATAATATTATGCGGCACCATTGCTAATAACGAGCGAAATAGTGGTTTACCTAACAAGTGCGGGAAGTGATACTTTTCCACTCGCTCATTGCGGGAAAAGACGCTTTCCGCACGTGTTCGGTACAATATTTTTCTTACGATCGTGACAATTCTTATCAGGCGAAACAGTTAATTTTAATTGCCAATTTATAACAAGTATTTGTTAAGTAGTTATTTGAACTAATAGAATAATGTTAATGAAAAACATTGAAATGAAATACACAGTCTGTGGCACTTTGTAAATTCAGTGCTGAGGCAATAGCGGCTTGAGGATGTTCTCATGTTATACCAACTGTTGATGTACTACGTGCTTCAGCACGGTGCTCTTAAAGTTCTGATCAGGGATTTGACGCTTTGGGAATGCTGTGAGCTATTTTCTTTTTGTTATCCAAATAATCATCAATGTATGACCCAGCTACCGCTGTTTGTAATATTGGACCCGGATTTCGCTAGTAATGTGGCAGAAAAGTGCGGAAAACAATGTCTTTCTAGCGTAAACTTTTTCGCTTAATGCTGCAAGCACAAGCATTGTTACAATACTACGATAGACCTACTGTATAATATAACAAAAATCGTATGGAAAAGTACACTTTTCCGTCATAGGAAAACTAAGTTACAGGGCTATATTTCAGACGTATCCCGAATGGGAGAGCAAGAGGAATATAATGTTGTCCTCTTTCTTTTGGGGGTACGTTCCACCTCAAGTAGTGGCGGGTCAGTTAGCCAAAAATTACGGCGCCAAATGGTTTTTGGGAGCCACAACACTTTTAGGATCGCTGGCCGGTCTTCTTATACCTCTTTTCGCCTCTACCTTTGGCTACGAGGGTATCATCTTTTGCAGGGTGGTTCAAGGCTTCGCCCAGAGCTTCCTTTTTCCTTGCGTGCACACCCTACTGAGCAAATGGACGGCTGTAGCCGATAGATCCAAGGTTGGAGGTTTCACATACGCAGGTACAAAAAAAAACAATTATCGGATCTCACCAAACCTATTTTACTTTGTAGGCGTCCCTCTTGGAACTTTAATATCAATGCCCGTGACAGGACTGATGTCTCAGTACGCGTATGTGGGCTGGCCAGCATCCTTCTACCTGTTCGGTGCCCTGGGCGTGGCATGGTCTATCTTATGGGTATTTTTTGGTGCGGAATCTCCTTCCGTAAACAGTAAAATAAGCAGCGCGGAACGAGAGTATATTGAATATGGATCTCACGCAGAGAATGAAAAGGTTTGTAGAATATCCCTTCAGTTAACGTCAATAAAGAGTATTATTTTTAGAAAATACCAACTCCATGGAAAGCAATTGCAACTTCGTTGCCTTTCTGGGCTATCCTAATATGCCATTGTGGTGAGAATTGGGGCTATTGGACGTTGCTGACTAAAATTCCATCGTATATGGAGCAGATTCTTAACTTTGATATCGCTGCTGTAAGTAACTGGATGTGATCTTGACTGTTCCATCCACCAGCTTTTAAATTAGATTAACTGAATCAGATATCAGCTGTTCTTGTTTTATTTGAAAAGCATAACGATTTCCTAGCCTAAAAGTTACAAAAATATTGCGATAACATTATAATTATCCCTTTTAGAACAGCGCCCTCTCTGCCCTCCCATACTTAGCCTTCTGGCTACTCAGCTTCGTCATGGGCCCCATAGCTGACTTCTTGACAGACCGAAAATACATAAGTAGAACAACTAGCAGGAAACTTTTCACTTCTATAGGTAAAACGTATTCCGGTATAGCACCCATAATGATAAAAATAATTCTAATTATTTTTTTCAGCCATGTTTGTGCCTGTCATAACTCTAATTTCGGTGAACTTCGTTGGAAGTATGGATAGAGCCTTAACCATATTCTTGTTGACGCTGTCTGTTGGTTCGACGGCTGGCATATTTTGCGGATATTACATAAATCACATAGACCTGGCTCCCAACCATGCGGGGGCTCTTATGGGCATCACCACCATGATCTCCAATATATGTTCGCTGCTGGCTCCTTTGTCAGTGGATCTCATCATTAATGTGACAGGATATCAAGAGGTAAGAACTGGTTATTTTTTTTCTACATATAACTTTATAACAATAATTATAATTTGTAAGAATCGCAATGGAATAGTAAAAACCTTTAGCACATTATGTAACAAAGCTTTTAAAAGAGAGTATTATATATGTATAAGGCCCGCACTTTGTTCACAGGGGCGCACTTAGGGACGCTAAGTTAATGTTTGTAGAAACTGAGGTACAAATATACCTACAAAAAGTTAAAATCAACATCTTACCTTAACTATTCACTTGTAGTACTGGAATTGAATAACCAACCACCAACTGATGTAAATTATTATCAGGTATTAGGCTGTGGCGTTTGTCGCTAATAATCCATTTCGGTTTGGAATGTGTTCAACGTCCACAGAGGTCACTGTGGTATATTTATAAGTATACAGGGTGACAACGGAAAGTGGGAACACGCTGTAACTTTTTTATGACTGCTGATACAAATTTGAAATTGGGTAGGTTTATACTAGAGGGTGCCATGAATTCTTTGAGGTCATTTCGGATTTCATGACATTTCTGGTTTGACCGGAAATGAGCGTAAATTTATATTTTTAAATGGGACACCCTGCATTTTTTTGACATTTTTGGAATCATCGGATCATTTTACGGATGGTGGAACCAATTTTCTGACACATTTTCTGGATGTAAGTAATTTTTTTAATTTATAAAAATAAAACTAGAAGGTCGCGACTGGTAGAAATTGTTTTCTTTTTGTAATTGTGGGAAAAATTCTAAATTTGAATATTTTTCTAAATTTTTTTAGTTATTATCACTAAAAATTTGGATTTATTGTATTTCCTTAAAAACTCATTTGAGTTTGATGTTGTTGATTTGTTAATAAAGGATTTTTTTCTGAATTTCGTGGTTCAAAAATTTTTAAAATCCGTCAAAATAAATGTCCGTCTGTCGATTAGCTGGCACGAAGAAGATTAAATGTTTTAATTTCAATATTAATGTGAGATCTGTGAACGAAGTGCTGGTTTTCATCATATAATTGAAACAAGAACAAAAAGAAACAATTCAAATAGCCATTGCCATACATTAGCATAATATACTAGTTTTACGAGTGTCTAGTTTAATTTCTTTTCGTTTTTTTAGAGTGACAAAGAACTTTGGGCCGTGGTATTTTATATAGCAGCCGGAGTATATTTATCAACGGGCCTTTTTTACGTGTTCGGTGCCTCCGCAGAAGTTCAAACGTGGAACGGTCACGAAGAAAAAGACAACGATTCCAATTACAAAGACCGCATCTCAGAATCTAAAGACAAGTAGCAGAAGAAATCTATTTCTGTCCACATTAGACTGTAATATATTTATACGTAATACAATTTAGTTCGTATATTGCTTTCAAACTGCCCCTGCAGCTAGTACCTAACTAAATAACTCTATGGAAGGATGCCTTATTAATTCATTTTATTCCGCGCACTCGACAGCATAATCGGTAATTAGTATGTGCAAATTAATTCACTTTTCTATTAAAATGCTGAATGAACAATCATTTGAAAGACCCAAGGTTAAACATGTTATGTTCTGAACATCACAAAAACCGATGAGAATTTCTCATTGTGATTCGCGTCAATATACTGCTTATAACCGGTTGGTAGCTGAAGGTGTTTCCAGATTTTTTTCTATTACAATTTATGGACAGGTAGGTTTATTACACAAATTAACTTGTGTTTTCGTAGCAAATTTTTGCATAATAATTTCGGATAAGTGTCGTCTGCTAGAATATTTGCAGTGACGCTATAACCTTTCTCGGGCCACCTAGTATTTCCTAACACGCGAAAGCTCATATATACATACATTTCGGATTGTGTATGCAAACAATATTTGGTGCGATTTGCATTCTTTGGACTGCCGCTATCTGCCTCTTTTGACGAGTACACAACAGCTTTTCGCGGTTGGATTATTACGAGGCTCGCGTGGAGTGCCATTCTAATTGTTTGTTGCGTTGATATACACACGGTAGAGGTTATTATTATTTTCCCGAGATTTTTCCCATTCCAGATGCGATATTATTGGTGCTGATAAAAGCTATCCGTTCGCTGGTATAACAATAGCCAGTTTCAAGTGTATGGTTCTGTGATAGAAGTGTTGTTGGAAAGAAGGATTTTACGACTTTACGAAGATATTCAGTATTATTTCTTTTCGCGGCGATATAGCATAGAAGGTAATACCATTCTTCAAAATATTCGCCTGATTTTCGAAAATTTAATGTTCAAATCACGAATTGCATATGAAGGAAATTATATGAACACATTTTTAGAGGAAATTAACAGAGTTACTTTTAGTAATATCTAAAAGCTATACAAATATTATTAGCTGTACTTTCAGAGTTACAAGGTGTGTCCCCTTACATGATAATATTTAGAACAGATAATTCTGAAGAATAATGATGTACAGTGTGTCCCGTTTTACAGATTAACCCCTCTGGAAACGTAAGAAGACTGTGGAATTTCCGCAAGTCCATTTTTTTTACAATGAATACCATGACGGAAGGTTATACTCTACTATTATATTTATGTGGCAAAAGCCTGGCCTATTACGATTTTTTAAAAAGGATCGTTTTTCTCTAAAGTGATATTAGGCATGTTTTTATCAAAAAGATACTACTTATAGGCTATTCTGCACCCATCAAAATACTCATATACCAAATTTGATCGACAAATGTACTATATTGAGTGTCAAACTTCGAAAAATCAGATATAAATTATAATAAAGTCAAAGAATGCCATTAATGTGAAAACAAATACCAATCGGACAAAGAAGATACACATACACTACAAGTTTAACACTTTTAATTACGGCCACAGTAAAAATAATGAACGTACAAAGAAATGTAATTAATATGAATAATAAATTGTTAAACAAAAAATTATTGTAGCCGCATAAAACAATTTTAAATGTTAAAACATTACTGAAAAAACGTGTTCGTCTGGAAGGAACCTTTTGTATTTTTTTTAACAATTTATTATTCATAGTACATTTTTTATAAATTACAATTTTTACTGAGGCCGCAACAAAGTGTTAAATTTGTAGTGTACTATATGTTCTTTGTCCGATTGATATTTGTTATTATAATTTTTAGTTGTCTGATTTTTCGAAGCTTGGCAACCCATAAAGAACACTCAATATACATTTTTCGGTTAAATTTGGTGGTATGTGTATTTTGATGGCTGCTAAATAGCCTGGTAATATTATCTTTTTAATAAAAAATGCCTAATACCATTTTCTGGAAAATCGACCTTTTTAAAAAAATGATAGTAGGCCAGGCTTTTACCACATCAATAAAATGGTTAGCAGAATATAACCTCCTTTCAAGGTACTAATTGTAAAAAAATGGCTCGAGAAAATTCCACAGTTGTCACATTTCTAGAGGTGTTTACCTGAAAAAACGGGATACGCTGTAGATTTAGCTGTAATACAAGTGAAGGACTCGTATTTGACAAAAAGATCGACGAATTACACATATTTACGACTTACGGATTTTGTGATCAATCAAATTCATAGGTAAGACAATAGACACGAGCTTATAAAAAATGCATCAGCATCAATTTACTACATAATTTAATTCATGCCTACGCATATCCATAAATTTATAAACATGCTATCAGCTATTTCCCCAAACAGAACGTCCCGTACGATAACATAAATAAATAATCAATAAGTTCATCATAAATCATGTAACTTTTAAGGATTTTGTTAGGATCTCGAATAATCTGATACCTGTTGAAACGAGTTTATGCGAGTTGAGGATTTGGCCATTAAACAAAAATATCAAAATGTCATTTGCATACTTTATTGTTCTTAGACAATTGGCAAAGTCGTGAACGATATCGGCGATAGAAACAAAATTGTAATGTGTATAATCGAAAATTAGGGCACGCGTAACTGATAATACCGTCGTTAAATGTGTTATGAGTAGTTAAAAAGTATTTTCTGACTTAAAAAAATGTAGGATGATTGGGAAGTACCATATATTTAAAGGTCTTCCATTAACAATTTTTTTAATTGGGCAATTTAAAAGCAAAATTCTACACTGTAACACAAAAAAAACACAATACTGTGTTAATCGAGGTCCACACAAGATTGTGTATATTTTTATTCATTTCTCTGTGTGTTAAAGGTTTAACACAATCCACTGTGTTAATTCATATGAAGGTGTAGGATTATTGTATAATAGATACTGATATTGATATAATGTTCTTGTTTGCTTTCAAAGTAATTTTTAATACATATAATTTTTGCAATACCTTTATTTTGACGTTTTCTATAAGATTTGTCAGTCATCGAGAATGCATCGAATATAGCTTGGAATGTTTCAAAAATAACCCTTGACTGATCCGTTTGGCGCAAGGGCTTATTTAATTAATCTTTATTTTTTCAGAAGTGTGGCAAACACCCAATAAAACTAAAGAAATAATAGGGGTTTACAAAAATTAACTGGTAGTGACCTGATCATATCATTTTCATATACAAGAGCAATATTCTTCGATGAAGAAAAAGGAAAGAAAGTCAATATAGCATTTCCAAGCAATATTGCCAACAAAAGCTCCCCCGCCATTTTTACGAAAAGAGGTACTTGTTTCATTTGTTAACATGTATTAATTATTATTTTTTTATTTGATAAAGATAACAATTGATAACATACATATATGAAATATTTTATATATACAATACAAGCTTGCCGCATTGACACTTCAATTTTTTTAAATTGTAATAATTATTATACCTATACTAAGTAAAATATCATAAAGCATTTCGAGTGTTTGCAATCTGATCTTTTTCCATTATTATTTCAAAAGCAAACAGATGATATTAATTAAGATAATATTCGTTATACCATAAATTGATCTCGATATCGATCGATGGCTTCTTGTACTCTATCCATATATTTCTCTATACGAGGAGCAAAATCTCTTTCTTGTAAAGCTTGGAGTTTTTGATAGTGGAAAGTTCTTGTTCTTTTAAAATGTGCCCGACTCGAGTTTTACGAACCGCCAAATTTCTTGCAATTTCTCGAATACTCACATTGGGATTATTTTCAATTTGAGCAAGAACTATTTCTTCATCGTTCACCCTTACTCGAGGTCTTCCAATCGCTGGTATGTTGTTAAGTCCACATTTTCCCGTAAATATTGGTGAATTTTAATAAAAACAGAGCCATCTGGAATTCGTCTATTTGGGTAGCGGCGTCGATATTCTGCTACAGCTCGTCTTGAATTTCCATTGCAAAACCCGTAAATAATTTTTGAAGCGGTATAAATTTTTTGTATCGCGTTGACAGTAACAAATAGTTTATTCTAAGCGACGCATCTTTTTTTTTGTCACGGCTAAATTATACAAAACGGCACATTGTTTTATTGAAAGTATTATGCTGTGCATTAAAACAGTTTTTATTATTTTATTCGAATACGGTGCGTTGTACAATAAAAGATTAAGGGAACTATTTATTTCAGAATTGAACAGATAATTTAAAAAATATATATTTTAAGAAAAGTCAGTAGCGTACCATTTTATTCTTAAAAAAAGTTCAGTGGCATTAAGCTACGCACGCCACTGGTAAGACTAAAAAATCACTTTGCATTGCAAAGACGCTGTATAACCAAAACGAGACGTTTTTGGGCTATAGTTTATATAGCAAGCTAGTATTATTTTTCGATGCAGAATGGTGGTTTACTTTCGGAACACCCTGTATATTGTACTTTTTTCTAGAATACGATTTTATTATTTATATCAGATGGGTCACAAAAAACATTTGTCTATAAAATAAATATGTGTAAACATCTGAACCCGAAAGAGTTACAGCAAACTGCCAGTCACTCATCAGCGACACACCAGACATATACCATTTTCACATGCTGAACCTTACGGTCTATAAAACCTATAATTTAAGGAAGAATAGCCTATTCTATATTCAATAATATTTTAACAAAATATTATTCTTTAAAGAAATCTTAAATTTAATGTCATTGTAAGAAAAAAAGTGTTGAGTATAAGAATGCTCGGATGTCAAAAATATGTAAATATTAATATAGATTAGATTTTTTCCGAATATGTTAATGTCACTTCTTCGTATCTTGCAGTTGCCGACGCACTCATCAGAGAGACTGGCGCAATTTGCAAATTTGCAAGACCATGTGTTCAGACTAGTCATTGGCAAGGACTAGTAGACCCGCTTCATTCTCGTGAATCTTAAGGATTAAACGCACTCAAACCGATAACTTACCATTCGAACGCAAATACAAAGATAACAATCTTAGGCACTTAACAACGAAATCGGAACGTTTATACCGAAACTGGTAAATAGTATCCTCACTTTTTGTTTGGTCGTTTAGTAGTTACGACTAGTCAAAATGGTAACAGGTTTATATTGAGACAGAACATCACATACACTTACCGGTACAGTTTTTTATATATCTAGAAACAATTTTTAATATTTTGAATCAAAGAGTCTGAAATGGTGGAAATTTCGAGTAAGGAAAAGGCTGAGCAGGTGACAGAAGACATGGAGAAAGGTGAGTAGGCACACACAAATGTATTTATATGTATATTCAAAGGTAATACTTAACATTACATATTTATAATTCTATGCAAATATCGAAAATATTGATTTATACATGTTTGGAATGCTTTGCGTCTTTCTAATATTTACAATGACAACAATAAAAACACAATTCAGGCACTACACCAAAGGTTTCAATGGCCACTCAACAAAGTATACATATTTTTGGAGAGTATGTAACGGTCCCGTTATGATTTACTTACTTCGAACGCCTTAAAGAATATTTATCTGTTAAAATTCACTAAATGTGTTATCATATTGAGCAACTAATAAAAACTGAAGTAGTCGAGCTCCTAACTGACTAAAAATGAATCTCAGATGCCAAATCATACCATATTTAATTTTAAATTGCTCGTGATTATCTTTTTTCACTGAACTCTTCTTCTATTTACAATCTGTTATTTGTTTTTATAAACTATGGCCCAAAAATGTTCCTTTACAATACGGGGTGTTAAAGTTTTTGAGAAAAAAAGGAAAATAATTCATATTTTCGAAACCGCTTTAGATATTTTCATGAAATTTGATATGTGGTACACTATTAATAAAGGTGCATATTTTGCAACTGAATCCTTGATTTATTTTCTTTTGTTATCGTCTGTCTTGTGTTGTGTAAGTGATATCGTAACCTCGGTGGTTTATAAGCAGGGACAGAGACGGGCATTCCACCCCCAATCTCTGACTGAGCTATCGGCTAAATCCCTGACGCAAGTCCCGATCCTCATACAGGAGATTACCATATCACCTGGCCCGTCTCCATTTTTTCTGCTTGTTGCTTGCTTACCACCGACCGTCCATGAATATTTTAGAAATGTTCTACGTAATTTGAACGGAAATATTTGCCAGATGTACTAACTGTCTTGAATTCGTCAATACATTTAAGTGTTTAGAATACAAACATAATCAATTAAAAATACAGATAATTCAGCAATTCGACACTCATGTTTTTGCGCGGTAGTCATTAAGAAAGCAGGATCAGCTTCACCTGATGTATCACATTTTTATCTACATTTATCAATAAAACGCACGCAGGATTTCGCTGCAAACCACTTCATTCGTAACAATTGCCGATTTTTTTTTTATTTTCAAAATGATATAACTATTGTGACCAGTCTTTGTTATCTGAGGAAAACACTTTAGATTCAGTGCAGAAATGCAACTACTTTAATTAAAATTTAATCTAAGCGCGTATCCATTTTTCTACATTTTTACATGGTTGGATTCTTATTGGGAATAAACAATCAACCATTAAGGTCAAGGTGTGCATATTCAATTGTTATAATGTAAATATCAGGTAGTTCTTGATTTCTTCAATAAATGCTTGCAGTTTAAGCATTTGGGTCATATAATGAATGTTACATACTACAAGGGTATAATTAGAACCCAAATCGATTTAACCAAACTCTAACGAAAAATGTCGCTTAAAATGTTCCAGGGTGTGACAGTTTCATTTTTTATTTATTGTTTTCCCTTTAACTAAGAACTCAGTTAACCGATTTGAGCAAAATTTGCTGTTGCTTAGTTTATCTTCATGAAGTATTCAGTGATGTTCATGTTACTACAACCCTTTGTGAATATTCTTCTGTAATTTTTTTGTGCGTTTAAATTTTTACACGCAACTATCAGAAATGGGTAAAGAATTTTACTCTACACAAAAAATGTATGCCTATCAAAAGACGAAATTATGTTCGGTTATGAAGATATTACAGAATATATTTATTAACACATCCCCATATTTTTTAGAAATAACTACGTATCCATAACACCATGGCAATTTCGATAAGTCACTACCAAGTTTGTATTTTGCAAAAGTTTGTTTCTGAAAATGACTCGCCATAATGAATTTATGAATTATTACATTTTAATGGACGCGTTGCTAAGAGAACTTTATCCGAATCACAGACAATCTTCATACATTGTTTGCTTCTTTATTCACCAGATTAGGAGAAACTGGGAACTTTAGGTCTAATTCACGAAATGGAAGGTACGTTCGAAGAAGGGTACAGGACGAAGAACAAATTCTAGAAAGAGTAGAAAAAAATTCCAAAATTAGTATCCGTCATTTGTCAGCAGTCACAGGAGTTGGCCACAAAACCGTTTCAACTATACTCCGCACGCAGCAGTAAACGGCCGAGTCAGTCAATCTTGAATTACAGTCTTGAATGTGTTGGAAATTTCCTGAAGTTTCAAAGTCGAGTTGTAATTAGTATTCAGTAGTGTACAGAGTAGTTAATTAAAGATAAGTGACTAATTAACGGATTGTTTTTCTGGAGAAAAAGACGGATTGGGAAATAGACGAACTTATAATTCGTTTCATAAAACGTTTCGAAGAGAATGGGCGGCAGGTAGAACATTTATTATAAATTGTAAATTAATAGATTATATCAGAAAGCGATAGATCCAACAAATTTTGAAGTACTGAAATCTTTCAAAATACGTGGTTTTTTAAATTCAACTGTATATAATATTGTTCACTTTTATTTATAAGTATGTGAAAACAATTGTGGGGTTAGAATAACGAAATAATGTGTGTCATACAAATGCATTGTAAAAGTTATTATATTACTTGAGGAGAATTTAAATGGTAAAAGTGGATAAACAAAACGTCAATAATTTTATTATTGACATTACTTTTGCTCTACGTGGTTCATTTTTCGATATTTCAGTACCTAAAAAAACACCACAGATGTGATCATTTTACGGCGAGAAATCCGGCGACCTTAGCTGGGTTCCGAGTTAAACAGAAAACAAGAAATAAAAAATGAAAATTTAACACCCTATAACGTTGTGTGCGACATACTTTAAGGGTACAACTAAGTTATACCCTTAAAGTATGTAACATTCGTTAGGTGACACTCTGTATATCGCATAAACTCTTCAGGGCCAACATTTGGAGTGAGACATCTAATAACCACGCTGCTGTTTTTACTGCTTTCGATCGCATATGGGATGAGAGTGAACCTGTCAGTGGCCATAGTAGCCATGACGGACAACAGTACCAGCAAAAATCCTGACATACCGGTAAGACCCATATTTATCGACTCAGGCAGGTTATTCTGCAAGAAAGATATAGTTAACGTACTAACTTCGCAACTGTCTTACTTCCAGACATACGACTGGGAAAACAAGAGCGTAGTCTTATCGTCCTTTTTCTGGGGCTACATTATCCTGCAAGTGTTCGCAGGACAATTGGGAAGGACATACGGAACGAAATGGCTGCTGGTGGGAGCGATGTTTATCAATTCTACTGCGTGCATATTCATTCCACTCATGTCCGACAAGCTAGGATCCGGTGGAGCGATGGGGTGCAGGGTGGTGCAGGGGCTGTCCCAAGGGTTCTTCTTCCCTTCGATTCACAACCTCCTGGGTCGGTGGGCACCTCCGTCCGAGAGGTCCAGGCTGGGGACCATCGTTTTCTCTGGTGAGTCTTCGACGTGGAAATTCGTGTGAAATACCATTCGGTAAAAAAATTATTTACCAAAGAGTTCATCAATCAGTTAACCTGACTAGCGCCAATCCAGAAAGAAATATTTTTACTTTTAATGTCATGGGACAAATTCTGCTTGTTAAAATGTTAATAATAAATTATTATAAATACAGTAAATTTTATTATTAAAATTCAATAATAAATACACTATGCGGTCAAATTGTTTTCTAAATAGGAAGATTTCTTTATCGAAATTTGTCCATTCATCCTCTAAATGTGAATTATCCATCCTTCTTTGTAAAAGTGCATTGTTCACCTATCATCTAAAAATTGCAATGTAGGTATTTCATTCGCATTATTAAATATGTTGAATATTTTCTCTGAAAATATTACATAATTATTCATGAAATATCAGTATATATTCCTTAGTTTGTGCAAATATTTGTAGATATATGTATATCTGTGTGAAAATATTTTAGCTCGAATTTTAGTTACAGTAAATTTAAAATTAACGTAACTAATTACTATTTTTACTGTCATAAAGATAAATTATGTTGTTTAAAATTAATGTTATATAGTTTAGCGACACATAATGGTGTAGTTTTGATGCAAACAACGTACCGTTCCAGTTTCTATTATAATTATGAATTGTATAAGCACAAGCTGCTAGTGTACACGTAAGAAAATATAATCTTACACGAATATCTCACAAAAGTCTTTATTAATGAACCGTATATGTTGGTCTACTGCACGTTAACAACACAACTAAAATGTATTAGGTTAGAGGTTAGGTATATGTGCCTCTGCACATGTGCAACAGAAATGTAAATTAAAATTGTCCAGTAAATATTATGTAAAAAGAGCATAACAAAACATGGAAATTTCCACACATTTTTATCAGTGTTGTGTTTCTAGGTGTGGCATTTGGAACCATCATCACTATGCCAGTTACAGGTTTTATTTCTGCGTCTTGGGTAGGTTGGCCGCCTACATTCTACCTATTCGGAGGTCTTGGCTATTGCTGGGCCATATCGTGGGCCTTCTTTGGGGCTAATGGGCCTAGCGAACACAAGTCCATATCCGAAACGGAAAAGACTTATATAGAAACTTCTCTGGGCACAACAGAAGACACGCAAGTACGTAATAAGTTTCTAACTACATCTTCAAATGTCAATCAATGGGTGCGAAAATATTTATCGAATATCCAAGAGAATTTTTTAACTGAATTTTTAAAGCAGAACGTTATTTGATATATCAGTGATTTACACTCTCTATAAACTTGTTCATTAAAAAAACATAATAGAATGAAATAGAAAATCATTGATAACCCTGATAAAACTAAATATTTACGACACTGGAAATGTTTATTAACATATTTTATAAACGAAAAGCATTGTAATAGTAACAATCTATCTTTGACAGGATGATTGATGATTGCGGAGCTTTATTGAACAACAACATTTGATATTGTTATTATTACGAAGAACAATAAAAAGTAGCTAATTGCAAATAAATTTAAAAATAAGTATAATCTTTACGCCGCTGTCTAGATTTATATCTTATAGCTAAATGCTTGTAATTTTGATCATTTAAGTGATTTTACAGACCGTAGCAACCCCGTGGAAGGCGATCTTCACCTCCTTACCAGCATGGGCTATTATCGTTGGCAACTTTGGTCAAAACTGGGGCTACTCCACACTATTGACAGAAATGCCCAATTACATGAATAAAGTGATGAAATTTGACATGGAATCGGTAAGTATATTACACAAGATAGAGGTCAACCAATAATGAATTCTATTCCTATTGAAATGCACGACATACACTTTAATAGATAGAGTAAAAGATAAAACATCACCTGTGTCTTTTATTTATAATGAATATAATCAATAAATGCAATATACAGGGTGTCTCAAAATTAATGCAACACAGAGCAAGAGTAGAATCTTGACAAAATAATGAGATAGCTTAAATCAAAACTTGATGGTTGAAAAGATACAGGGTGTCAAAGTTACAATTTTATTTTCGATATTTGCAAATAACTTAAAAATAAAAATAATTTTTGAGATCGGGGATTTTTGGGGGAGAATTTCAAATTTGTTTCTAATTTTGACGTTAGATACTAGTAGAGAGCGCCACTTATGATACGTCGAGAACCAGTTTTAATCCACATTTTGGTTTGTCAAAGCGCCAATACGAGTACTATTGGATCTTATCTGGATATTTGGGAAAGATACTATTTTTATTTAGAGTGGATGAAAAGCTGTTTAATCTCGTAATTCTGACTTACGTTTAGAGAAATCTGTATCTAGCATCGGATTAAAACAGCTATCAGATAGTGGGATTAGTGTCACAAATCAATCACTCATACCAATGTTCTTATTGGGTGATGGAAATAATAATGTATACAATGTGTAACAATATCATCACATCAAAGATGATTGTTTTGGTATCCCAAACTAACGTATCTTGCGATTTTGAGAAGACTGAAAAAAACCTTATCAGTGTCATAATTTTTCGGTGCTGGAATCATTGACATAAAGTTCCAAATCCATTATAAACTGCATGGAAAGTTAAAATTTTACGAAACCACAATTTCGAAAAACTTTTTACGTTGGTCTGCAAATTTGATACTGGATTAAACGCTTCTTACTGAAATACATTGCAATGTTCTAGCAAAAGTC
The DNA here is from genome assembly GCA_037114965.1 of Monochamus alternatus. Lineage (NCBI taxonomy): Eukaryota > Metazoa > Arthropoda > Insecta > Coleoptera > Cerambycidae > Monochamus > Monochamus alternatus. The sequence continues at coordinate 56,400,788 of CM073433.1, forward strand.
AAGTACTTACACGACTTTACATAGCAGAGTTGAATGTCTGTGTACTATAATGTAAAACTGTAATTTTTTACAGAACAGTCTGTTGTCGGCAGCACCCTATCTGGCACTCTTTATCTTCAGTTTCGTATTCGGACAGATGTCCGACTATATGATAAATCATGAATACATTTCCAGAGGAGGAGCCAGGAAATTATTCAATTCGATAGGTAAGCAGGAAACCTTTAGAAATTAATATACAGGGTTAACTATGACTAAGTACAAAAATTTTAACCACGCGCTCACGAAGGCCTAAAAGACAATAAAAAAATTATTCCAGAATTTTATCTCGATATTTAAAAAACGCGGCAAAACCTATTATTAGTAATAATACCTAATAGATAAGGTAACAGTTAATCCAGTTAGCTGCACTATTAAACACACTCCCCGTAGGTACATTTAGATCAAATGCCTATTTATTATAAGAAAATCGAAGGAAAGGAATAGGTTGGTACTAATAGATAATAGAAAACTTTTAATGCACCCGCGGCAGTTTTACCTACCTAATCTAGAAAAACAAACCGGCGAATTATATTGAAAAATATCTGCACCAGACACAAATTTATTTATTTGATAACTAAAAAACGTTTAAAATCTAAAACGGCACTAAAAACTGAACAAGAAGAACATAAAACTACAACGTAAACACAGGAATTAAATTAGGACATGACAGCGAATTTTATCGTCGTGTTGCTGGTTGCCTACTCTGCGGCGGACGGGTCGCATTGGCGGCGTTAAATAAGGATCTAATATAATTTCGAAAAAAAACTTTTTTTCGTTTTATAAATAAGTTTGAATTTCTTTTGAAGGGGAAAGTTAATTCTTAATTTTTTCTATCCCCTCTTAAAATATTTGTACTTTGTCATAGTTAACACAGCTGACATGCCCATATGAGCTGTAATAATGGGCCAATTTTGGCAAACTTTTTTTTTTATTGTAGAGCGTGAGTAGCTGTTGATTTTTGAGCAAAACCACGGCCTACTGGATATTTTTTTTGGAGACAAAAAATCAAAAAAAATAGCGATTTTTTATGAAAAATCTGAGTACACCTCTGGAATTAACATGAACTAAATTGGATTTGTACGAAATTTTATAAAAAAAAAATATTGAATATTAATAATTCTGCGGGTAAATCACATTGCTGTAACAAATTTCTTTCGTTGATCGAGTGATCCATGGAATAACATCAAACTAAGTGAAAACAAAGTAATTACTGTAAAAATTATGCAGTGTAACTATGGATAAACTAATTGTGCGTCTTGTTAGCGATAAACGACGATAAAAAAAGAGTTACTCTCACTTATTTCTACGTTTCATTCCACGGATCACTTGATCGACGAAAAAAGTTTGTTACAATAATGTGATTTACTCAGAATTATTAATATTCAACATTTTTTAATTTTCATTCCCAAAAAATTTCAAGTAGACCTTGGTTTTTCCCAACCTACACTTTCTCGGGCTCTACAATTAAAAAAAATAGTTTGGCAAAATCGAACCATTATTATTGCTCTTATAGAGGAGTTCTGGTTTGAAGTGGGTCATACTGTATACAGTGTCCGGAAAATGTGGAAAATCTGTTCTATCTGCACCCGAGAGATTTATCACATTTTCCCGAACATCCTGTATATATTCTCTTAAATGCTCATATAAATAATTATTTAACAACGAAATCAAGTTTTTTGTTAATAAATAATAAGAATTAATAATTTCATTGCCATTTGACCTAATGAAGGAATTACCCCCACCCCTGTGGGGACGTTCCTCGCCTACCAAACAGACCCCTCTTGTTTTAGGGACCTTCGTGCCCGCGGCGGCGCTGTTCACGCTGGGCTTCCTGCCGGAAGACGCCATCACCCTCTCCGTCGCCATGCTGGTCATCGCCGTCGGCATCAACGCGGCCGTGTTCTGCGGCTTCCAAGTCAACCACATCGACCTGTCGCCGAAGTTCTCCGGCATCCTCATGGGGATAGGGAACGGCTCCTCGAATTCCTTCTCGATAATAGCGCCCCTCGTAGTACAACTAGTCGTAACAGATGAGGTGGGTACACATTGTGGTCCTTTTCAGATTTCATGGAGAAACGGACCCAGTCACACCCTTCTATGCGAGAAGGGACGGGGTATTGTTCTATCAACGGTTCGTGTACAGAGGAAGAACCGTTAGGCCATGTCCATATATACAGGGTGTTCGCAATATGGTCAAAAGCAACAAATAACCTTTTATAAAAACGAATTGTCTAAATAATGTCTAAAACGAAGAATTTTTTTACAAATACAAACATAAAAATATAGCTAGAATAAAATGCAAAACTAAAATTGAGGTAAAATTGGCACGTTTAGTAGTGATACGTCAAATAATAGGTAACCGCTTTGTTACTTTATTTAAATTTGGGAATATTCTTTTATATCGTTTTTTGTAAGTAATAGCCCATGGATTTAAGCCAAAATGCCTTAATAAATTGATAATAAAAAAGATACAGCGTGTCAAAGTTGGAATTTAACAAGTGAATTTTTGAGTTGATACATTCAAAGACAGTGTAATTATTACAAAAAAAAACACTTCATACATGCTTCCTCCGTTCTGTGTTCGCGTTCGCTGAGACTTTTGTACGGGTAACGTTTTCCGAAAGCAACGGGAGTCATTTGAACACTTATCATAACTATAACATAACTTTACACACCTATTCAAGATCTGTTCGTTGTCACAATTCTATTACCGTTGATCAAAGAAAATATTGTTTTTTATTTGGTACAATTTATCAACAGCAAATTAACGGCATTGATATTCCGGACACTCTGTATACTTGATGAGTTGGTTGCCTACGGTCTACCTACTGGTAAAATTATCTAAAAGCTATATTCTACGTACTTGTGTATCAGCTGGCTTAAGTGTTAGGCTCGAGTTGTCTTGTTATCTGCATTTTGCAAGCATTACGACTTCTATTACAGATTTCTCCAGTGTATTATGATACGCCACAATAGCAATCAAATATTATCAGTACCATTTATACAGAAATTGTAAATATTCCACAATTGACTGACACTCGAGTCTACGAAAAAACTTTCCCATGTTGTTCATTGAACATTAAAAAATTCTTGACGTAAAAAACTCAATACTGTACCATGTCTTATTCACATGTTAAAAATTTAGTTATGTCAACAATAACAACTGTAATTACGTCTGCAATCAATATTTGTATCGATAAGATAATTTGCTACTAATAGCACTTGATTTTTTTAATTACGTTTGATGAAAGTTCCTTTGTTTTTTCTTTATACAAAAGATGAAGTGAAAACAAATATTTTAAACATAAACAGCGTACAGTGCACTTTTTATACGTAATTTTCAACGAATTCATTGATGTTTTGTTCATAAAATGTACTTAAGCAAATTAAAAAAAAACTATTTCTTAACTATGCAAATTATCCAAATTTTTCCAGAGTGTATATACTGACAAGTCAATTAGATTAAGAAGGAAAGCATATTTTCACTTGTTATGTTTTACCATACATTTTCCTGAAATTTACACTGAAACTGCACACTTAGAAAATGGTATATGATATTAAAAACATTACATCCGCAAAATTTTTCTTAAAAAACTAGTAAGACCTGAATCAATGTGAATTAAGTATTTTTCACAGTGTAAGATACAAAGAAAAAAGATACAATTCATGGCGTTCATTTTTCAATTGAGTGTCAACGTTCTCTAATGCATTTTTCTTTCAAAAGTTAAAGAAAATGATTACATTTCAGCATTGCACAATATAGTTAGTATTATGTTCTTTTCAATTCACTCAAGAAAACCATTTTTGTTTTTTTGGATAAGTTTAAGCGAATGTTACTTTAAAGGAAAATATATAATTGATATTCTGTTGCAAACTTTTCTCTACAATTTTCAGACTGACAAGAGCCTGTGGAGGACGATATTCATTATAGCGTCCTGCATCTACATAGCCTCCGACATATTCTTCGTCTTGTTCGCCAAGGGGGAGATTCAGTGGTGGGATACTATTGGCGACGAGCAACAGGCCAATACCAGCGCAGGAAAGAAACCGGCAGAAACATCGACAAAGTTATAGTACCTAAGGTGTATGTGTTGAATTACTGTTTATGTTTTTTTGTAAATAAAGTTAATATATTTATTAAACAGACTAGTATATGTTCCTTGTCGTGCTTACTTTTCGAGATACAGGAGAAAATGTAACTGAAACTATTTAAATGCAGACGAAAGAATGAAAATATAATAAATTTAGCACCAATAAAGTCTATATCAGGAAAAAATAAATTTAATTTTTCACAACTTGAAGCAAAACAATATGATGTACTACCATAAATACTGAATATGGTATACTTGTAAGGTTGTAATGTAACCGGAAAGACAGAACACTTGGTGCAGTATTTTAGCACTGCTATTCAATACAAAAGATTAAGATTTCATAGTATACCAAAAAGTAGTAGTTGGGTTTAGGCATAGGGTCCTCAACGTGTTTTCGATTTAAAATTTCATATCCTTTCTAAAAATGCAATAATATACAGGGTGTAATAAAAAACAGGTCGTGCCATTGACTGCGTATTTATGACAAAAAAATTACGTAATGTAAAATAGCTATTCAATACTCTAAGTGAATATGATGATATATTTAGTCAAAAACACAGATGAATATACGTAGCAATTCTATAAGCGTATTTAACTAAAACATCCTATCTGAAACACTTTGTATAGGAATTTTCAAATAGATATCTGCTTAGATCTCTATACCTTTATTCTTAAGCGTCGCGAATAATTCTATACCATACTTGGTTATTTAGGTATTATACTGAAATCTAACAAAATATGCAGTAAAGCAAATGAAACCTATAATAATTTCACGGATCTCGTTGCGGATAACAAAGTTAATATCCGTTTGTCCTTTACATGACTATACAAACTTATAACTCATAATCGATCATTTACAGCTAATTATAGATTAATAGAGGATATGCGTATTGATGTCATTCGATTTTTTTCGTAATCCCCTTTCGAGTTATTTATAAAGCATACCATTATATTAATAAAAAATATATGTCTAGTATATAAAAAGAAAAATTAAAAATGTAAAAATAAAGAAAAGCAAAACGAAATACACCAACTTTGAACATAATAACATCACAACCTAAGCAGCATTTCTTAAAAATCTGTTCCAGGTACTTCTCATACTGATAAAAAAACTTAACGAAAAGGACAATTCTTGTAGAACAGACAAAACATGACGTATAATTTATATCTATCGAGTTATAAAGCATAAACTAAAATCTTAATATTAAATTTGATAAGATCAGTTTTTTTTATATTTATAGAAATAATAATATTACAATTGTTTGTCTATATCCCAATATTAAGCTTAGATAGGCTAATTTCTGTCACCATTTAGCAAATTTAAGGAATCATGATGGTGCCAAAATTTGACAGACAGATGGCTAATAGCTAAGTATTATATTAGGCACAAATACTGTTAATAGATATTGTCACAGTTACACAAAACTACTTTTTAGAGCTGCCAAACGTGTGTTTAGATAAAAGTAAAACCAGGAGTTGCGTCTACGATGTTAAAGATTGAAATATCAATGCAAATGTAAATAACAAAGACCATAACAACTAACATAGAACGTTACAGGCGAGGTGTCAAACATTACAACATGTTTCTTAACAAAGTTATTAGGAAATAAATTTGAATTGAATGTAATCGAACTATATTGCGATATTACAGAACTTGATACTTATGAAGTATGTTCAAAGTCCAACAAAAAGTTAGTGTCTTGGATTACTCATACTTGTAGAAGATAAATGTACTTTGTAATATTAAATTTTAAGCGGATTTCTTTCCCATTCTATAAGTGAATAATTAAGAATTACAATTAAAAATATATACATTTCTGAAAGGATGTAAATTCAAGATTAACGTATATTTACTTCGTAGAATGACGTACTCTAGGATATTGGCAATTCATAGAGTGCAAACAAGAAGCACGACCTCACGCCATGCCTAGTTGGATTTAGCAAAGAATGCAACTATGTCGTTTGTTAATCAGTTTTCGAAAATAACATAGAACTTAATTTGATTTCAAATAAAAAATTTGCTTGATTTACACGCGTTAACGGTCTTAGAACTTATCCTTGAGGAATTCAATAAGACAACAGACCCAGAGCAATAATTAACAGCTTATGTAGTGGACGTCTACGTCATATCAAGATACACATTTACTGTTGCCTATCTGACATTTTAATACTTAAATAATTGAATATAGGATTAACAAAAAAAATCTACTGAATCAGAAAAACAAACGATTTATTATTTAACCTGTATATAATATACCGTAATGCAGTTTAATACCCCCGATTTCAGCATAATAAATTCCTTAGCCGTTGACGATAATACCTAAGTAAGTACTAATTTGTCACGAAAACTGTTTCTGGTTAGTCCCAGAACTCCAAACAAACTTTTTACACGACTACGTTAAAAATGGTATCAACTATAAATAAAATTCTATGCAAATGTTAGCCTATGGAACTTCTTTGCCTTTTAATGAAACAATACTTCCTCTCAAGACGTCCAAAATCCACTTTTATCCGATCAAGTATTGGATTATGTTACTTATTCTGATCAATAATTTGATATATTCATCCTATAAAGATAATTTTGCTCTGCATTTAGTTTTAACGTTTCTACAAATTATAAATATATGCTCCCTAACTATCATAATTCCAACTAAATCTGGTTTTATGCTTCTAGCGCGAGTGTGACATTTTATCGGTCCAGCGGTATCACACTTTGACTGATCTGTCCGCAGTTTATTGTTTTAAGGCTTACTGGCTAAAAATATATGTGGTTATTTTTATCGGCTTCCGCTGCCGATATAGAATAGGACATTGTTGCAAAAAGTATATGAAAACAACTACTGATTTCGAAAGTTGTCTTTTGAATGAAATGTAATTTTCAAGTATCTAGGTATCTTTTACAAAGACAGAAAAAAAGACAAAGTATAGTCCACTATACATACACGTTTGCATCTTTTAGAACGCACTGCTGGTGAAGGAAAATAAATAAGATAGGGGAGAATCATAGAAATAAAACAAATGAGATCATGGAGTTAATATAAAATTAAAAATATATATAATACTTTGTCAAAGATTGTTTACGAGCAGTAAAAAGTGCACTAAACAAATGATCCCATCTAGACAATTTTGGCTTATAGGGATTATAGATTAGAACTTAGAACTTTTATGGTCAATATTCGATATACAGTAACAAATTCATATGTATGATCTGGATTTCACTCAGTTAATCCAAAAATAAGTAAAATGTAGGCCAATGAGTTTCTATTTCTACAAAGATGTAAGTATCCAATACGGTCTTCGTTGTTAAAAGAAAACACATGAGGAAATTGAAAATGTACAAATGGTTCTAAATATTACACATACAGATATATGTCTCCAGAAAGTTTCAAACATTTTTAATAACAAGCTTTTATAAACTTTCTGCATACAGTTCTTGCAGTTTTGCACTGTTTTTAAGAGTTTTATTGAATAGTTCAATCAGTATCGGAAGAGATGATGAGTATTGTCAGTACTCTACATGGTGGTCAGATGAAAACGAAACATCCATTTTCAGGACTACGTCAAGATTGTAGAAAAACGCTCAGACCCGTCGATTTTACATTAAAGAGGGGCATTCTTTGTTGGTATTTTTTACTCCGCCACTTTTATCCCCAAGCAAGGGTAAACTTAGTATTTCTTGCGTTACATTGGTTACATCCATACAAAATACATTTAGTCCAGGAAATTCAGCAGAGAACGATCCACAGTTCCTCTTAAACATCTGTTTTTCTAATGAATGCAGTTTTTTCTTGAACGTGGCGGCAAATCATCACAATTGCCGCTATAGGTCAGATTCAAACCCAAGAGTTTTTCACGAGGTGCATACATAGCAACCGGATAAAATTAAATGTATGGACTGGAATTTTCGGTGACCGGCTGGTGGGTCCTTTTTTCCTACCTGGTACTTTGACTGACCAAATGTATTTGCAATTACTGGAATTACTTTATTCTTGTATGAAAGAGGGCGGTCATCAGTTTGAACATTTAATCAACTAAGTAGTAAGTAAGCAACTAAACATAATTTAAATTTTAAAACGTAAATTTTTTTCAAAGTATTGAGCGGAATTATAAAATTTAAAGTCTGTTGTAAAGAGAATTGTAAGAGCTTTCAAAATAAATATTACTCAACCCCAATGCCATTTAAATATTTTGGAGTGATGCTAACCCTTGCTTGGGGGTGAAAGTGGCGGAGTCAAAAATACCAGCAACGAATGCCCCCTTTAATCTAAAATCGACAGGTTTGGTTTGAAAATGGCTCTGTTTCGTTTTCATTTGGCCGCTCTGTATAGTATGTCACAGGCTACTTGATAATATAAAATATATGAGTTTTTGAACATTTTTATACTAAAATATATAACAGGTATTTACAAATGATATATTGTTGGAAACAAAATTAGATTTTTTCTTCAACTGAATATATCGTGGGTTCTATTTGAAAAAATCGAGTTTGGCGACTTTTTAAATTGGCAAATTGACCTCTAATTTTTGACGATACTGTATGTTTTTCAGGCATTATGTGATGTTTTCAGATGTAGCAATTCCTACATTATTAATTTGCAAAAATTAAAATAAAAAAATGTTGCATTGTTCAAGTTGTTGTTCAAGGTACAACATTTTTAAACTCGAAAACAACTGAATTTAGGTACAGACGATGGTATACAAAATTGCATATGGGAAAAAATGCTGACTTCATAATGGATTCTCCTTACTTTTCAGCTTATATCGCTAGTATGTACTACTACAAATTAAAATTATTTAAGTTAATAAAACTCAATGATGACAATCTGAAGAGCGCTATTTTTTTGAATTTTCATAATTTTTCAATTCAGTCCCATTATAATAACGAGTAATTGTTTATTTTTCATCACTGACAGTAATTCTGTTAATTAATCTAATCAATCAATATTATATTAGTGGAACTACGGATTTTCCAATTTATTTTTAACACAGATCAGTCAGATATGGCTATTTATAGTAGCAGTTTTACATTTTTTATGTTAAGTAAGTCCTAAAAGACGACAATAGTTAATATTTTGTAAATATCCATCTTAACAAAATATGTTATCAGTCACGAAAGAATAGAGGGAAGTCACTATTTTTAAACAACACTTTGATTGACCAAGAGATAATTCTATTTCGATCTATTTATAATTTTGAGGGGGATCTATCGATAACTGATTACGTACATATATATTAACACGAATTAGAAATTATTGTAGTATGTAAGAAGTTGGGGGCGGCAGTCAAGATGAAGCTGGGAAAGTTTGATATTGAAAAAGGCGAAAAACCTGCGGCAGGCGATAGCAAAGGTAAGTGTGTAGACGTGGCGTCCACATATTCATAAAAAAATTGTCGTATGAAAAATATGGCCACAAAAAAATTATAAAAAACTTAGTGGTACCAAACTATGATACGAAAAATTTAGTTAGTGATAGAAAAAATGGTAAAATTTAATATTTTTTAGGTCCGCTCTTTGGTAAGCGTCACTCGCAGGTGATACTCTTATTTCTCCTTGTCACAACATCATCCTGTACCAGACTCAACTTGTCTGTAGCAATGGACGCAATGACAAGCAGCTCTTACAATGAAAATTCAAATATTCCCGTAAGTAAATTCTCCTTTAAAAGCTTCTGAGTGCAAACAAAGTTTTCCAGTACTATTTTGACTGTCATCTATGATATTTAAAAATTGTGTATTTTTTGCAAGTGCACACGTAACAAAATATAATCTTATACTTGGTGTGTTACGAATATCCCACCAAAAGTCTTTATTAATGAACCGTAGATGTTTGTCTACTATACGTTAACAACACAACTAAAACGTATTAGGTTAATGATTAAGTGAAAGTAAATAGTTTCATTGTAGTATATTGTATTATCACACTACTTCTAAAATTTCCTGATTTTATTAGGTAAAAACACATACACTTGATTATTCCATAATACGTATATAACGTAAATTAAAATTTTCCAATAAATATTATGTAACGAAATTTCCACCCATTTTTATCAGTTTATCTGGATAACCAATACATCATTCCAACATAACCAATGATTTCTTCGTTGCAGACGTACAACTGGGACAACAAGCGGGTCATGCTAACCTCATTCTACTGGGGTTTTGGGATTTTACAAGTCATCGGAGCCCAGATGGGCAAAGTTTATGGAACCAAGTGGTTGCTAACGGCAGCCATGTGCATCAACTGCATGGCCTTCATATCCATTCCCCGCACAGCGGAGATATTCGGACCTACGGGGGTAATAGTGTGCAGGGTGATCCAAGGACTGGCCCAGGGGTTCTTTTTCCCCTCCATCCACAGCCTGATAGGTCAGTGGGTGCCCCCGACGGAACGACTGAGGAGCTGCGTCCTGGCGTTATCTGGTACGTATTGATTTTGGAAAAAATCGTAATAAATTCGAAATTGCTTTACGACACGCGTTAAATGGTGCTAATCCTTGATATCAGACGGCGGATGTGACTGCTTTGACACGTAAAAACCAAGTTTATTTTTAGGTATTGTTATTTGCAAAACAAATTTGAAGTATTTATTTTTTATCAATTAAAACGGATATACAGGGTGTTAATCAATGATTGATTTTAAGAAAAAAGTTCATATAAACATGGGTCCGCAACGGCTTTGTTTTCCAGATACAGGGTGTTAAAGTTTAAAAATATATCAAATTTTTGGATCTATTTTCTGAGTAGTATTTTGCGGGTATTAAATTATTTTTTCGGTGTACATTCCTAAACCCGTTACGACATATCGGTGATCCCCCCTACACAATTTCTCCAAATATAATTTTCAAATTCAAAATGTAATAAAAAAAACGCAACATTGTACATTTCTTCTCAGTCACATGACTAAACGAACAAAACAATATTATCGTTGTTTTATTTTCATTATAGGTACCCCCTTCAGCAACATCATTACAATTTTGCTGACTACCTACGTTTCCACCACTTCATGGGGTTGGCCTGTAACGTTTTACTTCTTCGGAATGCTAGGATTCCTATGGACCATCTCATGGGTATTGTTCGGATACAACAGTCCTGCCGAACACAATAGCATCACTGAAGAGGAAAGAACGTTCATTGAAACATCTCTAGGCATGGACGAAAATGCCAAGGTATGTGGACATTAATAAAAATACGTAGTTCGTAATCGCCATATGCTACGCCTTCTTTTTTATATAGTCAAAGAGTGGTATAAAAACTTTTTTTCATATTCCAGTTCATAAGCACACCATGGAAACGTATATTTACGTCACTTCCGGTATGGGCCATGGTTATAGCCTACCTGGGGCAAACCTGGGGCAACATCATCATACAAACCGAAATACCGACTTACATGCGTGAAATAATGAAAATAGATATCTCATCGGTAAGACAAAACGCATTACAAAAAGAGGAAAAACCTTCAAATTAACAATTAAATTATTTCCAGAATTGCCTGTTGGCTGTAGCTCCATACATAGCTACATTTTTTATGTGCTTTGTACACTGCTTCATTGCCCACCACCTCATCATCAACAAATATGTGACCAAGCTGTTTGCTAGGAAATTATTTACAACTATTGGTAAGTGAGATGGACTTCGAAAAATCTCTATTCCTAGGACACCTCTCAAAACTACGGAATTTTCAAATCAAAGACAATCAAAAGCTGTAATCAGTTCGACTATATTATTAATACAGATAATATTGTGTAGCTAAATATATACTTTAAACAGCAACAAATCGTACAGATAAACTTGATTTAGATATAGTAAAAAGCTCTTAATGGTTTATCTGCTGTTATTTCTTTGTGTTTCATGGATTTAAAATGTAAATATAGAGTATTTGGTAAAGTATAGATCATGTAGATCATATTATCTACCTAAGGATTCCAGGGATCCTATTAGTGTAAAGACTTGTGATCCAGTTAAAAAGGATGTCCTTATGTTAATTTTTTAACTGTTTCTATAATGTTAATAATAAATGCCTATACAGGGTGTTTCAGGAGGAGATTTACATACTTCAGTACGTAATTCTACGTTCCATTTTAAGCAAACAATTTCCTATGAACTTAGGTCTGGGAACGCTTCGTTTAAGATATACAGGATGTCAAATTAAAAAAAAAATACATTTTCTTTAATAACTCTCGACTACTTTCGATCCTAATGGTCGCTTGTGGCGCCCTCTTGGAGATACAACCAATTGTGCATAAAATTTGAATTTCCCATCCCAAGAAACCTCCGCATGCAAAATTTCATGAATTTAACTCAAAGTAGTGGAGAGTTATTAAAGAAAATGTTAAATTTAACATCCTATATATCCTAAACGAAGCGTTTCCAGACCTAAGTTCATAGGAAATGTTTTGGTTAAAATTGAGCGTAGAATAACATATTGAAGTATGCACATCTCCTGAAACACCCTGTACATTAACCTATATCAATTAACTATTTTTTCAAAAACCTATAATATTAAGTACTAAAAATTGCCTAGATAGTGAATCAATTCTCAAACTGCTTGTTCTTTTAGGAATGGTAGTGCCCGCTATTGTCGTAGTAATACTGGGATTTCTGCCAGAGAACGCGAGGATATGGTCCTATGCTCTACTCATAATTGCCGCTGGTGCTAGCTCCGCCATGTACAGTGGACACGGGGCCAACGTTTTCGACCTCACCCCCACATTCCCCGGCATTATTAAAGGGGTTGCTAACAGCATTTCTAACCTATTCAACATTTTACCACCATTCATCGTAGAAATCATCGTTAGAGACGAGGTAATTAATCCCTCTTTTTTTTTTAAAGAAAATAAACATCAAGTTGAGGAATATTTTTTTCTATATTTAGTTTCATAGCTACCTGCGATTTAGAACACAATGGGCTGCTCATTACTTATCAGATTATATCGAGAGCTAACCATTATTTAAAGCTATTACTCCCATTGATAAAATTTACCAAGATAAGTTTCCGAATCACCGTTTCGATACAATGAGCTTTGATACTTATTATTTATACCTTGTTTATTTTTTGTTGCAGGCCGACCAGACCTATTGGATGATAATATTTCTCATGTCCACGGCCTTCTACGTCAGCACGAATATATTTTATTTCATATTCGCCAGCGGAGATCTGAGAACGTGGGACCCTCTCAAGAAAAAATCAAAGGAAACTGTCCCAGAAAAAATAGCGATTTAATAAACCTTCTCAGTACCTGAACAACTTTTTACTGGATTGTTTTTAGTAACGAATGTGTTCTTTTTAGTTAGGTAGAATAGAAATCGAATTAGTTTTTCCTCAAGTTAAATCTAGAGAACTAACATGCGACTTAAAATAATCTGTGATAGAATGTGATTGGTTTTGAATAAATATTTTTACACTTTTCGACACGTGTATAATTTTTTTTGGTGGAATCCTACAGGTATCGATTTCATTTTTGTTTTTTGTTATAAAATTAATAGTATAGACACAGTCTATTATACAGTCCGGCGTCTTCACGTCGGCTCCTTTGATGTCGAGATCCCAGATTTCGTTTTTTTAGACGACCAAAAAACGACTGCGCATTTAGCCGCGTACATTCGCGCGCTCAAGGGGCACGGTGATTTGTCAAGAAATAGAATTTCTCCCACTTCGTCGTGTACATATGACTTTCATTGGTGTTCATTGCGCATTTAGCCACGATTTAGCCACACCCTCTGGAACCTCCACTCGACGAACTGTATAATCAACTTTGGTATATATGAAATTTACCATTACATCAATATTTTCAGTTTAAGGGTATAGGCAACTCGTAATACGCGGACGCGTAATATAAGTTGTATACTCGACCATAATTTACAAATTATTATAAATGTACAGGATGTTTGGAATATAAATGCCTTTATTTGTCTGTATGATAAGTTGTACCAAACAAAACATTAGACAACATTTTTTCTGTGACCAACGGAATTATGAAATCACACAAGTCTTGCATATGTGACAAAGTTGTCAGATTTTTGTGTACATAATAAACACAAATACAGCTAAATATACTTACTCTGAATGATTTTCTCGGAGCTCAGGCTTCTTTAATACCTGATACAAAATCAAATTACATTACAAGAGCTTTTACTTAACCCTAGTTGTACCACAGCAGTACCTTAATTTGTAATTCCGTAACACAGTTTTTTGCATTTTATTCCAGTTGTATTTTTATTTTTAAAATGCATGTAGAAAAAAATTCGTTTTAGACAATTTTTCCACTAGAATATAAAATTTAATACAATAGTGCTGTCAATTCGCCATATAAAACCTTCCCCCTACTTTTTTGTATACACCACTGTCTAGAGCAAGCCTATGGCAAAGTGATACTGCCAGTATCTAAGTGATAATAAAAGTCAATTAACCCCAAGTATCTACATTTAAACTAATCTAATGTTGTAAAATAGATCTGTCTTTGAAGAGATTTTGATAAGACGTCAAGGTTTATTAAAAAAAATTAATTTAACTAGACCATCTGAACACTTTTGAATAAAATCAGTTAAGTTAACCAAAATAATAGTTAAAGTAACGAGACTATTTGTTTTTAATAAATAAACAGATTTCCAGAAATACATTAAACTTAGTTAAATAATAAGAACATGATATACAACATAATAATAATGAAACACTTCATAATTTTATAAAAGCCTCTCTATTTTCTAATCTTATTCTTCTGGAAGCAAGTAAATAAACAGTAAATATCAATATGAAGAAAAGGTCCATCCAATTCTGATTCTGATCCTATCATTTAATGGATGTTAATGGAATTAATGGATGTTAATGGAATATAAGTGATTGAAGAGAGTACAAAGAATTTGAATAATATATTTACAGTAACAAGATAAACGGATATATCTAAGATTGCTGAATAGAATCTCATTTCGATCGCTTGATAATTTCAGAATAAATGAATTTTTACCTTCGAACATAAAGTGGAGTCGATACCAAATATATTATGTATATTCCGACAGATATACTTTTATCGAACTCTTAGAATGTTGAAGCAATACCAATAAATAATGTTGTGGTTATGAATTTTTTATCAAAACGTAACACGTCAATTTTATTATGCGAGATACGTGAACCACTGCATTTCTTACCAACCTCAATGTACGAGGTAGAGCAAGCTTAACAAACCTAACATATTTCAGTTCCCTGTTTTATAACTGTAATTTAAATGGTTTGTTGGAATACTTCTTCTGACAAATATTTAAATATGAACAACATTGGTCATTTCATCGAACATCAGCAATTTCTCTTTCAATATAGAGGGGACGACATTAATTACTGTTTATAGATAAAACCAACGGGATAAAGAGATAAGACTAATGACATTTACCCTGCCATTAAATTAAGTGACTATTAATAAGTTAATCTGTGTTCGGAAAAAATTACACTTATTTTGCAGATATTTTAAGTATTTGAAAACAATAACATTACGCAAATATCTCCAAGTGGATTCTATACATCGAATTGATTATACGCGATTAAACTGTTAGCTGGTGACGCGTACTATTGTCTTTTGATATACAGGGCGACCCTAAACTTGTGCGACATAAAGCAAAGTTGGCTTAATAGGTGCTATTTAGGTATTTTGAATAAATTTTGTTTATTTTACACTTAAATTGTTTAAATTTATCGGTCAGTGGCCGCACGGTTTAAGGCGTCAGTTCTTGAATCGATGTAGCTAGACCGCTGTGGGTACGATCCCCGCAGCCGGTAGACCGTATATCAGTTATATTCGTGGAGAGGATCGGCACCCTCTCTGCGGGTATGGCAGGGTGGAAGAATGTTGGCTTGGGTCAATGTGAGAGATTGATACCGGTCGATGTTTGACTGCCCCCTTCATTAATGAAGTTTTCCAGGTTTCCCCCATTCCTGCTCTGAATAGTGTAACGTAAGTCGTTCCTGGGCGCAATTGCGGCCTGCTTAATAATACTATACCGCCCCCTCTCCCGTACAAGTTTTCGACTTCTAAGCTAATTCTCGTGGTTAGAATGAGGAGTAGAGATATTATTATTATTACTATTATTATTATTCTTGTTATTTGGAGACTTCTTCAAAATTTTTCTAAAATTAAATAAATCTATAATGTATGTGGATGTAAATATTATTATAACATAAATTTACTTAGTACTACTTAGGGAAAAGACTGTTCTCTTTTATTTGGAAGGTTAACGAAATAACGGGTGTTTTACAAACGCTTCTTAATAGTATATTATTCAACGATGATGGCTGTAATTCACGAGGCGAATGTCGTAAGTTACTACAGTGAATTATAGCTATTCCATGCAAGCAGAATCTTTGTCCACGACTATTAACATTATTTTAACAAACTCTTTACTGAAAAAAATATACAATGTTTTGACATTCATGACATGACCATGACACGTAACATACAATTCAAATGATCGAAACGCATTGTTTTCTGGGTTCACATTCGTTGTTCACTTGGCGAATTTAAAGAAGCAAATAAAACGTTTTGTAAACTTCTACCAGCATTCGGGAAAATGTTAAAATTGCTCTGGTATACTGCATTGAATTTGGTGACACTACAAATTTTGAAATCATAATAATATCTTCAAGTGTTACAACTAACTGCACTTGTCACCAACCAAAACTATGATAGTGAATCAAAATCTCCGTATCTGTTTCAAAATCAAAATTATTTTAGTCTACTGTAGTATAACAACAAACAATTACAAAATTATTTAACCTTGGCGATAAAAATAACGAAAAATATATTCTATAGCTTCCTCTTTGATTTCATTATCAGACCAAACATTTCTGAAGATCGTATCTTGTTTATCTTCAACTATTTTCCCTCTTAACGTCGAAACTGCATTTGATATTGAACACGACACGTGTTTTGTTGGTGGAAAAGCAATTTTTGTTCGTTGAATAGTGACACACGTTTTCTGATATTGTATATTACTTTATCCAGTCAGGATCTTTGCCTTGAAAATAGATGTAAAGATAGTAACACGCAATTTGAGCCTGTATTGACTAGACGGAACATAATTTTAATTTGAAAGTTATGCAACAGTGAAATTCATTTGTCATAACAATACCATTATTTTTATTTGGATTTTATTGAGCCATGTTTTTCTTATTCTACCAAGTAGAAATCAAAAGTTTTATAAATCTCGCAATATTTTATTTGTTTTTAATAATTTTCCACCAGCATCTATAACTGTTTGTAAACATTCTGTATTGAAGTGTTCTTCCTTCTCTTCATTGTTACCATTTATATTTCGTTAAGTATATCTGTATATACGTCGTTATTTTTATTTTTCAACTTAGAAGTTTACATCCACTGCGATATTTCAACTTCGTATTAGTTTGAAACCATTTTCACTGTATTTAACCATGGACTATCAATGTTGTCTTTCGTCTGTACACATTCTGTGTAGATAAAGAGGAAATGGACGTGTATTAGTTCAATTAAAAGGTCTATACCTAATAAAATTTGTGGCATTCGACTTAACGGTCATGTAATCGCAAATTTATCCCTATCAGGGGCATTTCCAGTGAAAAATGCATATGATTAATCGGTGCCAAACCTCATCGAGACAAAATATTGCTGTAAAATAGTGAGTAGTTAATAGTTACAATGCGAGAAACGTCTGGGGAAGATGTTTGTAAAAAATGATGGTAAATATTATTTTTTCTTGTACTGTTTGATGGAGCTTATTACAAATTCATGTAGAAATATACAGGGTGTCTTGCAAGTCGTTACAATAACTTTAGGAGGTGATAGAATACTTGATTTTGAGTCGATTGAAACAAACATAATACCAAGTGTTACAATATTTGTGATAATTAATTTTTTATATATTTTTTTTCAAACAAACCTTTTTGTAACAAATATTTCTATACTTTTTTATTACTTACCTAGACTTTCATAAACATGGTTTTTCTACTTTGTAAAAGCGAAGAGTCAAATTTAAACGTGCATTTTAGTTAAACTTTTATGTGCAAGTTTATTAAGATATTATTAAAAACTTACCTAAGCAATCCTCTCTCAGTTCTTAGGAAAAGTTTCTTGATAAACATTCTAGCAATTGGGGAAATTAATTTTAACACGTATGCAGGGAACGCGTTCGCCAAAACAGGACAGCCGTTCAGTATGTAATAAAAATGGTTTAAGAAATGAAGACATTTGCTAACTAGAATGCAAAATATTGAAGTTATTAAAATACCGGAGGGTTCAAAAACCTATATATTTATTTCAATTGTTCAAATCTTAAAGGCTAATTTAAAGTTAAGTCTTAAAAAGGAAAATCAATGTTTGTATTAAATAGCTTGGTATGCCATGATAAAACAATTGTGCTTAGTTTCCGTAGCAACCATAAACGTAGATCAACTGTCAAACTATACGTTTCAATTTCAGTTAAAGAGTAAAGTAAAGTGCGAATATCTTCATTACTTAAATCATTCTTATTACATACTGAACGGCTGTCCTGATTTGGCGAATGCGTTCTCTGCATATTTAAACGTGTTAAGATTCATTTCCCTAATTTTTAGAATGTTTATCAAGAAACTTTTCTTAGGAACTGAAAGAGCATTGCTTAGGTAAGTTTTTAATAAAATCTGAATAAACCTACATACAAAGGTTTAAATAAAATCCACGTTTAAATTTGACTCCTCGATTTTACAAAGTAGAAAAACCATGTTTATGAAGGTCTAGGTAAGTAATAAAAAAGTATAGAAATATTTGTTACAAAAAGGTTTGTTTTTCTTCTACACTTCAATAATTGTAGAAAAGCACGGTTAAATTAAAAAATGAATTATCACAAATATTGTAACACTTAGTATATAGGTATGTTTGACCTCCTAATTGTAACGACTTGCACGACACCCTGTATTTAAATCAAACTAATGATAATCAGCATATATGTTTGATGAACTAAAACCCTTTCCTTGGCCTGTTTTATGATTAAATTATCTTTAACGTATTATTTTATCAAAATCTATCAATTTTTTATGTAATACTCAATAGTAACTATAGCAAGTTTTCACAATTTAAAATTTAACGCATTTCTGAACGTTTATTTAGTAAAAATTTCAAATATTCAATTCGCTTCTAATGGAAATACCGCTATAACAATCATCAAATATTATGGAATTTCAGTTGAATAATAAAATATCCATTGCAAAACAGGAAAGGTGTAAAATTTGCATTCGGTTATCAGTGACGAATTGCAACAAAACCAAAAACGGAGGCTTCTATGAGTCCCTATTCGGGAGTCCCTATTGCCGAACCAGAGGTTGAGGGCATCGTATATAAAAGTAAATACACAAAAGATGCGCGCACACACACACCGATATTAATTCGCGTTTATCGTCGTTATCAATTAAAGAAATTGTTATAATAAAACAATTGAAGTGTTGTCGAGATCCTTCTATAAAAAGTGATTTAATGTAAACACAATTATTATATCCTGTAGGTAACCCCGGTCGGGCAACGCCAGTAATGCACGGAGAAATGTCACACATTTCCACGGAATACCTCTGTAATTGCTAATTTTCCTCGCACGAAGATTCGCTATGACTAATTTTAACGTTCTGTGTTGTGGCAAGGGTGAACGCGCCGAAAAAAAAATTAACAAGGGTAAGCCGATTTTTTTTCTATATGCTTTGTAACGACACGTAAGGAAACGCTCGTACCGAACGATGTTAAATCGCTGGAGACGTTAAACAGATAGTTGTGGAATGTGAATGCACATTTCAGCCGGTATCGGCTGCACTACTGGCAAAAAAATGTTCGTGAGCTACAAATTAATAGTTAGTGTATAGTAATAGAATGGTTTAATTTGTTGATGAACATAATTTTTCTATTTCCCATGTGGTATCTCGATATAAGTTTATATTTTTAACAGAATATTTTGTCGATTATAGTGCAGAGAGACAAAATAATAAGTTATTAAGTAGGTACAACATTTTTGTTAGTTAAACTTACTTCTTGTTCCATATAAATATACGAAATATAAAACAACCTCGCTATTTTCATTATATGTCTACTTATTGAAATGAACAGTTGTTTCTAGTGAAAATTAAAGTGGTTAATTTTTTCTATAATACATCTTGGAACCCACACTATTATTCTATGTTCACAAAGATAATTTTCAGAAAGAAAAATATTTTAAACCAAATTTGCGGAATGTTTCATTAATAAATATATATATGTTTGTTATAGTAACGGAAAACTAGAAGTTATAAAAAAATTTTCCTCAAGCCACTAGATACTACACATAGAGAAAACATGTCTTTACAATGCATAAATATTAATATAATAAGTAGAAAAGTTATCATAGAAAACGACCAAAATATAAAAATATCATGTAATCTCTTAAACAAATTAAAATATCGAAATGATATTCTCGCTATTCAACTTTTCTCAAAAATTAAGCTCCAAATATCTTGGCCACTTGTTTCTGTGTTTTCGGAAAATAGAAGAAACCTTCTATACCTAAGTGTCAAAATTGGACCATCCTGTACAATAAATAAAAAAAAATTGTAGTCATAATATAAAATGTATTATTAAAATGTAACTATACAATTGCCTGTAAAGTTACTCTGCAATTTTACAAGTAATTGTGCAAGTTACATTGTAAAAATACTTTTTGTATTGTAATATCACAAAGTAATATTACAATTGCAAAACCTAAAATTACACCACAAAATAAATTTACAACGTAATTTTACATTTTATTTGTAAAGTCACAATCGATAAGAAAATTACAGCAATAATGAATGGTAAATAAATTGCCATCTATTTTGACTGTAATTATTTTTTATAGTGTACACTGATCAAAATTATTGTAAATTTACACGCTGTTCACAACATACATTAATGTAAAAAATACCAAATTCATACTATATAACAAAAATCTCCATGAATACCGTTCATTTATCTTTCATATAAAATTACATTTTTTCTAAAATATTCATATATAAAATTTCACCAAAAAGACATAGAAATAGTAAAGATATTTCTGTTTTGCTTTGTACTTTTTATTATTCCGTGTATTTTACTGCAGAGAAATAATTCAATTTTTGGCGGAGTCGCCGGTGACAAACATCTATTACCCTTGAAATTCTTAAAACAGACAATTTTACATTTTATTATTATTTCTAATAAGAGAAATGAAAGACTCGAAATTCGTATTGGTTCAGTGCTTCTTATCATATAAGCGATATCTGCATCCAATAATGTAACGGATATAATCTAAAAAGCTATTAACAATAAAATCACGACTGTGATTTTTATTATTACTAATCTCTCGCTTAATACTATCTAATTTAATGTTATTGAAATTAAAGAGCATAAAACTGATCCCCTTTTATTGTTTTATGCGACCTAGACGTCTGCTGGAGGGGAAATAAAAGGTAAAAAATATATATCTTATAAAATTCCTCTAGACTTACGCTGAAAAAATTATCAGACAAAAAAAATGTTTTGTTTAGTTGCATATTGTTTTATTATCTACTGTCTGACAAAGGGCTATTATAAAATAACGAGGAAATAAAGAGACATATTGCGAGAATTGTTATAAACGACATTCTGCAAGTCATATTGTTAATGTTAATAATTAATTTATTGCAACAATAATATATGATAAAGATTACTAATATTTATTTATTTATTATTTATTACGAGAGAATACTCAGTATCTGCAATGATTTAATGACATGATATGGAAACGATGATATAAAAAACTTGTATATGAAAATAAATCATTCGATTTTTGATATACTTATACTTACATAAAATTCATAACATGTCAAAAACAAAATGTAATATATTCAGTATATAAAATGCAACAAATTACTCAACTTTTTGCGTGACTACTTGACAATTTTTGATAAAAGTGGCTGAATAAGCAAATAAATCTTCATTACTTATTTATTATTATGAGAAATAAAAGACTGTTCTGTTACTATACATTTCTGCGTAATTGCCATTACTATTAGTGCTTATTCTATATCTTAACGCAAAGTATGAGTAATTGAAATTGGATAAGCACATGCAGCGTGTTTACTATTTAATTTGCAGGGAATATATGTATAACACTAGATATATAAATCGGGACAAGTTTAAGTAATTGTTACAGTTTAAGGCATTTCTGAAAGTCGGAAATTAACATTAATTGCATTAAGAAAAGACTTTTCCCAAATTATTTCCATATATTAAATTTTATTTTTTTATTTTAATCGTTCATCGTTTTTCCGTGTTATAACCGATTATTGATATTTCTCATAAATTTGGGGCCCTCTAACGGTGCATTTTTGCATATAGGCAGGTAAATCGTCTATTTTGATCTTAAGATTCTAGAGGGCGGTTCGCTGGTACAGCATTTCAGGAACACCTTGTATAGTTGCCTCATCTTACCAACAGATTTCAAAATTATTAGATAACACGTTTTTAAGTTATATTTCAAATTTCAGGACCCACCTTTGGTTGCAGACATGTCCAAATGATACTATATTTCTTACTGATGACCTACACCTATTGCATGAGAACAGTATTGTCAGTGGCAATAGTAGCTATGAACGACAACAGCACTTCTATTAATACAGACATCCCTGTAAGTATCAAAATTACAAAGGAATGAACAGCGTATAGCGTTATGTACGTATGTACCAAATTTTATAAAACAACATTTATTATTCGGTAAAATTCATATTCATGTTTTTAACTTTTTATCTTGAAACTACTATAAGAATTGCATGTATTATCTGATTTAACTCAGGTTTTTTTATAGAAATAAAGAATTTAAAAAACTGTTTTAGCTCACAATATGAAATTCCATTATCAATAATCAAGGCCTACTTTGTGTGTTTTTTTTTTTCATTGTCAATAATAATTTTGACATCAAAAAAATCAAAGTAGACCTTGATTACACACAATGGAATTTCATATTGTGAGCAGTAAATTTAAATTTTCTACCTTTAAAAAAAACCCGAACCAAATTGGATCTAAATGCAATTTTTACAGAGGTCTTCCATCTAAATGGGCCACGCTGTATATATTATATACTTTAAATCCTGACAACGGGACAATACTTCGCTTGTCGACCGCGGTAGACAGATATAATTGCTTACGCACACAGGAAAGGCAAATTTGGAAATGTTTAGAGTGCTGTTTTTTTTTTGTTGCTAATACAATTGGAAAATATAACATTTTGAGTAGACAATGTTTCCAGACCTACAATTGGGACAACCAAAGCGTGGTCCTGTCCGCCTTCTTCTGGGGCTACGTGCTCCTCCAAATCCCCGCCGGCCAGCTGGGTAAGAAGTTCGGGGCCAAGTGGCTGCTGGTGTGCTGCCTCACCGTGGATTCCGTCGCCTGCATATCGATCCCAGTGACGGCCGAGTATTTCGGCGCGACAGGGGTGATGGTCTGCAGGTTCTTCCAGGGGCTGTCGCAGGGCTGTATTTCGCCGCTGCTCCACACTCTGCTGGGATATTGGGCGCCTCCATGCGAGAGGTCTGTGATAGGGACGTTCTCCTATGCAGGTATGAATGCCCATATTCTTTTTCGTAAAATCGTTGCATATAATAATGACATTTCGGTATCGAAATGACTGTCTTTTAGGCACATGTGCTTAAAACGATCTTTTTTACGCACATATACGTAAAAGTAAAATAAAACAACTGAATTTTAAATTATTTATTTAGTATAAATGTTAATAACAATCTTTCAAGTCGGATAATTGGACGGTAGGTGAACATCGTATAACTTCAATATTGGAAGAAGATAACGTCTACATCCCGGTGCACTGGAATGAAAGTGGTATTACCTTTCTCCTCGAGGATTTTCTTTGCTATTGTCTCCTTATTTTGTATGAAATTTTCTATGTACTCCTCTGCTACAAAAGCCGAACACAACCTCCGTCGTGTCTCTTGAGCATCGATATATTGGCTCCTGCATCTGCAAGGAAGGTTGCAGGACATCGTCTAAAGCAGTGCTCAGTACACTCAGCAACATTGGGTAATCTAAGGAATTCGGCTATCTCTTTAGCAATTGAACCTATATTATTTATACCCACTGATTGTATAGTACATTTTGAATTCCTGTACGTGACAAAAAATCGGTTGTGATCAATGGGAGCCTTGCATATTTGCGGAAAATTTCCAAAAAATTGACTCTTTCTATATCTCCCTCTGATATTGTACATAATCTAGACGACTTAGCATCTTCAATGTTCTCTGTACGTAAATAAGTTAATTTTTGTCTTCTACAAGCTCCAAATATACCAAAAATCAAGACAACTTTTTGGAATAAGTACATCTAATCTCATCTGTCTCTTGACCTGTTCCTTGGAAAGTATTCTGGATTTCCTTTTGAGGAAAGCAATAATATTGGTATATTTACTAATATCCATATTTTTATTTAAATAAACTGTCGTTCTCAGCATTGGAATAATTACTCCATAATGTAGAGGGTGTACATTTTAAAGATAACTAGGACAAGTACGCTAGAATAACTTTTTTTCGACACACCAAATATCAAATTTTTGGTACAATTTCTTCGATTTCTGAGGAATCAATGTACATAAGGCAGCTTGTTCCTCGTTTTCTATTTCAGAGTTTTCAGTCTCACTAGAATCTGCGTCACCCATACTGGAGTTTTATGAAGAATTAATACCGAATTTAATTATTGAGTATATTTGACGATTTTAGGAAAAATCTTGTTCGATACGAAAATAGGTGTTTTAGGCGTTTAACTTCTACACAGCTATTTTATTTAAAATACAAACGGAATGTAAGCTACGATGCCTAGCTAATCTCTGATCTTATTAGAACCATCTTCAGATGAGGGGCAGTGCCAGAACTTTTACTAATCGACTTGCCTCAACGTTTATCTCGCATGATCTTTATCAAGTCAATATCTATTTATCGCATGTTTTTGTCAGTAAGCTGCCTTGACTTGTTACGAAATAATATTTTTAATTTCTGAAGTGGCGTTTTATGGTCACGAATCACGTGTAGAAAAAAAACACGAAAGTATCAATGGATTTCTTTAAGGTATTTCATATTTTTTAAGCAGTAAACAACGCTACGTAATTTATTTATCAGATACTGTCAGATAATACACATTCTTAAATTAAAAAAAGGCAGTGTTATATATGGAAACTCTCAATTTTATTTTGTTTTTGAAAATTCGATTGAACGCCTTTATAAAATCCCTTTCGCAGGTTCTGTTTTCGGAAACATCCTATCGTTACCAGTGACAGGCTTCATATGCTCGACGTGGGTAGGTTGGCCTGTCTCTTTCTACCTGTTTGGAGCTTTGGGTTTGAAGTGGGTAGTACTTTGGATATTCTTTGGTGCCGATAGACCTGGATGCCACAAAACTATTTCGTCCTATGAGAAGATTTACATAGAGAGCAGTTTGGGCCACGAGGAACACAAGGTATAAAATTTTGAAAGTGAAGAACGAAACCGTATGATGTCGCGAGCAAAGCTGTGGTTGTGGAAAAAAAGGTTAAAAAAAAATAAGTACCACAGTTGTGCACATTTATTTTTATTTAGTTGCCTTGTGCAACTGACAAGTACCGTCTGAATCATATTTCACAATAACCTATTTGAAAGATACCGAATATAAAAATAATACAAATATTTCAGATAACAAGATCATCTCATAACTATTATTTGTTTTTCTCAAACATTAGATATCTACTTCATCCACAATGCAAAAATGAATAAAAATAAATTTTAAGTATATGTACTTCAAGGTTGTTTACTTATAAATCTTACATCGAAACCAAACTGCTCCACAAAAGTTAGTAAAGAAGTTCACAAATCTTGAGTTCCTTTTAAAAGTTAACAAAATTTGTTCAAAAATATTTTTTGGCGAGAGAGGCGGCAGTGCTAAATTTTAGGACAAGGGATGATATTGTTGATGACTTATTCGACGTAGATATGTGCAAATGTTTCCATCAAGCACCAACAACTCTGTAGGTCCATTAAAACAAATGCATCCCCAAACAGCAACTGTACCACCTCTGAATCGATGATCTTTAACATCCTGGATGGTTCTACGATTTTTGCGTACCAAAGAAAGGGTCCATATGATTTTGTGTCAGTGGAACCCTTCTCAAAAGTCGTCGTGAACGTAGATTAACATCTCGCGGTCTTAGAAACCGGTCTTGTGCGGGGGCAGTAGATCTTGGGCGTCCTCCCCTCGGTTTTTCAATGACGTTTCCTGTTTCTCTGTATCGATGCGCAAGCCTTGAAATTATGCATTCACTGACCTGAAAGAAGTTAGCACCTTCTCTCTGAGGGCGTCCCGCCTCGATCATTCCAATGACCCTTTTGGCCTCAGCTGCACTCAGTTTACGTCTAGGCATTATTGCAAAACAAAATTTTTAGGTCTTGAATAAGAGTTGACTGTATAAATTCGAAACAACGACTGATCCAAAATTCTTAAAAATACCAAATATAATACTAACCGAAAACTGAAAAAATCACTCAATGATGAGCAAAAAACCACTCAGATAAGGAAGTAAACATTTTATTTATAGAACTAGAACTATTTGGGAAACAAAAAAAAAACGTCAACCTTTAAAAGAAATCTCGATATTCGTGAAATTCCTTAACTTTTGTGGAGCAGTTTATTTATATCTTCAGCTATCACTACTAAGATTTTAGCTTTATTATGGCATCACCACCACACATCATTTTTGTAGATACACCACACGCCCTGGAAGGCCATCCTAACATCTCTACCTTTCTGGGCGGTCACTTTCGCCTTCATAGGTGCCAACTGGGGTAGTTCGGTGTTACTCACGCAAACGCCAACGTACCTCAACAAGATCTTAAAATACGACATCAAATCTGTAAGAATGAGACCCGACGTGTCTAGGCAGTTGTTTAAATTGTTACATTTCAGAACAGTTTGCTGTCGGCAGCGCCGTATGTCTTGATGTGGATGTGCTCCCTAACGTTCAGTCCCATCTGCGACATGCTGATCAACAGAGAGATCATTTCTAGAGGAGCCGCCAGGAAGATATTTAACAGTATAGGTAAATGGTTTAATACGCAGACCCTTCCACCACACTAATGCATTACGATAACGGTTTGAGACTGCAGCAGATCTGCTTATCTCTGTTATCTGATACGACTAATTTTAAAATTAGTTATATTCAAGGCTCGATGACGTTCTTCTTATTTCTTGTAAATTGGAACTGTGATAGGATCTGATGTTTGCTACGCTTACAATATTTGATCTGAATAAATATATACAGGGCGTTTCTTAAGTACATGAATATTTTTGTAAATTTTTTTAGTTATTACCACTAAAAATTTCCTTAAAAACTAATTTTTTTTTCAAATGTAAAGAGGGTGGGCCCTATTGATTTTTTAATAAAGAATTTTTTTCTGAATTGTGTGGTACAACAATTTTTAAAATAGGTCAAAAAAAAAACAATTTCTGCCAGTCGCCGCCTTCTAGTTTTATTTTTAAAAATTAAAAAAAAATTACGTACATCCAGAACATGTCTCAGAAAATTGGTCCTACCATAAACCAAAAATATAAATTTCCGGTCATTTCCGGTCAAACCGGAAATGACCGTAAATCCGAAAAATAGGAAATCCGAAATGACCTCAAAGAATTCATGGCACCATCTAGTATAAACTCACCCAATTACAGATTTTTATCAGTAGTCATAAAAAAGTTACAGCGTGTTCCCACTTTTCGTTGTCACCCTGTATATTCTCAATGTTCCACAATCTACATAATTTTGTAGTGGGGGCATCTCGAGTCCCAATTCGATAAAATCAAATATTTCGCTCTCACAGTGTCAAACTGACCAATTGACAACAAACGAACGTTCTAAAGACTGTCTTTGATTCCAGGCACCTTGTGCCCCGCAGTAAGTCTCACCCTGGTGGGATTCATCTCGCAGGATCGGGCGGGATTGGCCGTGACTCTTCTCATCCTTACGGGCGGTCTCAGCGCCGGTGGATTCTGTGGTTTCCAGGTGAACCACATGGACCTATCGCCCAACCATTCTGGCATCCTCATGGGTCTATCCAACGGATCTACCAGTATCTTCTCCATCATATCGCCCCTAATCGTTCAATACATCGTAACCGATCAGGTAATTACATTAGAAATATACAGGGCGTTCGCCTTAACCGTTACCAATAGTGATTATTGAACTTGAATACTTTTTAATTTTTTGTTAGTTTTAGTAATGATTTTTTTTTCTTTTTTAGACGGATCAATCGATGTGGAGAACCATATTCGTCACAGCGGCCTGCGTCTATGCGGCAACAGACATATTTTACATCTATTTCGGTTCCGGAGAGGTACAGTCTTGGAACGAGGTGAAAGAAGAGGAAGAAAAAGACTGCACGAATGTATAGGAGACAAGATCTTGCATGAGTACTCCGCCTTGTAAATATAATGTATATAGTCAATTCTATCGCGTATAAATGTTGTTTGTATATAGTGCCATTAAGTATTATAATAATAAATATTTTTATTTTATTATATCAGTCATTTATAAACTATTTCGTTGATAACAAAATCTTTAGAAACAATTGCAACAATCTACAGGATGTCCGGGAAAATGTGTATAATACATGCAAAGATCTAGCGTATAATTTCAAATGAATACACAGGGTGTTAGTTATTAAATAACTAATTTACTTAAAGAAAGTACCTCCCCAGAAAATGTCAAATGAACTTTAAAATATGGCAATATTATTGTATGAAACACGTATTATATGCTAGCTGTAACAACAAAAACACGCATCCACATAATTTGAATTGAATCATAAATAATTAACGCATAACCTCCATCAAAAGACCTTGTTTGGGTGAAACAAGGTTCAGTCAGTATACACTATTAGAAGCGTACAAACTTGTTTACTAAATTAAAATATTCCAGAGCGGCGTTTGATAGCGATGTGATGACAACTCTCTCTCAAAAATAACAATCGTTCAGTAATACATAATAATCATTGTAATATGACCGCATTCGTGGTCTTATCGTAATCTTTTATTACGGGACTATGTCTGCCAGCGTAATAAACTTGAACTTTTATCTGTCGAGTGAATTGGGTCGGATTACGAGCAAAAATTTATGAAAATGCGAATACCTGTTATAGTTCCTCCGTTTTAAAATGGATCTGTTGAAGTTGTGTTGCCGAAATAATGGTGAGGCGGATCAAGATCTCCATGCAACAGGTAAGCAAGTATAACCATAATAATATTTTAATTATTAGGACGAAAATATTGCTGTGTCATCGAAAAACAAAAGCGAGCACTTTTAAAACCTACCGAAATTTAACGTTTATTATTACGACTGTTTAATGACGTATTAGCTCACAAATTTAAGCAATATTGGGTGCGTTACTAATCAAAGATTGCTAAAAGGGCCAAGGGACCAATTTTATAGTGATGTTTTGTTGAATTACTAAAAATAATAGAACCTAAAATATCATTTCAAGATACTAAATTCCTTTAGGTGTTTATTAGTTTTTCTTTATCCAGCACATTATGACTATGCGTGAATTCGCGATACGCGAATTGTAAAGATTTCTTGCATAGTCTGTAGAGTTTTTATAAATGGATTTTTAACGAACAAGACCCTACGCGGTATTCGCGAATTCCTAACATATCATGAATCGCGAATACACGCATAATCTGTGGCAAGTCTTAGGAGATTCCACAGAGCGGATATTCTATCTGACATTTGACAAATTTTCCGTTGAGATTCATTTTAAGTTGCTAATATTCTCATTATAAAAGTAAATAAACAAATCTGGACGATTGTAACTAAGGGATAAACAACTAATAAGATTCCTGTCAATTCAAACTACATGTAAAACATCAAGTTGAATTTGCGACGTTGCCACTTTGCAAATGAATGGTTATGACGTCACAGAAACTTTATTTATCTTCTCGTGTTATAAATCACTGAAGTAATTGAAAAGCAAAATTTAATATACCTATATATCTAAATCGACTAATTGCAAAACTTCACACGCAGGCGTCTTATTTGTTTTGTTACATAGATTTAAGATGCAAAAATTTCTATAATTGAAATATTAACTAAATTTTAAGTTAAGTAGGTATTTAATTTCTGTTACTTAAGGGCAAAAACTCGGATACCGCCATGTGCAGATGGCGCTTTACTTTCTGCTTATGGCTTACACTTACTGCATGAGATCCGTCCTTTCCGTTGCCATAGTGGCCATGAACGGCAACTCCACAACTCCAAATCCAGACATACCGGTAAGTAAAATAACTTTCCTTTTACGGTTTGTGGAATACACTGGCTAATACCCAGTTCAACAATGTTTGCTTCAGATATACCACTGGGACAACCAAAGCGTGGTCCTGTCGGCCTTCTTCTGGGGCTATGCCGTCCTGCAGCTGCCATCCGCGCAGCTAGGCAAGAAGTTCGGCGTCAGGTGGCTTCTGGTGGGCTGCACCTTGACCAACGCTGGATTCTGCATACTGATACCGCTATTCGCCGAATACTGCGGCTCTGTGGGCGTCATAGTAGCGCGACTCTTCCAAGGACTCGCCCAAGGATGCATTCCTTCATTGCTTCACACGTTGCTAGGGCACTGGGCGCCCCCTAGTGAGAGATCAGTGATAGGGACCGTTTCCTATTCAGGTATGACAATCTTTCAATCCCTTTCTATCAAAGCGGCATTAATAATTTGCGTAATTTTCCAAAGTTCTTTACAGGCGCTGTATTCGGAAACATCCTGGCGTTATCCACTACCGGCCTCATCAGTTCTAGTTGGGTGGGGTGGCCTTTCGCTTTTTACCTATTCGGAGCATTAGGCATAAAATGGGTTTTGCTTTGGATACTTCTCGGTGCCGATAGACCGGGTCTGCACAGGAATATATCAGCAGCGGAAAGAACTTATATCGAAACCAGCTTAGCCTACCAGGATCGTAGGGTAACCATCTCATTTTTTAAATCATCATCCCATTAAATTAGATTTGATGCGGCCTGCTTAATAATAATATGCTGATCCCTCTCCCCCACAAGTCTTCCAACTTCTGGGCTAATCCACGTGATTAGCATGGGGGAGTAGAGATATTATTATTATTATTATTTCTATGCTCACAAAGAGCACTTGCAAAATAGAAGACATGAGTTTCAATTTATTTTGCTTTTTATCAGTTTCATATACTTTATGGAACGATTTCATTTGCCGCACTGAAATTTTTAGGCAATTCCAACTCCGTGGAAGGCCATCTTGACCTCACTTCCTCTTTGGGCTATAACTTTTTCCTTCGTGGGAGCCAACTGGGGTAGTTCCGTGCTGATGACGGAAATCCCGACTTATCTGGATAAAATTCTGGATTATGATATTAAGTCGGTAAGAAACAGAAACATTTATCGCAAGAACGTTTTTTAGAGGTTTTTTTTTAGGATAGCGTTCTATCAGCGGCCCCTTACGTAGCTATGTGGATTTGTTCTGTGATTTTCAGTCCGATCTGTGATATGTTAATAAACAGGGGGGTCGTTTCGAGAGGTGCTGCGAGGAAGATATTTAGCACTATCGGTAAGACGTGCATAAAACAAAGCTAAGTTGTGGTTCAATTAAAACCTGCGTTTTACTTTTAGGTACTATGATTCCTGCTGTGAGTCTAGGTCTGGTCGGTTTCATGCCCAGAGACCGTCCCGGCCTCTCGGTGGCCCTCCTCATAATAAACGGGGGCATATCCGCCGCGGGCCTATGCGGATTTCAAGTGAACCACTTAGACTTGTCGCCCAACCATTCCGGTATTCTGATGGGGCTCACCAATCAGTTTTCTAGTATTTTTTCCATCGTATCTCCGTTGATAGTCCAATTTATAGTTACCGATAAGGTAAATGGGTAATATTGTGCGATAATATTAATGACATTCTCGTTTCAGACTAACCAGTTTTCCTGGAGGATCATATTTATCATAACGGCTAGTATTTACGCAGTCGCAAACGTTTTCTACTGCATATTTGGCTCTGGCGAAGTCCAGCCGTGGAACGAACCCGAAGAGGAAGAGGAAGAAACCCCAATTTTATGATCACCCAGTATATAGAATTTTCAAGTTTTGTAAAATCAGGAAGAATTTAAATCGTTTATTAGATCGGAGTTCCTTAAACAGCTTTACTATAAAAACTGTGCAGTTATTTCATTCCATATAAAATATTTGATACGATTTTAAAAAAATGTATTTCTAAATGTAAAATTTGTACTTCAAGGTCTATAACGGGTTTATGGGTTATGGTTATCCAATAGAAAATCATGAGTTTTTATTTAATTTTTATTTTAACTATTTATAATGTACCTTATAAAATTACCCAACAATAAGGAAACATTGTGAAATATACCCATATAAGTATAAAAAATAAATAATGAAAATTATTTTCTACCTCATATTATATCGAAGTGTACCAAGCAAATGACGTAAGTACCTTTGAGACAAATTTTGGAGAATTGAAGAAAACTATCGTTTGTAGTAAAATATTGTTTGTCAGTTCTTTACTTTTGATGGTAACGAAACATTTATGAATATAGGCTTTATGTTCAGAATATAGCCTAAATGGGAATAAAGCAAGAATTATTTAATGATGGATTTTCAATTAAAAAAAATCATGTTTCAGTGCTTCCTTGAGAGGATTTTCAAGATTTATAATATGGAAGCTGGAATTTTTTCAAAGTTCTAACAATTTCAAACTTCTTGCACCAATTTTTTACAACATAAACACTAATTTTAAATTGTTTAAATACAGAGAAAAACATTTTACAAATAAACATAAATAACTACAAAGTCAGATAATGTATAATTATAAATAAATTGGGCTTGTAAGAAAAAATAATAGAACTTTAGTGGGGATACAAATTTTCAATGCAGAATGTCGCTTATGAGTGTACCAACTCATTTTCTCATAACTGACATTTGTTTTAAGGGATTTTTAATGGAGATGGATGAAATAATGTACAAAAGTCATGTATAATAAATTTAGAAATAAATTATACAATTGTCAATTTATCCCTTTAATAAACGATTTATCCACGACCACTATATTAAGAAGGTTTAATACGTCTGTTTTCCGTGCATTAAATTAGAATTCATAATATGCATCTTATTTAGAATTATTATTATTAACATTAACATTTATCTCAAGAACGATCTTGTCATTTTGACTGGAATTATTTAAATTCACTGCTGACAATCAATATTCTTGATTAAAATAAATTTGTCAAATATGACGTTTTTCGAAACCACAATTTTTCACCTGCTCTCGCATGGCTTTCTCTTTCCTAATTGACCCGTTTTGGCCATGGTCGTGGATAAAACGTTGAATTACATTCGGGAATTCCCTTATATAATTAAAAACTATTATATACCACTTACAAACTAAGCTGATTCTCTCCATAACACACAATAATACGTTATTTTGGCATTTCAGTTTAGAAACGTCAGATTTTTTATAATACATTCGCAGCAAAATAGTGTTAACGCCAAATCTAAATATCTTTTATAAGAAAATTTT
The DNA here is from genome assembly GCA_037114965.1 of Monochamus alternatus. Taxonomy (NCBI): domain Eukaryota; kingdom Metazoa; phylum Arthropoda; class Insecta; order Coleoptera; family Cerambycidae; genus Monochamus; species Monochamus alternatus. The sequence continues at coordinate 56,434,483 of CM073433.1, forward strand.
GCCAGTCATACAGTTTTCATTTGTTCTATTAATGGCCTTTAGTACTAATACAAAAATGTCGATTTCTACAAAAATGTCGTTTAGTCTTTTTGCCTTGTACACGTCGATATAAAAAATATGGGTAAGAATAATTGTCAATGCCTTAAACAGGTCAAATTTGATTTTTTGTTTCATGCTTTCCCAACACTCAACATTTAAATGCATAAAATTATAGTATCTAGCAATCACCAATTCCATTTGCAGTTACACACACATCAAATGTTTACTTAAGAACACTGCCTATTAAATAATATTTGTAAATAATTGGTTTCTGACAATGAAATCTGAATACACACATTACGAGTCGACCACAAATTTTATGCCTATCACAAAATCTTTTATTAGGTACTCAAGTATTGGACTAGAACTGGCAAAAAAATCACACACATCTCCGGGTAAACATGCAAAACTCTTTCACAACATTCATATATGCGTCATGGACAAAACCGACAAAATATAAATGCACCCTGCGCAGCCTAGCAGGAGCGTAACTATCGAGACCAAAGGATAATCGTCCAGGTCGCCGACCGGTACGAACAGCTCTACCTCGTCAAAGAGCTGCAAAAATATATTCATCTTGGAATAATCCAAATCCACAGTAACTATCTAAAATACTAGGATTAAAGGCTAAGGCTAAGACTTTAAGATTTTCATATGAGTATTACCGGAATTTCATAAGTAATACAAATAAAGATTTTGTTATTGAGAAGAATAAGTAACTTTACCAAAGTAATATAAAGTATAAAAAGTACAATACTGTGTATACAATAGTGCGTATGAAGATAGAATAAGAAAAATATTACCTGAACAGCACTGACATATACATATAAAATATGCCCATTCACAATCATATACGAGTAAAAATATAACAAATAATAAAATGTATTTAAAATGATTTTGAAATTATTAAAGGTTTTCGCTGAATTTTATTTATATTTATATTTGATAATAGTTGAGTTTTTGGAATATTTGTAGTAGATATATATTTCGCAATATTTTTAACTATTTACTAAATTTTAAACTGTACAGGATGTTCCTGAAATGCCTGCACCCCTTTATATATTCTTAAGGTCAAAATGCCACCATATATACTATTTTACCTTCCTATACGCAAAAATGCACCGTTAGGGCGTTAAGACGCGCGTCAAATTTTTTGAAAAAACTTTAATAATTAGTAATAAATGTGTTGAACGATTAAAATGAAATTTGATATATGAAAAAATATCTTTTTTTATTAATATTTATTACCGACATGCAGAAATACCTTAGATTGGATACCTCAGATAAAAAAATGCTAATATTTCTTTTGACTATTATTGAATTGTCACAATTTTTTTCTGATAAAACCTAACACTTTTTTAAGTAAATTCCGTTTCTTACAAAGTTTTGACAATTTGTACCGTTTAGTCGAAAAAAATCCTTTTCATGCAATAACGTAACCTACCTAACATTTTGTTGTAAAATGTGGAACTCATTTCCTTCTTATAAGTAGAGCTACATTCTCTAGTTCAGCGGGTAAAATTGTTTGTAAACAATTCAAATGCATTTCTCCATTTAAAGTGGTTACTGAGCCAATCAAATCCCAATAAGATTTCCAGCCACTTTAAATGAAATATTTGAATTTCTTAGAAATAATTTTATCCACTGAACTAGAAAATGTATCCCTTATAAGAAGGAAATATAGTTCATGCACGATGTTGCCCCACATTGTACAACAAATGTTAGGTTAGGTAGCCCATATCCATGAAAAAAATTCTTTGAGAGTAAACAGTACAAGTTAACAAAAATTTTTAGGAGACACCATTTATTTAAAAAAGGATTAACTTTTTCCAGAAAAAAAAAAATTGTGGCAATAAGATAAAACACAATAAAATATGATTATTTTTTTAACTGAGGTATACGGTTTAAGGTATTTGTAAAAGTCTGTAATTAACATTAATTGCATAAAAAAAGCCTTTTAGATAAATTGTCATAAATCAAATATCATTTTAATCGTTCGATGCATGTTCGTTTTATAACCAATTATTGAAATATTTTCGAAACTGACATACCCTACCGCCCTGATGTGGCATATTTGCATATATGTAAATTAGCATAAATTGCATTATTGTTACCTTCAGAATCTATACAGTGACTCGCTGGTACATGCAATTTAGGGACACCCTGTAGATAATGTTAAGTTAAGCGATATTACCAGTTTTTGTATTTAGAAACTAAATCATTTTTGGCTGTGTTCATACTGTCCCATAATTAAAAATCAGTTTTCTGCAAGATATATGCTTTAATTCGGACACATAGTTGCGGTAAGAATTTAGACGACTTACGTCATAAGAACAAATGAATAATTCATTACATTTTCATTGAAATATTTAAGAAATTGCAACTGAGAATAATAAAACTATACTACACTAAATGTTTGCACTATACAGGGTGGGACAGAAAGAGTGGGTCAACACTAAACCACACCAAAATATTATGTTTGAGCTCATCATGTCTAATACTAATGTCACTGGTTTAAGAAATACAAGATTTAAATTTTATTCTGAAATTTCTCAATAATTTGAATTTATTATTCCTGCAATTATTGAGAAATTTCAGAATAAAATTTAAACTTTGAACACCCTGTATTACTTAAACCAGCGACATTCGTATAAGGCATGACGAGCTCAAACACAATATTTTGGTGTCTAGTATCTCCAGTTTAGCGTTGACCCATTCTTTCTGACTCACCCTGTATAATGTACTAAATTACGAAAAATGATTGTTTTTAACATAACCGAATATAGAAAATTATTTGTAATTCACCCAGTAGTTTAACCTTAAGAAATGTTAATGGGAATGGGGTCTAAAGTTAAAGAAAACCAATTCATTAGTAAGGCTACGTTTCGGCTGAATTTAAGCCTTTTTTAAGGGAATACAATAAGTGATATAACATATTATAAAAGACACAGTAGTACATAACCTAACGATGTTCAGAATAACGATCGAAAATTATGTTGACCATAAAAACAATTGCGTAACGTCAACAGTGACGTAAGTCGTCGGAAATCTTGCAGCAACTATATTAAATTTCATTATCAAGCAAGCCAATTTGTAACATAGTACCATAACTGCAAACGTCTACTCTACGAGAAATTACTAAACTACTCAAACTCACCGCCTGATAAGTGAAGTTCTTCCAGACGCACAAACTAGTGGCCGTTTCATCGCACGGCGCCTCCACCTTTAAACCCTTTCCGCAGATTTTATCCAAAGAATCTGGACACCAAGAAAGGAGGGTGGGTTTTTTCAAAGGAACCTTCCCAAAACTGTAAATAAAAAAACGCTGTTTGGATTGTTTATAAACATGATAAGCTGTTTGGATTGTTTATAAACATGATAAACGGTGCTAGTAAAAGTAAATAAGAATTACACAATATTGTTGTTAGAGTTTAAATTTCATATAGTCTTTTTAAAGATCACATAGTTCGTCTTCTATACGTGTACCATATAAATAATTTTTTTCTACATTTTCTACTATCATTTACAAAAATTATTTTGATAAAGATTGGAACTATATTAAAAACTAAAAATTTCCAAGGCGCAGTATTTGGACACAATCTAAAAAAATGCAAACATTTAGATATTATTTATATATTTACGTATTTTACGATAACCTCAAATTTGTACACAAAGTGGTAAAAACGTTCAATATTTTTTAACCTTCTATAAATCAAACAAATGATCAGTCATCGTCGAGTTTCGACATAACTTTTGTTTGACGCTAGATTATTCAATTAACACTCTAGTTACGACTTGTTTGTTAATAACTTCAAAACAAAATTAATCAATGCGATATTTTCACAAATATTAAATTTATTTGGATGTGAGAATATATGAACATTTTGAAACGTACACCTTTCCTTTGGATAAGTAAATAATAATAATAAGTAAATTATTTCTTTACTTCTACTTACCCGCCAGTGATTTGGCTCCTCTGATACCTTAAATGAACAGGCAAAACGACAGATATCCTGCCAATATTCGTGCTATCGAGGTAAATGTATACTGTGTGTTCGGTTGCCTCGTGAGCAGGAGCCTCAACATCTACTTTTCCATCGATGTGCAACAAAAGCTAAAAGTAATTTAAAAAATCATACAAAATGCATTAATAAGTAACTATTTATATACTTTTCGGGTACGATTCGAGTCTGCTACTTCATCTGGATTAACGTACATCCCGGGTGAGATGTCTAGTCTAAGACAAAGCTTACAGCCAGACTCCATCCATATTTCTTTAGAAGGCGATGGGGTTTCTACCAACCACCTAATTTTTCTGAACAAAAAAAAAAGATTATATATAATTACTATGATAATTAAATATGTGGCATACTCCTATTGGCTTTATCAACATTGTTAATTAAAATTGCATACTTGTTATAACTAAGGCACTGTTAAAGATATCGTTCTATATTGACTATTTCAGCGATAACTATATTTCCAATAATTAAGTACTATTTGAAGTATACGACAAGGTAAGTCTTCAGTAAACGCTACTATTTGTTGTTAAATTTTAATAGTTTTAGTTATTGAAAGTAAAAACAGAGATTAACGTCTTAAAATAGTAACATTGGATAAAGAAAATAAGAATATTTTATCTTCGCCTTATTACCCACATTACATAAGCCATTTTATGCACACGAAATTACTGAACAATTTAAAAACCACTGACCTGTGAAATCCTTCATGTTCGACCTTTTGGGTGATGGAAACATCCAAATTTAAACACTCCGCATCACTATTCGTGCAGAGACTTTGCATTAGGAAGATAAGCAACAGAAATAAACAAGCTGAGGTTATCATACCAATAAAATTTGTTCAACGATTTGTACCGCAATTTTAAGAAATTATGCGAATTTCTAATTCCATCGCAATGTAGATCAGCTAAATCGGCAGGCTTTTATTTCAAGAATTTATAAATCTATGACTACTTGATAACAGTGAGGTTAAAATTTAAAAAATGGGGAATAGTGGCAAGTGGCGCCACCTCAGCTCCATCACTTCCAAGGTGTAGGCACATTTTGGCAACTAACTGTAAATTAGATGCTGTAGCTATGACGTCACGCGTTCGTCAATAATATATTAATAAATGATACTACAGGAAACAACTACTCGCGGACTAATGCCCCAACCGGTATTGAATTACACCTGCAGTATCTGTATGATATCTCATCTATATCTCAATTTAATTTACAGATTTAATCAACTATTCTTACAATTTTATATACACTGACATAGCAAAGAAGACTATGTTGAATTTCTCGTAAATAATCACCCTCTTTAGGGTTAATTACCTCCAAAATTTGTGTAACGATACTGATAAACTCTTGTTTATTTAAGCTTGCCATCGAGCCGTGTCTTTTGGCTCCTTCTAGGCGTTTTGGATCAAGGGTCATTATTGTTTATGCAACAAAAGTAATTGTTTGTTCAAAGCAATATCGAAAATAAGACTGCGAAGTTAGTGGTAACTCGTCAGTCTGAAGAAAGCCCCGCAGACCAACAGATCTCTCGGCCTTTCGGATAAAATGCCTCCTCAATCCGACTTCGTACCCAAATCCACCCTTGGGATTGTACCACCGGCCACCAGGAAGCATGGAGCGGCCCTGACTGTTGACTTGTGGTTGGAGGAGAAAAAGGACACAGACGGGGCGGAAGGACTTTGGAGGGTCCACGATAACTTATACGATTTAACAGACTTTATCGATAAACATCCTGGTGGCGACGAATGGCTCGTCGTAACAAAGGTAATTTTTATTCAATACATTTCTAACAACAGAAAAGTTTGTTTTTATCATTAAGTATACAGGGGGTCCCAAAATTAGCCTGCCAAAAATTAACTGAGTATTCTACGATCAAAAATAAGAAAAAAAGTTATATAATAAGTCCGTAAACGCCCCCTAACGGAGTTATTGCTCTTTAAAGGGGGACTCCAAAATTTGATTTTCTCTAAATATTTTCACAACGGATCGAGATAAAGTAATCAAATTTGAAGTTGAGTATCACAATTAGATTGCGAATCTAATGTTCTGAAAATAATTCCTTATAATTGGTCATAGGCGCGCCAAACTGGGGAGTCAGTGGATAAATATTGCTCTAACTTTTTTGTATCTCAAAATTTTCGTCGTCAGATCAAAAATTAAAAAATCCGATAAACTGCTCTGTTTTCGAGTAATCTTAATTTAAAAATTTTGTGACATACCACAAAAGTTTAATATGGAAACTATAAATAGGCAAAATATCCCTAGCAGGCTCTGAGAAAATACTGTCGACTTATTTAACACATATTGAAGGTGATATTCAAGCGTTTTAACATATTAAAATACGTATCAGTAATGTAATTATTTGTAAATTTTTGAATTTTAATATAGCCTATTAATACTTATACTTATTAATAAAACTTTTTTTAAAAACATGTAATATGTGTCAAATAATCTGACGAATAACTTTTCAAAGCCTACTAGAGACAATTTGACCGCTTACATATCATATCTAATATTTTTGTGGTATGTCACAACATTTTTAAATTAATATTATTCGTAAACGGAATAATTTATCGAAGTAAAACAAGAGTACCTTTTTTGTAAAATTGTTCAACATTTTTAATTTTTCACCTCAAAACATGAAAATATTAGAGCAATATTTGTTCAATAATCCTCCCAGTTTGGCACGCCTATGTTTTATTATGGTATGGTTATTAGAACATTAGATTCGCAATCTAATTGGGATTTTCAATTTTAAATTTAATTACTTTATCTCGATCCGTTTTGGGAGAAAATCTAATTTTGTTCCCTTTTTCAAGGGGAATAGTTCCGTTAGGGGGCGTTTACGGACACAGATACGGTTCCAATATTTCACACAAAGCTTTCGTGTCTAAATATTTTACATTTTTCATAAAACTGGCTACATACATATTAATAATGACCTGCTATTCCTGCACTTTCACCATAAAAACACAATAATTATTATTTTAAGTTGTAATAATTTAAAAACGAGACGTAAACAGAGACGGTCCTTAACAGATATTTGACATTTTTCTCAATTTCTATGAAACAATTGACGACTATATCCGACTACGTCATTTATGCTGTAGTGGGTCACTACAAACGGGCGCAGGAACAGACTAGAAAAAGCACGGCTGCTGCGATTTAGCCGACGATGGTTTGAACATCGTCGTTTTTATACAGTTTTTACCCTTTTCCATAAAACTTGTTTACCTCTGTTATAATTCCGTTTACTTTAGGGCACAGACATCACCGAAGCGTTTGAAGTCCACCACCTGAGCTCAGGTCCAGAGGAACTGCTGAAGAAGTACTTCGTAAGGAAGGCGTCCCAGAAAAGAAACGCACCTTTTACCTTTAAAGAGGACGGATTCTACAAAACTTTAAAGAGAGAAATCCAAAAAGAGCTGAAGAATGTCCCCAAACAGGCATCTAAGAACTCGGTGCTCTTTATCGACGCTTTACTTTTACTTTTATTCCTGTTTTCCATCCTGACGGTGAGATACATGTGCTACGCTTTGGGAGCCGTATCCGGCGTGCTACTGGGCATGGTTACCATTGCCTCTCATAACTTTATTCACAGGAAAAATAATTTTAGGATGTACTATTTCCAGTTTTCCTTGCAGCAAGTAAGGTAAAGTTTTTTTACGCACAGTCTTGTAACGTTTCATTCACTCTTTAGAGCTGTAGAATTCTACACTTTATTCACTAGAGACATAAAATCGGCTTTGTCTACAAATATCCTTGGAAGGGGTGATTGCACAGTAAAAATAAATGAGGTTTACCCAAATATACCTATATTTAAAAGTTCACTGTTTCCAAGATACAGGGTGTCAAAGATTTAGAAATTTTTATTATATAAATATTGTATATTTTTTCAGGAAAAAAGTTTGCTAAAATATTATTAATAGTCGTGGAAAAATATAGTATACTATTTGCATATAATGGTTGTAATTCACTCAGGTGAACCTTCACCGTAATTCAACAAGTTGAATAGTAGTATATTTCTGATTTACATATCGTAAAATTAGCTAAATGTATAAAATCTCTTGCTTGAATAAAACGCTGTCTCAAACACTCTTATTAATAACTATTGTCAAAGATATGCATATCCTAACATGATATAATCAAACAAATTTTGATTTTTTTTCCAGAGAGTTTCGAATCAGTCACATTTTAAGCCACCATCTTCACACGAACACCATCGACGACCTGGAAATGTCTCTTTTAGAACCCTTACTAGAATATCTACCTATCAACAAGAAACCTTTAAAGCGATACGGACAGGCTTTGGTCATTGCCCCATTGGTATGGTTAACATTTTTCCACACTCCGTTCATAAAAAGGTAACGCCGAGATTTTGATAGTTCCAAATATTATATAATAACTTTTCAGGTATAAGGAGGCTTTGTCTTGTAATGGCAAAAATTTGAGGATTACGGATCTGAGCAGTTTTCTCTTGCCTCTCGCCATGTACCTTTTCGGAGGTAGGACCTTTTTGGACGCGATTTGGATGTGGAATTACATCGTCTTCGTAGGCGCCTTGCACTTTGGATTCGTGGGTCTGCATGCTGCTCACCACCACCCAGATATCTTCCACGATGGCGACGTGCCAAGGTATAAATATATATAAATCAACAAGCTGTAAAATAACACATCTGAAATCCTATAAGTAACAATTTGACGTTTATAGATCAACCACGGATTACGACTGGGGTATCAGTCAATTGGACGCAGTTATGGACCGTAAGGAGATCAGTGGATCTCACTTCTTGGTGTTAACTAATTTTGGTGACCATTGTCTTCACCATATGTTCCCTACGTTGGACCATGGTACTCTGGACTACCTCTATCCTGTCTTTAAGAAAGTTCTTAATGATTTCGACGTTGATTTGAGGATGGTTTCACAGTGGGACACCATCACTGGTGGTTTCCAGCAACTTGTAAGGGTGAAGCCTAACACCACCCCTCCAGATCTGAAGAAGTACAAGAAAAATTAAATCTCGGGTCCTAGAAATTTTGTTTGTAAATATTTTATATATAGTTGACTTTGGGTTATCTCTATTCTACTCTCTACTATCTCTATATAAAAAGTACAAATAACACAACGTATTGGCAACATTTTTTTTTAGCTAGTTTGTTTTTATTTCGTAATTGATGTAATAATTTTGTTTTGTTTGTTAACGGCGAGGTTATTGCGATTGTGAATGTTATTTTTTTTATCTAGATAATTCCAATTACATTAAATATGTGCAAAGTGAGATAAGACTTGTATTATTATTAAGATAAATAAAGATATAAATGATTTAGTATTTTCATTTTAATAATTTTTATCATTATTATTATATATTTTGATAGGTCAGCTAATTTAAATTTAATGATATTTCAAGGGCGTGATACTAATAATTGAAATTGCCGGTATGTGTAGAATTGACGAACTAAAGAAAATGATAAGCGACGAACATTTACTATTTGCAATTCTGAAAAAGAAAACTCAATTGACATGATTTCAATCTGCAAGACATACTGTAATTTACGACCTAAAAATTTAAACTCCAAACGATTATTTATTAAATATAAAAAACGAAAATGTGCAGTTCAAAATGTAGGCAATCATAAAATTGATGCATGACCGTGTAAAATAGCTACTTATTTAAATTTACCTAACAGCAAGGAATATTCTGGTCATTGCGTCAGACGAACGTCAGCCCACTTCTTGCTGACTTGGAAGCGGATATACTAGCACTAAAAAGACACGGTGGATGGAAATCTACGAGTGTAACAGAAGGCCACGTCGAAGATTCTCTTGAGAATAAAATTTCTGTTTGCAAAAAAAATTATGTACAAAGAAATCGGGGGATGAAAGTATCTGTATGGAAGCTTCATGTATCAGAGAACCTGCAGAAGTTACAAATCATGATGATTTATTTTCAACTCCCTAATAATTCAGAATAAATTCAGTTATAGTGTTTATTTAAACAAGGTATTTCCTTTGACGAATGAACTTCTTTCTATAAATTAATTATTGTTATATAAAAAGTTTTTAAGTTTATTATTTTTTATGTAGGATAAAAAATGTTGTATGCATAAGGACGGGAAAGTGGTTTTCTGGCAGCCTGAAAAACGTTCAGTTTCCCGCCAAGGTACACAAACTACTATTTTGCTGTGCCACTTGTACAAGTTTCATCCAGGATACATAATTTTACGGACTGGCAAGTCATTTATATTAAGAAAAAAACATATTTTGGACTAGTAACATCTGAATTAATAATTGTTATGCACTTTTCACGATGTAAAGTACAATTCATGATCTTTCAATGAGAAGCCGTGATACCTAGCGCATTTTTCATCCAACAGTTAAAGAAAATGATTCAATTTCGCAATATAGTTTGGTTTTACGATAAACTTTCGTAATATTTGAATAGTTCTTAAAAGACAAATGCTGATCAGTCAACTTTGTGCTGTTGTTTTTGTCGTACGTCCATCACATATTTAATTTACTTATTTATATATTTATTACTTTATTATAGAATTTTTTTATATATGTAAACATAAACTGGCTGTGATAAGAGAAGTACTTACCACTCTGCTCTATAATTCTTATCAAAGGCCAAGAAGTTTAATAAACAGCAACATATTTATATCGATAAGCATCAGCAACAAGCAGCAATTAGCATGTGTTAGTGGTTGATCAACGTCAACGCCAATTTTTGATGAGGAAATGCCTCCCCAGTCGGATTTTGTGCCAAAATCGAGTTTGGGAATAGTTCCTCCAGCTACTAGGTCCCACGGTTACGCTTTAACAGTCGACGTATGGCTAAAAGAAAAGCAAGAAACCGACGGTGCAGAACAGCTATGGCGAATTCACGACGGCATTTACGACTTTCAGGACTTCATCGAGAAACATCCCGGAGGACCAGACTGGCTTTCAATAACAAAGGTACTGAAGTAGCCTTAACTACAGAATTATTTCATAATTTTGTACTTTGGCATAGGGTACTGATATCACAGAAGCGTTTGAAGTTCACCACCTGACGTCGCTACCTGGAGAAATGTTGAAGAAATACTTTGTTAGAAAAGCGAAATCCAAGCGAAATTTTCCCTTCACCTTCAAAGAAGACGGGTTCTACAGGACTCTGAAACGAGAAATAAGCAAGGTGTTAAAATCTTTACCGAAGCAATCGCCGAAAACATCGGATTTTTTAATCGATGCTATGGTGGTCCTCCTCTTCACTTTCTCAATTTTGGCGGTGAAGTATTGGACTTTTTATTTAGGGATATTGGCAGGATTATTCCTGGGACTGGTGACGGTGGCCGCGCACAATTATATCCACAGGAAGGATAACGTCAGGATGTACTACTTCCAGTTCTCTTTAATGCAAGTGAGGTAGGTATAAGATCTATTATATCCTACTTATTAATATATATTATGTTGTGTAGAGAGTTTAGGATAATCCATGCGTTAAGCCATCATCTTCTAACAAATACTATCGACGATTTGGAGATATCTCTCTTGGAACCTTTGCTGGAGTACCTGCCGATAGACAAAACACCCATGAAGAAGTATGCATCTTGGCTTATGGCTCCTTTAGTGTGGTTTAGCTTCTTTCATTCAGCTTTAATTCGCAGGTGAGGATCAAACAGTTTTTTTAATAATACGTGCCTATACAGGATGATTACGGGGGCAAAAGTGAACTTAAAAGCCTAATAAACATATGGTCGAATATCAGCGGTTACTGATATAGCAATAAAAATATTTTTATTGCTATTTTGGGGAAAACTGTTATTATTTGATATTTTATTTTGAGTAGGTCCTGCATTCTAAACCAAACTCACCTAATTGTCACATTTATTTTGACGTTTGTAATTTAAACGCTCATTTTATAACTGTCGCATTTATTTTGACATGTGCATTCGTTTAGTCGCTATTGTACACACATAATTTCGTAATGCCTGCCACATTTAGTCATCGAAAATATGCAGATATTATTTTTATTTATGAATATTGCAACGGTAGCGCTAATCGTGCAGTTGATGAATATCGACGTCGCTTCCCGAACAGAAGACTGCCTGATAGAAATGTATTCTAGACAGTCTTTAACAATACTGTTCACTTTTGCCCCCTGACACACCTTTTGAATATTCACGCTGTATATATATATATATATATATATATATATATATATATATATATATATATATATATATATATATATATATATATATATATATATATATATATATATATATATATATATATATATATATATATATATATATATATATATTATAGGTTGATAGATGCCTACAATTTCAATGGCATCAATTTGAAGCTAACAGACTTAAATTCTTTAATATTGCCTTCTGCAATGTACTTCTTTGGAGGACAGTCACTGCTTGCCACCTTCGTAATGTGGAATTTCATCGTCTGCATCGGATCTTGCCACTTTACTTTCGTTGCTTTGCATGCCGCTCATCATCATCCAGAGATATTTCACGATGGAGACAATCCTCGGTAAGTTCTATCGCAATCATATTCTGTATTAAATACGTAACGATATTTTTAGGAGCCAGCAAGAGTATGACTGGGGTCTAAGTCAATTGGATGCGCTCATGGAACGTAAGGAGACCACCGGATCCCAGTTTATGGTTCTTACTAACTTCGGCGACCACTGTCTCCATCACATGTTTCCGACGTTGGACCACGGGGTACTGGAACATCTCTATCCTATTTTTAATAATGTCTTGGACAAATATGGTGTCAATTTGAGGATGATTTCACAGTGGGATGCTATAACTGGAGGATTCCAACAGCTGGTTAGGGTTGAGCCTAATCCTAATCCACCTGATTTGAAACAGAAATAATAAAAGACATAATTTAGTGATAGTAACAGTTTTTATATTCATAATTTAAATCTATGTACATACAAATAAATTGTTTTTAAAATAATAAGATAATCAAAGTCAAAAATCTTTTGTGCTACTTTATTTACTTCTATTATTTTATTGTTATTTCCGCCATTATATAAATCTTGTTTTATCCTAATCACAATTATTTTTGCATCTACGTCATTTACTTCCATCTGCAGTTTGATAACAAATATCGTATTGATAATTATAATTTCTCTGAAGTGCGATACGATTGTTCTATCATCAAAGTTCGTACATCAGTATTTTGATATATGCTGTAAACATTAGTGTTCGGCATGTTTTGTTTATTTATAATATTCTAGTTTGTTCTCATATTTAGGCGAAGATTTAACTGTTTTCATCAGGTAAATAGTGAAAAGGAAAAATTAAGTTTTAAAAAAGTAATAAGATTTTTGTTGAATTAATACTTATTATTACGACAGTACGATGTTTTGTAAGTAAAATATAACTTTACATATTGCTGCATGAACTGATTATCGTAACTAGCATATGAATGCAATGTACTTATAAATAACGTAAGTAGAATAATTTGTGATTTATTTATTTGTACATATTAATCAGCTACAGCGTTGTCAACTATATTAAAATTAATATACGGGGCGTCCGGAAATGATGGGCATAAAATTCAGGGGATAATTCTAGACCGAAAATAAATGCCAAGTCTTTCTATAACATTTTTTCCAAAACTGATTATTAACGGAGTTACTTCTTAGGAAATCCAAATATTTACATAAAATTTGAAAATGGGGGGTTTTTGCGGACGAAATAATTAAAATATATTTCTAATTTTGACGTCACTAGTAGAGGGCGCCACTTGTGACACATCATGTTTCTTTCAAATGGCACAACTTTTTTGCGTCTTAATGTATCCATCTGACTATCCAAACAATCGATTCTCCTACCTATTTTCTTTGAAAAAGGTATACCTTGCTGAAGTCGGTAGGCGTAACCATTTTTAAAATAATCCCATTTGGAATGCTCAGTGCACCGAGTAAAAACTGTTTTGGTTTCAGGTAAAGTGCCTTTTCTGCTGAAAGTACAGCAAAATGTTGCTTGAAGTTGTTCAGAATCATAAATTAGGAAGACGTGCAAAATTTCAAGAAGATAGACGAAGTTTGATGAAACTATTTTTCAACAAAGCACAAAGATTTTATCAAAGCACGCCGATTTTTTAAAAATTTTGCACATCTCCATAATTTACCGTTCTGAACAATTTTTTCAAGTAATATTTTGTTGTATTTTAAGTAGAAAAGGCGCTTTAACTGAAACGATAACAGTTTTCAATCGCTGTACTGAATATTTCAAATAAGATTATTTCGAAAACTGTGACTCCTGACGACTTCAATAAGGTATACCTTTTTCAGATATAGCAGGTAGAACAATCGATTGTTTCTATAGCCAGATGAATACACTAAGCAGCAAAAAAGTTCTATCATTTAAACGAAATATGATGTGCCATAAATGGCGCCCTCTACTAGTGACGTCAAAATTAGAAATATTTGAATTTCTCGCAAAAACCCCCGATTTACAAATTTTATGTAAGTATTTGGATTTCTTAAGAAGTCTAGAATTATCCCCTGAATTTTTTGCTCACCATTTCCGAACACCCTGTATAGCTTGTACCGATTGAATACCGAAGCAGAAAAAAGGACATGAAAATTATAAATATTGTTATGTTTTTAATAGCATCATGGCTTGTAGCCTCAGATATAAAAATTCCCAGGTTGTAACAAATGTAAAAATTACCATAATTTTCTCAGATGCCAAGTAAATATGAACATTTCCATTCAATTTAATTTAATCTCTTTTGAAGAGTCCAAGGCTGTTGACTTTAATGCTCATTATGTAAACTTATTAGTTCGAAGTCACGGTATAAAATAAGCGCATTGAACAAACACATGTGGAAACAATCATTTAGTAAGTATTTTATAGACAATACCCACATATCCGTTGTGTCGATTTTACGTTCCACGTTGTTCTAGAAACATGGGGATTCTGTATCAGAAGAAAATTGAATGCTTCAAAAATTACTGCGAGAAACAATTATTTCCACTAAACTACAAAACTCAGTCGGAAAAGAATGGATTATCCAGTCTTGGCATAAAATATCCAACCCTTAGGGACCATCCCCTACACAGTGCAGAAATTTGGCTGGAAGGGAAGAGGGCTGATGATGGAGCTGAGGGATTCTGGAGGATTCACGATTGTTTGTATGATTTCAGTAACTTCATCGATGTTCATCCTGGGGGCAAGGACTGGTTAAAACTTACCAAGGTCGGTATTATCTGTTAAAATACAATACATATACAAATAATTAACTTTCAGAGGTAATAGTAGTGATAAGAAAAGTTGAAAACATATTTTCTGATTTTGATCAATATTTGAATTTTCTATAACAAAAATTAGTCCTTCTTTCATCCATACACCTTTCTTCGTGTTTCGAATATTAACGAAAAAAAAGGAGGAGAGAGACAATTTTCGCGCGACTAACCTGTACATGGCTACAGCAATATTGCTAAAGTTGAGAAAATGAGAACTGCAAAAAAATATTTATATAATTTTGTTATGTTTGAAGTTGTGTTCTGCTGTGAATATAAAGTAAACAATTTATAATTAGTGAAAATAAAAAACCGCAATACCTGTCTCACAGTTTGTACTGGTTATCTTGCTATAAGCATATATTTACAAGGCCAATGCGATGTAATTAAATAAAAGAAGGTGGACGATTACTATAAAAAATGAACGTGTTTACCGAGAAATAGATCTGCTAAAGCATTTTGACTATAAATGATAAATATATCCATCAACTACGAGTTTCTATACATGTAAGCCCTTTTTGACATTTGAAAATCTAATGGAAACACTTGGATCATAAAAACATTAACAGTACAGTAGCCCAGCGATGTAAAGGTTGAAAATACAACAACTTCAGTAATTATTTAAAAAAATAATACGATATTTCCATGACGCATCTATTCCCAAATTTTTTTAGATAAGTTGTGAATCACTGTATTTTATTTTATATTCTTTTAGGGAACAGACATCACAGAGGCTTTCGAATCTCATCACATTTCTTCATACCCAGAGAAAATGTTGAACAAGTTCTTTGTCAATAAAGCAAAGGAGCCCAGAAACTCACCCTTCACTTTTAAAGAAGATGGTTTTTACAGGACCCTCAAGAGGAACGTTTACGAGAAGTTACCTATTCTTCCAAAGAAACCTGTCCGCAGATCTAAATATATCACGGACGGTTTGTTTGTCTCCTACATCGTAACGGCCTTATTGTCGGTATATTTGAGAAGTTTTTTGGTAGGAACGGTAGCAGGACTGATGCTTAGTTTGGCTGCTATAGCCTCTCATAACTATTTCCACCAGAAGGACAACTTTAGGATGTATTATTTTGATTTCACAATGATGCTCTCGAGGTAAATGCTGTTTTGGTTAATAAATTGTTTAAAAAATGTGACAAGCAATAAAGATGTAACACTTTTTTCATAGAATGTCATGTAACGAATGTTACATACTTTAATAGTATAATCTAGTACTCAAATAGTGTCGATTTAATCAAACTTACTTTAAAAAAATGTCGCAAAAGTTACAGGGTATTAGTTTCTTTTTTTATTTCTTGTTTTGTTTTTAACTCCACGATTCGAGCAAAATGTGCTATTGCTTAGTTTCTCTTCATGAAGTATACACTGATTATGTTCCTATTAGATTAATTCATACAGGACGTTCACTTTACTACAACCCTTTATGAATATTCTTCTGTAACTGTTTTGTATGTTTAAATTTTTACACACAACTATAGGTAGATAATTTTATTCTACACAAAAAATGTATGCCTATCAAAAGTCGAAATTATGCTTAATTACGAAGATATTTTTGGTTTAAGCAAGCATTTGAGTTCTAGATTATACCGTTGAAGAATATAACATTCGTTAGGTGACACCCCGTATGAATACTATAAATTACCTGAAATAGCCCATTGTCATAGAACACAAAATGAACTGTTTTCGTCTATGATAATAATATATTCGCATCTACCTGTTGAAAACATCACATTCTTGGTAACCAGATCACGGTGTTTATTTTCGTCTGGGTTTATTTAAAACTGTATTTGTTTCACCCTGTTCGAAAATAACCGTTCGTTTATTTTTAGGGACTGGCGCATAAGTCACGTCTTGAGTCACCACCTGTATACAAACACCATAAACGATCTGGAGATCGCTATGCCGGAGCCGTTCCTACAGTACCTGCCGATTAAAAAAAATTTCGTCTCGCGATACTTGTCCTGGGGATACTCGTCCCTTATTTTTGCCTTTCTCTTTCCAGTCAGCTTCTTCAAAACGTAAGCATATTTCAACTAATTTTCATCTAAATATCTGACACACACGTCACTGTTCCAATTTAATGTATCACGAAAATTTTCAGTTTGATACAAGTGGCCTTTATAGGACAGGAATTTACATGGCCAATTGTTTTTCCTTTCGTCGTGCCTCTGTTGATGTTGTTGGTGACAAAGGAATCTGCAATGTTTTGTGGTATCATGTTCCTCTGGATTATTACCATTAGCAGTCTTCATTTCGGAACGGTAGGCATAAACGCTGGTCATCATCACCCAGATAGATTTCACGACGGAGACAAAGCCAGGTGAACATTTTGTTCCGTTTATATTATTTTCAACGTATATTATTTATACTTGGGTATAGTAAACTCTCTGAAACTGATTTTTCCAGGCCTAGAGAGGAACTGGACTGGGGCATATACCAATTGGACGCCGTTATGGACAGGAAAGACATAACAGGTTCGCATTTTCTGGTCCTAACCAATTTTGGGGACCACGCGTTGCATCATTTGTTTCCAACGCTTGACCACGGCCTGCTGGAATATTTATATCCGGTGTTTTTGGAAACCTGCAAGCAGTTTGGGGCGGAATGGATGCTGTGCACACAACTAGAAGCTACCAAAGGGCAGTACAGACAGCTGGCCAAAGTAGAACCGAAAAAAGTTCCACCTAGACCACTTAGTAAAGCGAATAAACTGAAATGAAACATCTTTTCCTGGTATTATCTTTTGAACAAATTTGAAAAGTTTATAATGAAATAGGTACTTGCAAGGGAAAATAAATCGTAGACCTAATTTATTTTTTCAGTTCAAATATTCAGATTTTGTTTCGGAAAACAGAGAGAAAGTACTAAGTTATATTAAACTGCTTGATAAATTGTATCTATTTTCAGTTCAGTAGTTTCAACATTTTGATCGCTTCAACACTTTCATATATTTCAAACAATTACATTTCAATGCAAACAAACAAACGCTTTGATTTCGTTTTTTTATTTATTATTACTCCAAAATTTCATGTTTCTGAAAAATATGTGTGTGTATAAATCTGGGAAAATGTGGTTTGTTTGAAAGTTCTCGAAGAGAGTGTCGAAATCATGATTTCAGACGTTCATTCTAACGTTTGCGTTTGGGAGGATTATTGGAATTAAATTCGTATTATTAAATTAATATAATCTATTTATTTTACAATAAAATTATAACAATAAACAACAAAATAAATACAGAGTGTAAAGAATGATAATGGAAGGATATTAAATGTAAAATAACACTCATAAAATAAATACGATAACGATATAACTTTTTGTTTATTGGTGCCTTATATCATACAACATGTCACACATACGATAATTTAGATCCTATCATTTTTAAAAAATACAAAGTTGGCGTTTTGAGAACCAAGAGACCAAAGGGCTGTAGGTGGTAAATACGTGTCTCTGAATATCCCTTTCTTCTCCTACTTCTCGCACATTTTTACATAATTTGACAACGGAATCATACTTTTCTAATGTTCAACAAAAAGAAAGAACGAAAATAAAAAATAATTAAAATAAATGTGAGTAAAATTAAGCACACGGTCTAGATGGCAACTCCGCGTGAAAATGTTCGTATTGAGTTATTATAACACAGCGTTAGGTTAGGTTTACTCCAATTCAGGGGCAAGGTCGAACCTGGGAGGGAAAGGTCCTCCAAGGGAATCTCCCATTCCCAATGTGGGGCGCTGTCTCTGCAAAGCGAAATTACACATTAGATTCCTTTAAAACTCTACAATCAGAGAACAATTAAGGGGGATCAGACAGATGTCCTGCTGTCTAGTTTCAGGCTTTCGTGACCTTTGACTGAAACTGAGGAGGGGGGGGGGTCCAGAAATATGCTTGTTTATCATTATTTACACAGACTTAACAAAGCGTATTTCTAGATCTGAAACTGCCGTTACCGGTATACATAAAACTTCCGTTATATTGTCCAAGCGTATAACGAAACGATTACAATATTGTACAGCTTCACAAGTGGAAAAGGTTCTTTCCGTAGAAGCTGTAATTGCACACTGAAAGGGACTATCACGAGAACATTGAGAAAACCCGTGACTTACAAAACTATATGGGGTTACTCCAATTGAACTGCCAAGCGTGGTGCTTGTTTCGGCTTGAAAAGAATAAAAAAGTCAAAATGTGTCTATAAAATGCAACGGGAAGTGTGCAAGCTAAGATCTGTACAGGTTGTCCGGGAAAATGAGGGAAATCTCTCGGGTGCAGATAGAACATGAAAAGGTTAGATATGTGTCCCTGAAGGACGCCGCTATAAATCGGTTTTTCTTGAATAACTTTTAAATTTAATAAAAATGTAATGTGATGGACACTAATAAGGATCTCTTAAAATAGTACCCTTGAAATATATTTAGCTTTTTTAGTTTATCAGAGTTGGGCTAAGCTTTACGATTTAATGTCTACATTTTCATTTTAAGATATTTAATCCGAAAAATACAAAATTTGGAGGCACCTTAACGAAATTATTGAAAAACTTCATAGAGGGTTGAACATGCGAACATAGATCGAACTTTTTCTCGTACACGGTGCATTTTATCGGCAATAAACAAAAGTACCTTTTATTTTAGTCTAAGGTTGAAGTTACCCAGATTTATTATTTTAAAGGCTTTATCATACAGGGTGTTAAAAATTTAGGCATTAAGTTGTAAAGCTGAAAAAATTTTACAGGAAATTGTCATCCTATTTTTTCATATTCTATCTGCACCCGATAAATTTCCCACATTTTCACGGACATCCTGTATAGTATATTTTGTCAGGCAAGATTTTTCCATGAGCAAATTAAAAAAATATTTAAGTTATTGTATCTTGTAAATAATTGTGTAGATTCTGTCGACTATTGTTTTGTTGTGTAAGGTGAATAGAAAAGGGCGAAAGGAATACTTACTGGTGCAGGGCTGGCTCCTCTGGCTGTCGATCCGGAACGTCCCTTCGCGCGGAATTTGGCGATGGCCTGTTCGGCGAGGTCTGCGCGTTCCTCTGCTTCTTCCAATTCTTGTTGTGCCTTGCGGAATTTGGCCAAGTTGAGGGCGGCGATTTCTTCGGCTTCCTCGATCTGCCTCTTGTAAGTCTTGATCTTCTGTTGGAGTTTGTCTACGAGATCCTGCATGCGCTCGTGGTTCTTGCGGTCCTCCTCGGCCTGGAAGCTGAGCTCCTTGATGCGGCGTTCGGATTTCCTCAAGTTCTTCTGGGCGTCGGCGTGCCTCCTCTGTTCGCCGTCCAACTCGTTCTCGAGTTCTCTGACGCGCTGTTCGAGCTTGGCGATAGCCTTCTTGCCTCCCTTGAGGGCGTTGGCTTCGGCCTCGTCCAGGCGGACTTGGAGGTCCTTGATTTGGGCTTCGAGGGCCTTGCGGAGTTTCTCCTGGGTCTGGGCGTGGTCTTGTTCGGCGCGGAGCTCGTCGGCGAGACGGGCGGCGTCAACCATAGCCTTCTTGGCCTTCTCTTCGGAGTTCTTGGCCTCGTTGAGGAGTTCGTCGAGGTCGGAATGGAGAGTCTGGAGTTCGGTTTCCAGTTTCCTCTTGGCCGCGGACAAGGAGGCGTTCTGGGCACCCAAGTCGTTCAATTGCTCGTGAGCATCGCCCAATTCTTGTTCAGCTTGACGGCGAGCGCGGTCGGCTTGTTCCAAGAGTGTGCGGGATTCTTCAAGTTCGTTCTGGAGGGCGTTGGCGCGACGTTCGGAGATTCCGAGCTGTTCGCGGGCCTCATCCCGAGCGCGTTGTTCTTCCTCGAGAGCGGTTTGTGTGTCCTTGAGTTGTTGTTGGTAGCGTTTGATGGTCTTTTGGGCTTCAGCGTTAGCCTGAAAGGAAACCGAGCATTCGTCAGCGCGCGATTATTTATAGAAAGCGATAATATTACCTTGTTAGCGTGGTCCAAAGCGATTTCGAGTTCGTTGATGTCAGCTTCCAACTTCTTCTTCATGCGAAGGGCCTCGGCCTTACCCTTGGCTTCGGCTTCGAGGGAAGCTTGCATGGAGTCGAGGGCACGTTGGTGGTTCTTGCGGGTATTTTCGAATTCCTCTTCCTTCTCTTGGATGCGCCTGTCGATTTCTTGGCGGACTTGAGAAAGTTCAAGTTGAGCGCGGAGTACCTTGTTCTCTTCTTGTTCGAGAGCTGCTTCGGCTTCTTCGAGGGCGGCTTGGAGTTCATCCTTTTCGGCTTCCAAGCGCTTCCTGGCCTTTTCGATTTCGTGAATGTTGCGGCCGCCTTCACCGATTTGGTCGAGGAGGTCCTTGACTTCATCGGCAAGGTTCTTGTTCTCACGGCGGACGGCTTCAAGTTGTTCCTGTCCTTCTTCGTAGGCTCCCTTGAGTCTGAACAATTCGGTGGAGTAGTTTCTGCATTCCTTCTGGCTGGCGTCGAGTTCAGCGGCGAGATCGTCAACCTTGAGTTTCCATTCTCCAATGATCTTGTCGAAGGCCTTCTGTTTCTTCTCGGCGGCGTTGGCGATGGCGTTGGCACGGTCGACTTCGAGTTGCAAGTCTTCTACCTCGGTGGCCAAGCGTTGCTTGGTCTTCTCGAGGGCTACAACCTTCTGGTTGAGGGACTCGATGGTCTCTTCAGCCTCAGCGAGACGGGCTTGGAGCTTCCTCTTGGCTTCCTCGAGTTCTTCAGAGCGGGCAATTCCTTCTGATTCGTATTTCTGGCGCCAGAGTTGAGCTTCGGCGTTGGCCTTGCTGAGTTGGCGTTGGATATCAGCCTTGGCTTCGGCTTCTTCTTCGACCTGTTCGCGGATGTTGTCCAAGTCGTGTTCCAAGTTGCGGAATTTGCCGAGGAGGGTGGCGCGTTCGCGACCTTCTTCATCGGCCAATCTCTTGGTATCTTCCAATTGAGTGGTAAGGGAAACCTTGATCTTGCTGAGTTGTGATACCTGAGATTCGGCCTCTTCAAGTTGTCTGAGGAGGTCAGAGTTCTCGATGGCCAACTTCTTCTTAGCGGCGTCGAAGTCGTTAAGAGTGCGGTTGGTTTCGTCGAGTTTGCCCTGTACGTCGTTAAGTTGTTGTCCCAATTGCTTAGATACCTTTTCAATTGCAGCCTGTAGCAGAGAAAGCGGTTAATATTCCAATTTTATTTCAGATCATCAACACGTAAAGCCACAAATTGACTGGGGTTAAAAGAGAAGGATATTAGCGACGATCACCACAGCTGAATAAAATATAAACGTATTAATGGAAGCGAATGTTGTAGGCGTACTAGACTGCATCTAAATGGTAAGTAGTCCTGAGAGCTAAAATGTAACAAGCTAGCTAAAGTATAAAAAAATAAGCATAATTGTCCACTCTGCGATTTTCCATGTACCTTTTCGTTAGCCAAGTGGTCGACGGAGGCACGGAGGTCATTGAGTTCGCCGAAGTATTGAGCCTTTTCCTTTTCAGCCCTATGGAATAAAATTTAAATTATACAAACGCAAAAACAAACGTGGGTAAAGTGCAGGTAAAGGGACAACGACAAGACAGTACAGGGGTCTTAAAGACCTTTGTACCTTATCACGACCGACATTTTCTACGGCAGCACGAGTCTGTTGAAGTTCAGAGTAAATGGTGGCACGATCCCTTTCAGCCCTATATTAGACGAAATCGCTATTAATACATGCATACAGGTGTAATGTGTCTAAATCCGATGTTTCTTTGTAAATATTTCCGTTGGATGCGTTTTTGTAACGATGATTCATAAACATATGTTACGAAAATACGTTTCTTTGTGATTCACGGGCAATTTTTAGATAATCCTGTTATTTTTAAGGAAATGTCTTTGGAAATTTTATTTTTAAAACATGAGAAAGCCGCTATTAATAATTTCGCAAATAAATAGAAAATTATTTTTTTGAGTATATCGTCGTCAGGGTGTTTAAAATTTGTGGTAAACTTACTTAGCCTTGAGTTTGTTGAGTTGGTCGATTTGTTCGCCCATCTCTGAGACGGCATCGTTGTGCTTCTTGCGGAGATTGGCGAGGGTGCCTTCATGTTGGATGTTGGCTTCCTCGAGATCGCGACGGAGCTTGGCGAGTTCGGCCTCACGCTTCTTGTTGAGCTCGATCTGAGCTGAGGTGGCACCTCCAGCTTCTTCGAGGCGTTCGCCGAGTTCTTCCAATTCGCGGGCCAGATCGGCGCGTTGCTTCTCGGCCTTGGCGCGGGCTTGGCGTTCGGCTTCGACTTCCTCTTCGAGTTCTTCGATGCGGGCCTGGAGTTCCTTAACCTGTTTCTGTTGCTTGCCAACAACGGATTGTTCGTCTTCGAGTTTGGCGGTGAGAGATGAGATTTCCTTGTCCTTGCGTTGGATGGTCTGTTCGAGTTCCTTCTTGTTGCGTTCCAAGTCGGCGACGGCTTCCTGGGTGAGTTTCAAGTCACCCTCAACCTTGCGCTTGGACTTCTCGACGTCACCGCGGAGTTTCTTCTCGCGCTCCAAGGAGTCTTCCAACTCGTCGAGGGTCTGCTCGAGCTTAGCCTTCACCTTGTTCAAGTGGTTGACTTTGTCTTCGGCGGCTTGGAGTTCTTCGCCGACCTTCTGGTTGTTCTCTCCGGAGAGTTTCTTCTCCTTGTTGAGCTTGTTGATGAGCTCGTCCTGGTGGGCGATCTCATCGTTCAAGTTCCTGATTTGATGGTCCTTGGTGGCTTTGTCTTGCTCGGACTTCTGGAGGCTCAGTTCCAAGTCTTCGATGTCCTTCTTGTAGCCGGATACCTCCTGCTCCAATTTTTTCTTTTGTTGCAAGAGTTGGTTGCGGGAATCTTCCTCCTGGCTGAGGCGGTCTTGAGTTTCCTGAGGGAATTTCAGGAATGCTTAGTCTACTTAAATATAGACGTATGTATAAATAAGTAAACAGCCAGCCGATAAAAATCGATTTCATCAAATTATGCACAACATGCACCTGTTTATTGGACGAGTTCCAATAAAGTGTTTTTTTCGTAATGCCGAAATTATCTCACCTAGTTATTAATTTGAAAGCGGGCCAAGTGATATTAAAAATAAGGCCGAATAAAAACAAGTAATGAAAGAAAGCATTGATACTTTTCCAAGAGCGATCGGTGAGATAAACGGGCGATTCGAGTAAAAATATCCCGCTTATAAAAAGAACCCGAGTGCAGGTATCAAAACAGTTTACATCATAAACTGGAGGATTGAAATTTTTCTAAATATAAAAACAGATTCGTGGAAATATTCGGCAAAACATGCACAACTGTAAAAATACGCGGGCGCGAAGGCTGATTTACGACGCTCCAAAAATAAATTTAATGACGGTTTCTGTTTCGCGTTAATGACACTCTTGCTAATTAGAGTGCCTCGTAAGGAAACATACATATTTTTAATTAAGCGGCATTCGATTCGATTCGATTTGAAGAAAAGGAGTAAAACTTAGTACTTACAGATAGTTGAGACTCGAGGTCGTTCTTCTGGGCCTGGAGTTTGTTCGCCCTTTCTTGGGTCTCAGAAAGGCTTCCCTTTTCTCCTTCCAAGGTGGCGAGGAGTTCAGTCTTTTCGGCCAAGAGCTTGGCGTACAAGGCTTCGAGTTCCTTCTTGGCTTTCTCTTCGCGTTCGAAGGCTTCTTGGGCCTTGGCGGCCTTCTCTTCCAATTTCTGCAAAATTTCCTTCTTGTTAGGACATGTGTAATCAATATCGACCATTTTGTCGTGTATTGTTATAACTGTTTCGATTTAATAAAAAGAGTTTCGTTCGGATCGGTCGTATATCTCGAAGATACTGTAAGGGGTTTCAAACAGTACCTAGAAGACCTAGGATCGTTCTCGGATGCACCGCACTATGTCTCGACTAAGACTAAATCGTGAACTTACTTGCGGAGAGGATGTGGAGCCGTGCGTAGGTCGGATGGGAGGGTTCGATGAAAGATTAGAAAAGTATGCGATGCCTCATAACTAGATGACAGATTTATTGGAGGGAGGTTATATATATAGATTAATATAGGACAGGTAATTTTATGTTAAGCTATAAAAATCCGTGTTTACCGTCTTATAAACACTCGCGTCGATTTTAAGAACCATTTCGACAACGGGTATCGGATTTTATGCAGGGAACCATTCTGGCGAGACGCAACTGTAAACAGTCTCGGTAATGATTCAGTTTTATCCTCGCATTCTCTGCCATTAATGGAAACCGACGATTCTGTCAACCGCAAACAAAGGCAGTCGGGAGTTATAAGTATAAAAATGCATTTTTTAGTGTATGCACCTCGATCATTTGAAAAGATGACGTTGTCGCGCGGTTTTATTTTTACCCGTCAATTTTTCGACGTCTGGAAAATGTTCTAATAAGGACTCGTAAGCAAGACGGGGCTCATTCGGAAAAATTGGACCGCGTTGGGGAGAAACACTCACCGCGATCTCATCCTCGATGCGGGTGACGTTGAGGAGTGGCCTGACCTTCTGCCACAACTTGTACCATGGCCAGGTACGGAGCTTGAGGTATTTGCGCAAGTTTCTCTGGCATACTTGGAGGGCCAAGCGTTGTTCCTGCAACTTCTTGAACTCTTTTCTGGAGAGGTAACCGCGCACCCAAGATTGCATCCAGGTGACGATCTTGCCAAGACGTTCGTCACGAAGTTCTTCCATCTGACCCAGGACACCGGCACGGAAGAATACCTACGCGTGGACATCTCTGTTAGCGAGAGCCCTTCTGGAAACTTGAGCAAGAACAACTCTTTGCTCAGGATTCTTAAAGAGTCGTTCTCACAAGTGCGTCCAAAAAGGGCTGCGAAGCAATGTGCATGCTTTAGCGGAGCTAGTTAGCACATTTTTAAAAAAATAAGTTCTTCGACTCGTCCGGTTGACAAGTGGCATCGCTAAATGTTAATCATAAGCAGTAAAAGTACAATATAATGAAGTATATTTTATTGTACCTTGGTTTTACCCATTCTAAACTGTTCTGCGTCTAGTTGGACAATATCCAAAATAATTTGGGCAGCTTTTTCTGGTGTATAGCTGTCCTTTATTTGACTTGCGGCCAGAATTTTGTATCTGATTACGCAATGACAGAAAACAAACAAATATTAAGTACAGGAGTTGATACAAAGGGAAAAAGGTTGTAAGATACATAATAACACACAAATAAAAATCACACAAGTCTTTCGTGACCCTTTCATTGTTACAACGAGCCAGTTGTCTGTCCAAAGGCAACCGTCACAACACGTACAAATATCACACCCTATGTCCGTCCACAGACAAAGGTAAAAGGTATACAGAGGTAAGAACAATTGTTTGTCTAGAAACAACGTTTAGAACAAAGTGTAAAAGGTAGCAAAATCAATCTAACAGGGGGAACATGCCTTAGTGTGACCGAGACGGTACAATTCGCTGTCCAGACCAGTGGCGTTCAAGATAACCTCGGCGCATTTCTGGGGGTCAGACGCTTTACTAGCACCGGCGGGATCCAGGATTTTATAACTAAAGGTAAAAAATAATCACATGGACATCGTACTAACTACTACTATACTTTGTGGCAATCTCAATCTCTCGACGATACCAGGGGTAGCTACATGAAAACATGCAAGACCTAAACTAAACATTAAAATTAGATCGTAGACGAAGCACTGGGGAGGGTCTAAAATAATTTTCCCCCTTGCCTTTGTATGTCCAACACGGTAGCTGTCGGCATCTAAACCAACTTCTTCCAGGCATTTTCTGCAAGATTCCTTCGGGTCTTTCTCTTTAGCCATTGTAGCTGGCGCTAGGATCATGTAGCTACGTGGTAAAAAATAATATATAAAACTCAAAATCGTTCCAGCAGCTGCAACGTCACGCGTTTCTTTCAAACATTTACAACTAAACTTAACCTATCACTTCAGATGTTAATCGGTATATCCGTTTGAGATATATAAATGAGAAAACGAAGTGGTAGGTTCGTTACAAGTTCTTTCTTACCGAAGTTTGAAATCTGGGTATACCATCCTGTTGGGGAAACCTTTACGACAGATACGGATACCTTCAAGTACACCGTTACATGTCAGCTGGTGCATTACCAAGTGGGAGTCGATCACTCCGGGCTGTTTCAATTCATTGGGAATGATACAACGGACGAAGTGAGGTTGGGTGGATCTCAAGGTGGTCATCAAGTTGTTCAATTGTTCCTATAGGGATACAGTCAGATTTTCATCAGTAAAGGTACGGAGCTTGATCGTCGGTTATTGTTTTAATGTTTTAGTAGCAAAAGCTGGTGAAAGCGTACGACTTTAGTAGGTTAGGCTTTACTGGTTCATTAGTCGTTATCAAATTTCTACACGGGAAGTATATATCGTGTATTTGACTTTTTTGTGGTTAAAGTTATGAAAATGAACAAATACCGCATCTTTGGCCGGTATAAAATATGAAACTTGACTGAATTTATGTATGACATTGGTACAAGTGGTGTACTGTTGTTGTACCAATCTTGTGAAAGAAACCTGTATGGGTGTTCTCCATGTGTGAAGTAGGTGGTTGTTAAAACATATACAAAAGACCATACTGCTCGTACGGTAGTGCCCAAAGTTTTGGAAACGTTTCATTTCTAATGGTTTAGTCACGATAATAAAATTTGGATTAATTTTTGGTACAAGGTGTATCGGTTGGTACCAGTTCCACAAGACAAAATCTGTTGGATGACGTTGAAAATACTAACGTGATTTTTTTAACACGTACCTTATAGGCGGAGGACACAGTAGCGAAACCACCACCCTTCTTACGACCTCCTAATCATAAGCAAACAGTTAAAGCATGTGGCGAGACAATACAAAGGGAATTTGTACTTGGAAAAAAGGATTGAGGGTTTTTGGGGTAAATATTTCAGCTCAGCGTCTTGTTTTAGAGCAGAAATTTAATTACCCTGTATAAACTGGATACAGTCTGGAAAGCAGAACCCTTGGTTCTCTTTGCACCTAGATTATCAAAAATATATCAAAAATGTATAAAGGAAATGATGGAAAAGAGAGAGATTTAACAGTTCTCGGGGGGAATATCTGACGATAAAAATATAATATATATTTATAAAGAAGCGTTAAAAGTGAAGTTTCAATTCAATTCAACTTTTAACACTTATTCTTTCTACGATGACTGTAGTGATTATAACAATTTCAATTTATCTATTTTTAGTAAGTAATCGTAGAAAAATATATGTATTTGATGAGATATGGTAATTTACTATAACAGAATGCATATTTACCCTTTTCAGCGGCACCACCAGATTGTCCAGGATGATCAGCGAAGATATCTACCAACAAGGCGTTGCTGCCCTTCTTGAACAGATCGACGACGGTGTCATTAAGGGGATCCTTGTTCTTTTCCAACCAGCCGGTGATGTTATAGGGTACCTAGGTCGAGCGATACGTTGTTACCAAGCCGTAGAAAGACCGGTTTACGTTATACTTACGTTACCGGCGTAATGGCCCAAGGTGAAGTGAGCAGCTTGTTGGCCAGGCTTTGGTGGTTTGGGTTTCTGGAAGTTGGGAGATTTGCCCAAGTGGTTGGTGTTCAGTTTTTCCTCAAAGGTCTTGTCGGTGGCTTTGGGGAACATAGATTCTTCTTCAAGGATGGACAAGATACCCATAGGCTAGGTAGAAAGGAGAATACGTTAGAAATTGGTACCGCGAGAGCTTAGAGACGCGATCTTTGAGACAACAGACATATTCATTTTCCACAAATTATCGAAAAACGTAAGAAACTTGTTATCTAACAGAGGAATTATAATCTACTCAATTTTCAATTATCACTTGTCTCATAAGATCGTATATTTGCATGACTTTGGCTTTATCTGAGTAGTCGACAGATACAACTAAAGTTTTTTCTCGTTAATACGATACCTGGTGTAGTGCTAAGGATTTGGTGCAAACTTAGAATCGTTCGTGTCTGTGCATATACTACCACTTGAATAAATGTGCTTGGGGGCTCCAATAAGGAGTACCGGGGTAAAAGTACCTTTTCAATTAAGTCAATACAGGGCTGTAAGTCCATGGCAAAATCTATAAAAGTCCAAGGGATACCTTCCCTCTCGTATTCGTCCTGTTCCAGGATAAACATGTGGTGGTTGTAAAACTGCTGCATTTTTTCGTTGCTGTAGTTTATGCACAGTTGGTTGAAGCTGTTGTACTGTAAGTAACACGGTTAGCATCTCAACCGACCCTGTTTCGTAAGAGTCTTTGTTAAAAATATGTTAGCACCGTTAATAAGCGAGCCGTGGAACATTTAAGGGATTTTTCGGGAAGGTACGAAGCGCCCTTCGGGCACCGCTGCTCTACCTTTTCGATGAGTTCGATAGTGGCGGCTAAGTCCATACCGAAATCGATGAAGGTCCATTCGATACCTTCCCTTTTGTATTCTTCTTGTTCAAGTACGAACATGTGGTGATTAAAGAATTGTTGCAACTTTTCATTCGTAAAGTTGATGCAAAACTGTTCAAAGCTGTTGAACTAATATGCAAAAAACAAACAAACACAATAACTACAAAGGCATTGATTCACATCCCTGTTCTTTGGGTGGAATCAAGAGAAGTAGGGGGCACATGGGGTAAGTTTATACTCTACAAATACTCAAAATCAGTGGGGCAAGACCTGGACTGTCTGTATTCCAACGGTCTTTCGGTTATGTACATAAAACAAAATGCGCTGTCGCCAAACCTCTGGTGGCCGCCTGGTGTGACCTGCTACATAAAATTACCTTTTCGATCAGTTCGATACAAGCGGCCAAGTCCATTCCGAAATCGATGAAGGTCCATTCGATACCTTCCCTTTTGTATTCTTCTTGCTCAAGTACGAACATGTGGTGGTTAAAGAATTGTTGCAATTTTTCATTGGTAAAGTTAATGCAAAGTTGCTCGAAACCGTTGAACTAGACAGGGGACAATACATCAATTAACGTCACTTTTAGTACTGTGTCGAGGCAACGCAGGCGAACGCGCGTGCAGTTAGTAGCCTTACCTTAGCATGGGCGATGCCTAGAGGTTAAAAAGCAAAGCAAACCTTTTCGATAAGCTCGATACAAGCCGCCAAGTCCATGCCGAAATCGATGAACTGCCAGACTATGCCCTCCCGACTGTATTCTTCTTGCTCCAACACGAACATGTGGTGGTTGAAGAATTGTTGCAGCTTTTCGTTAGTAAAGTTAATGCAAAGCTGCTCAAAGCCGTTATACTATAGCGTAGAAGGGACAAAAGGGAAATCGGTATTAGAAGAAGCGTAAATATGTTTCGCAAATTAAATAAGAAATAAAATAAAATGGGGATAAGCTGCGCTCGTTTAGCTTGTCTGAAAACTATTTTCAATAAAGAAGAAGAGAAAGGGAAATGTATTTCTGGATTATATATTATCTCTACAGTGTAGTGTACTGTGGGTGTATATACAAAACTTCTGTAATTTTCTCTTTTTCTCTTTTAAAATATTAACTCAAATATCAACAAGGCATATACAGACTTAATTTCCATTTTTCTATTGCAAGTACTTATATCGAATAGGTAGATGAAGAAACTTATGTGTATTTTTAAGTATTTTCAATGCCGCTTGCTTTAGAAGAATGGGAATTGTAGTTTTATGTCTCTCCTATAAAAATATATCAAATTATGGAAATATTAAATTGAAAATTAAATTTAAAAAATTAGGGACCATATTTTGGACGTTTATCGGAGAAAAATATATGCATTTGTAGAGTGAGAGATCCACCATGAACAGGTTTGAAATTGTTATGAAAATATTTGGAGTAATCTCGCAAAACTTACGTCGAAGATTTCAAAACCGGCAATATCCAGTACACCGATGAAGTGCTGCCTCTTCTGTTTGGTGTCCAAAGTCTCATTACACTTCTTGACGAGGTATTTGAAGGTCCTGTCGAACATGGCCTTAGACATGGCGCCGACAGAGTAGTTGACTTGGGCAACGTTACGACCTTGTGTGACGAATTCGTTACCGACCTTGATCCTAGGCTTGACGAGAGCGTTGTAGAGCGCTGGTGGGTCAACTCCCAAGAGTTTACCGACGCGGTCACCTTCCTGCAGAACAAACATTACCGACATAGTGATAGAAAAGTGCGATGTAGAGATAACTTACCTCAGTACCATCTGGTTCAGCCTGTTCTTCGCGACCTCTTTGTTTGAACTTCATGCAACCCATGTGCATAACGGCGGCGGTTACCCTGTAGACGTTGTCCTTCTCATCTTGGGTGAAACCAAGGATATCGAAGGCTTCCTACATTAAGATACAACACATCAAGTCTCAAATATACAGGCACACCATTGACTCTGAATTCACACTATTTACAGATGTATATCGTATGTACAGCAAGAGTAAACTTACCCTTTTCAGTTAGTCGAACACAGACAAGCTTGAAAGGAAATGAATCAGCATTAAATAGTCGGACGTCAAAGAGGTCAGGTCGTGGTTTAAAGTAACAAAAATTGAGACAATAAAGGGTTGACGCTAACAAACATTGTGTGTAATACAATAAGATTGACATCACGGTATATCTTTTTACTTACATCTGTTAACGTCATTTCCTCACCGTCGTCTACCCCAGCAATCTGAATTTTTCCCTGGGCTACATAGTTATAATCGTAGACGTTGTCAGAGAGCAAGCAGATTTCTATACAAATTAATGAAAAGTTTATTTAATTTCAAGTGTATGTACACAATCGGTAGTATTTAAGCGAAAATATACAGCGCAGTATCATTTTCTCGGAATTTTTAAACTATTTACAAAAAGGAATCGAATATTTTAAAAGTTTTAACAAAGATTGTCTCTTTGATTTTGTCAGTCTGCGTCGTCTCGTACTGTCGGCATTTCATGCATCATCAGGGAGCTAGATATGCCTAGTATTGCCAATTCCCATTCGTTGTCTATAATTTCAAAGCATATCGGGGCTCCCTGAGTACAGGGCGTTCAATGAAATTGCTTACATCGGTGTTAAGTGCCTCTGTGAAGTCATCCACACCACGTATCGTGGTTTTACCTTGACTAACGTAAGGGTAATCATTGATTCTGTAACTCAACAGACAGCGGTCTAGAACATACAACGGCAAATGTTTATACTAGGCATAGCCGCTTCCCTGGGTTTAGTACTAGAAAATGAAAGTTAGGACATATAAAGAGAGATAGAAGGGCCAGTATAGTGATGATGTGCTCTAAAGTGCTCTGCTAGAAGAGACTTACATCGGTCAATCGCATTTCTTCGCCGTCATCTACACCAGGAATCGAAGTCTTTCCTTGGGATACGAAGTAGTAGTCATTGACGTTATTGGACAACAAACATTTTTCTAGAGGGTACAAAAAGGACAAGTTTAGTCGTGTCTCTTCTCGACTTTACTTCCATACATTACAGACAAAGGACATGGGGGGATAGACTAATAAGTTACGTCTGTCTCAAAGTAACTCTTTTACAGAACAATACGTTGTATGAATACAACTTTCTATGACACACACACGAGTTTGGAAGAGTCTTGTTTTGACCATCACCCTAACTTACGTCTGTCAATTGCATTTCTTCGCCGTCATCCACGTTAGGGATCGTGGTTTTTCCTTGAGCCACATAGTGATAGTCATGCACGTCGTTTGACAATAGACACCGTTCTACATTTTGAAACACATTTAGAAACGATCGGTCGAGAAAAATGTTTCAGTTCGACAGTAAGTTGGGTGTGTAAATGTTAAAAAGTTATATTATAAGTGTCAGGAATAATAATCTAGAAAAGTTATTTTTGAAAAGTAACGTAAAGGTACAATTTGTGTGAGAAACAGAAAAAATTTTATAGAACAGAGAAATTAGATACTTTATCAAGTTTATCCAAGATGAATATTGATTCTATGTTTTTAAGATCTCCCTAGAAACTAAGTAAAAATAAAAGTTGTTAACATTTGGTAGTTAAGCTGGACATCCACCAATTTTTCTAAATAGTGATGTAAGTATTTGAATATATGAACCGGTTTGTACGTTTGGTGGATGTCCCCTTATGTGGTTTCCATGTAACAGTTTTTGAAAAGATGTAGAAATAATTTACCCTTCAATCCAGGAACAGCACCAGACATCATCTGGTAGAAGATGTGGTAAGATCTTTCCAGAGTTTGTTGGGAGATGACACGAGCCTTCTCTAGCAGATCTGCGAAAAGAAATCGTTAGGACTATCGCTCAGTAAAAAATTCTCTTTACGACTTACAAGTCTCAATGTCAGCACCAGCAAGTTTTCCGGTGGGACCGAAGTGGATACGGATGAATTTACCCTAAACAGGTGCACAATTAGATATTTACAAGAGAGATAGAGATCTTATAACTTACGAAACGAGAAGAGTTGTCGTTACGGACAGTCTTGGCGTTACCGAAGGCTTCAAGTACAGGGTTAGTTTGTACGACCTGATCTTCCAAGTTACCCTTCTTGGCCTGCTCCTCGGTGGGCTTCTTGCTGGAAGCACCGACGGTGGCGAAGTACGCGATTACCTTTTTCGTGTTTTCAGTCTTTCCGGCACCAGACTCACCACTGGAAGTAAAAATTGAAATTAACAACTCTGCAGGCTTAGATCGCTCGTCTGACGAAGTGGAGAAGACTTAAACGGTTTTCTTTGGCAATTTTTTTATGCACTTTATTTTTCTTTTGACGAAATTGTGTAAAGGTTTTGTTAATTTCTGATAGAAACTGATGTTTAGTACAGTTTTTATACAGGTTTTTTTTCGATTCGAATGCATCCTGTCTACCATCTTCTCCACTACATATTTTTTGGATACTTACGTAATCAACATAGATTGATTTTCGTGGTCTGTAAAGGGAGAAGATATGCATTAGAATAATTTTTCGTTTTTAATGATGATTAAGACTTACTGGTCAACATGTTCACGTAGGCACCGTCAGAAATAGCGAAAATGTGAGGTGGCACTTCATTACGCCTCTTGCCACGGTACAGCTTGGCACAACGGTTGGTGTATACAGGGAAACGTTTGTAAGGATTGATAGCAACGCAGAAAAGACCAGAGTATGTCTACAAAAATTCAGTCAGTGATAACAAAGGTCCTTTTATCGGCAAAATACTAAGCAACGGGCGAAAAAACATACAGAATATTTTATGAAGCATTTTACTATACATATATTATAAGAAGCACTTATTTTGTATATTTTCTCATCATCACTTTAGTAAGGCAATATTTGTACCATATTTTACTATTCGTTTTAGTTGTGACCACATCTAACTCATAAATTTTCTACTAACTGGATAAAATATGGTACAATTTACATACACAAGGACCAAATGCTTATAGCACAGGTGGCACAAGTTTCAGAAATAGGTAAATCGTAAATTCCTCAAGTGTTCCTGATTTTGAGGATCTCATGCTAAGAAATAATGAATCCAAATGGTAGAACCTTGGATCTGGATGATAGGTAAGGCCATTTCCCTAATGGTTACCGTGATTACTTATGTATGGTATGCGTAGTTAAATGATTGATGAATGGAAATGAAGTGGTGTTAGCTTCCTGCATTTGTAATTTTACAGGAAATGCTTTGTAGAAATTTTCTACAGCGTTAAGAGGTACGTGGTATGATTGTTAGGAAACGGGAAATGGATAGTGCAGAAAGATAGATGAGGAGAAATCTTTAATATGAAGAAAGGTGAATGAGAGCGTAAAATATCGATTTTGGTAGATGAGAAGAAGTAGCAAACTAACAAATTCCATATTGCCTTTGTTTGCCAGATGAGATTTGTCTCTAGTTGATATAGAGACAATATAATATAAAAAATTTATACTTAGTTAAAGTCAAAGTTTCCCATAGTTCAATCAGGGAATAATGTATTTCATTGTATAAATAAGGAAGTAGATAAGGAGTTATAACCATCCCCATGAAGTTCATTCGATAGGGACAGATTGTAGTATATTGAAAAGATAAGTCACTGGAAGGAGTAAATCCAATTTACCCAGTGGAAGGATTTTTGACGATCAGTGGACACAAACACGTCGTCTTGGGAGTGCAAGAGAAAAGTTTTCCTGACTTACGTAGATGAGCTTATTATAATAACGTTGTTTCAAGTTATGCAATACGGATGCATCGTTAAGATATGTCAAGTTAGACATATCCTCGCACTTTTCATACTTGGGGGGGTTGACCTGGGTCACCTGTTCTTTTTTGAAGTTCTTTTCCTGTGCAAGGGAAGAAAACAAGGTTTAATAGTGTCGGAAAATACTTACGTAGATGAGTTTAGCATAGTAACGTTGTTTCAGATTGTGCAGTACAGATGCATCGTTAAGGTAGGTTAAATCGGCCATATCTTCGACCTTTTCGTATTTTGGAGGGTTGACTTGGTGCACATTTTCCTTCTTAAAGGCTTTATCCTATTCTCACAAATACAGTTAGTATATGTGAATTACATAATTTTAAAAATATTCAATTATATATTAAATCTGCAATAACTGTTTGAAAGTAATTTTCATAAGGTTTTAAAAACTAATATTCACCCAGTGAGAATATGAAGTTGGAAAAACATTAAGTCAAACAATTTTGTTTAAACTGTCATGGTCTCACTGGGATAAATATAATATAATGACCAAATGTGATATTATTATTGAAAGCAAAGTAACGAAGTGTCTGGCATTTACCTCTCCTCCAGGGAGGCCAACGGTGACGAGGTCACCCTTGGTGCCCTTGATTTCTCCAAGTAAGAAACCTTCCTTTTCGTCCGGTACCCAGCATGACTTTTTGGCATCATAGGGCTTGGTCTGATCGATACGCTTCTGTTCAAGAGAAACGAACAAGTATGGGGTGGGATCGGGATCATCCCCTTCTTGTGCAGCTGGTTTAGGCATGGTGTACGGACTTTTTAGGGGCTATCGAGACACGTTTAACAGCCCTAGAGCCTTCCTGTAACAAAATTAACACGTTTGACGGCCCTGCGTTCACAAAAACAAACAAGCAAAGGTGACAAGCTCCAACTCTCATTTCACTCAAACATTTCATAGTTTATATAATATTTGCTATTAGCATAATTTTAAAAATAGACTGCAAAACATAATTTAACTATTTATAATAGGTTTGTTCAAGCAGGGGAGTTGCTAAGGACTATCTTCAAACTATTAGAAACGTTTTTTCAATTATTTTTTATATTATATTTCTGAAAATGCAATACAAATACATTCATCGGTCGATTATTTCTGTTAGTGTGAAACCTGTCTATAACTCTGCTACAGACCTAAAAACAAATTTAAAAATATCCTAAAGTTTGGTACATTTTACCATTAATAATCTTTGTTCTAAATTTAATATCAAACATATTTTAGATATGACAACGGATAAATCATTTTTATTGAAAGTCTATTTTTCATCAACATCTGAATACATCATTTCCTACCATTTAAAATTGTACAAAAACGAGTTTAACATGACATGTACTTTCTTTCTTTCTGACATACGATTCTGCGGGTTTTTGAAAATATTCTAGCTCTGAAAACATTCAAACCACTACGTGATGATATATCAATAAATTATTATTAATGTTGAGATCAGACACTAACAAACTGGTACGCCAAAATGAAGGTTAATCGAGGTGTATTATTTTCTGTTACTAGGTGGTGTTAATCGCCTCATAACGTAAATTAACAGGAAATACAGCCTCCTCGGATGAACACAGTCTATATTTAACGCGCCCTAAAAATAGCTCAGAATGTGTGGCATACTATAAACAGACATGCCGAAAATCCACGATCACCCATGCCAAATGATTACCAACATCTTTGACTATTTTTCGGCTTCAGGTCCGTTTCTAAAACGATTGTTACGTAATCTTTGGAACGCCCGAAAAACATGTTATGTGTGTGTGAATTCCTCGCGAAATTGGAACCGGTTCAAAAATTGTAGTAAGTAGTAAAAACCATTCAGAAGATGTTGAAAAGTGTTAATGGATTTTGTTTTGAAATGGATAAACAAGTTTTCTTTTATTACTACAGAAGTTGTAGCAAAATGATAATAATTTAAAAAAATACAAAGACAATTCCTTTGACAAATTGCCATTTTTCGAAAAACTCATTTAAAATTTACGAAATTAATATTTTTGTAATGTAAATCGGTTGTTAACCAATTCCGATTGAAATTTAAAGTTGCTGTTTTATGTAATGCATTTATTCAAATATTAGCTAAATATATTACATTAATTTCTATAATTTATCAATTCGATTCTTTAATAATAATTAATAAATGCTTTCCAAGTTAACATATCATTTACGATTTGAAGTTAACAAATCCCGATTTTAATTAAATAACAATTACACAATAGAAGTCTGCGCTCCATTTCAAAAATAGACCAGGCACAATTCAAGTGAATCGAGTGGGCCATGTAAGGTGTGAGAGTCACCGGAAAAATTCAAGATGGCCGGTCTGTGTTTCCACAAATACATGTGCCACATTCAGGTCTTACGTAACGATAAACTGCAAACTCAAATTTAAATTTAGAGGCCCTAAAGTGAAATTCTTCATTGCGCGTACTTAGGACCATTCTTTTTTTTTGTCTGTCGGTACTATATTGTAATGTTTAATTCAAATTCTTTAAAGTTATTACATCTCCTCACATGTACTAATTGATATTTAGTTATTTTTCAAATTGTTAAGTCAATTTTGAAAGCTGGAATGTTATTTCAGTAAAAGTTATATCATTGGTAACATAAGTAGGTGTCAAGTGTCCTACATTGAATCTAAGTGTAAAAAGCTCACTACTTTTCCTGACATTCTATGTCATACTAGCACGGTTAAATCTACAAGGTAACTAGACAAAAAGAAATCTAAGGAGTTGTGTTAAGCTGAAGGGACACACACCACTTTGGCTTAAAATCCAAACATTGACAAAATAATGCACACAGTATATATATGTCACTTTCGAAAAAAGTTGCTAGTATGACACTGAATGCAGTCGGATAATGAAAAAACCATCCACAGGTCAACACAAATCACTATAGCATCGGGATATACACTTCACAGAAAAATCCTTAAACCAAGACACACAAATTGTGTTAAGCAATGAACACAGCAGCGACGCACCAAGTCACTTACGTTCGAAAGGCGATCTGAACGAGATTTCCCACGTTACGACAAATATAAATGTCTGACACTAGATCCTGAAATACAACGCCTTGCGGGATTGGCGGCGGGTCTCCTCCAATCGCCAATACGGTTAGAAGATGGTCTGTCTCCCTTTTTAGGACCACAATACTAGTATATGACTAGTGAGATAGCTAGAAATACATACGGTGAGGCTCTCATCTAGGGAACCGAATCCGAGGGGACGGGGGGGCTGCCAAGCTCCTTTTGGGACGCCGTGGTGGGGGGAACGGGTACGTTCACCTACTGCTTCACATTTGATAATAGTTTTCAGGAGAGAACTCATGAATCAAGGATTTTGAGGATTTTTTCCTTTTTCAGGTAACTTTTTTCACTACCAAATGTATCCCACTCAAACGTTTTCGTTAAAAATGCTCGCCCCGATTAATTTGTTATCTTCCAAATTGTTTTTAGTTTCGTTTCATGAAACTAGTTTTCCCCATCATCCCTTTTCTTGATTCAATAACCCTTTCAATATAAACATCCGTATTTAATCTGTCCCAGCTTCATTTACATGTATATCGCTACCTATTCATCACCTTGTATATTGAATTTTAACCTTCATTACATTTTTAATGGTTACACACCTTATTATAATGTAATTTTTAAGAAAACTGGTATATTAAAAACAAATTTGCAGAAGCAACATCTTTTTAAATCATACTATATCTTTTCTATAGGTAAATCAATGAAATTCTGCCTTCGATATTTTCCACATAACCAATACTCTCGCATTATGATCAGCTCAAATCGTAAAAAACAAGATTTGTCTTATCAGATTATAATTTTTATTTGCAGCCACAGCCGTGTAAAAATAAGCCAAGTACTCCAAAAATATGCCAGTGCTTTTAACAGGTAATAAAATATATTTAAGAAAATATTTGTTTGATTTCAGATATGCGAAATCGGAACCCTTCTCTTTTTAAGTATCTGTGGATTTCTATTAGAAGAATGAATATTAATTTTTAATGAATGGTATCTATTTCAGTACGTATTTAATTCATTGCATGTGTAAAAATCTAAAAATAGTAAATATCTTGCCTTATGCAACCTTGTTCCACTAACATGTATTAATTTCTATCAATAATAATATCAAAACTTTATTTTCATGCTTTAGTTTGTCCAACCCATATCGTTTTTAAGATTGTTTCGATGAAAATAAGTTTAAGACGTTGAGAGACATTTTTTATCGTCATTTTAATTCAATGTAGGTAATAATTTATTATGTGAAAACACCATTAGACAGACAGACTGTTAGGTCTACAAATCGTATCTATTTATAACAAATGAAGAGAACTA
The DNA here is from genome assembly GCA_037114965.1 of Monochamus alternatus. NCBI lineage: Eukaryota > Metazoa > Arthropoda > Insecta > Coleoptera > Cerambycidae > Monochamus > Monochamus alternatus. The sequence goes on from CM073433.1 coordinate 56,474,196, forward strand.
TTTTTACGAATCTAATAATAATCTGAAGATTATTTCTACGAGCTCTTGGAGAAGGTTACTTTATTGGAGATAATAGATGGACTGTACTAAAAGAATAACACAATACAATAGTGTCCAAGAAAACCCATATAATTATCACGTACATAATATGTTAGCAACAAGTATCTGCATGAACGTCTTTAAAAATAAAAGTGTTCATAAACTCCCCATCCTGAAATTCCAGCATAGGTTTGTCGGTCCTGCTAACCCACTTTATAAACTTAAGCTAACCATCTATTTTCAGGATCCACATATTAACTTGGTGTACATTCATTTTGTATTATTTATCCAACGGGAATATCTTGACGGAGAGCACAAGTCCGATTATATCAGATGCATAGTGGTGATTATAAATCTGTGGGATATTTGGCAGGTCATCCTCGATATCGTCTCATCTATAGCTCAATTTGTCGCCAATTTAAGATCGCATTAATCTAATTTTATTATGAATTTATTAATTGGTAAATGAATGGATCGAAATTACTTTGAATTTGTAAGTGAAAGTAATAATTTAAATACGATTTTTCTAAGTAGGTATTTAAGAATATTTCCTCGCAAATAAAATTCAAGAAAGCAAAAAACTTTTGTACCACTGTTGTAAGTGATAAACATTTATTTTTTGGCGACACAAATCTTAGTACCTAAATCAAGTGAAGTATACCTGAAACAAATTATTTTCAGCGTTAAAATTTCACGCAAATTATGTGAAGAAAGACGACTGATTGAATTTTCTTTTTCCTTTCATAATTATTTAATTTTTAAATGGAAATGCTGCGAAGTTTATTTTGTTCGGTATTAACTGTCTAATGATGGTGGCCAAAAAATATGAAAGCAAAAATAAATATGTAGGAAAATATCCAACATTTCTTGTCAGAAAATTGAAATTATTAGAAATGTGCATCTATATATATATTACCGATTCTTATCCCTGTCAAAATTCTCAAAATATAAAAATGACCAAAAAGTCTATGCGTACGTATGTTTGTATCCAAAATACAAATACAAATTCAAATTTATTCAACCTCATCAGAAGTACGTCAATATCTATCCGTCTATCTATACAGGGTGTATCAGGTATTACTGATGGCATCCTTGAAACGGATTATTGTACAGTAAAAATAACTGGGATTTACCTAAATATACCTATATAGTTTATCGTTTCCAATATACAGGGTGTCAAAGATTTTAAAATTTTTATTATAATTTCTATTTACTTGGAAATCCTTCGTGATAAAACAACAAGTTTTGATTATTTTGAACAAATAATTACTCTTTGAACTATTCTTTAAAATGCATTGTATTCAAGCAAACGTTTATTTAAAATATCTTTGCATTTCATAGTTTGTGCATATTTGTAGCAAAAGCTGAAGGAAAATTCACTATTAAAATTTTGCACGTTACACAAATTACCATTTTGAGAAACTTTTTCAAGTAACATTTTGCTATATTTTCAGCAGATAAGGCGTTTTACCTGAAACCAAAACAATGTTCTCCGGGTGCATTCCTTTTTTTCAAATAGGATTATTTCGAAACCGGTAACTGTTAACGACTTTAATAAGCTTTACGTTTTTCATATAAAAAAGATAGAAGAATCGATTGTTTTAATAGTCAGATGGTTACACTAAGCCGCAAAAAAGTTTTGCCATTTAAAAGAAGCATGATATGTCATAACTGGCTTCCTCTACTAGTGATGTCAAAATCAGAAACAAATTTGAATTTCTCGCCTTCAAAAACTTCCGATTTCCAATATTCATCCAAATATTTGAATTTAAAAAAAAATTTACAACTATCGAAAATAAAATGTTCACATCCACAACCTGTTTCTTTTTAACCTTCTCTAACTTTTGACAAAAGTTTGTTTAGCTATATCGCATTATTTTGTGTTACTGAAGCATAACAGGTCTGACCACACACATACTATATACCTACGAAATGCAGAGATATTTTTAAAGACAATTATCTAAATACGATATATTTTAAAGAATAATAATTATTTGTTCGAAACAATGATTTTCCGTTGAGTAATTCGTCTACATACATACACCAATTTTAAATGTTAAGTGTATGAGTAATGTCTTTTTCATCCATGGGTGCTTTTCCAAGCAATTAAATTAACGCAGATATTTAATAGCTTGGCGTCCTTTGCTCATCGCATGATGTCCCAAAACAGTTGCTGTAGTATGTTCGGCATGGAAAAGCGAATTTTGCGTTGTAAAATCGTACGGGTTTAATGAATGGTCCCCCGGCTAATCCACTGTGCGACTTGGTGACAACTTATTCGGAAACCTTGGCAAGGAAAAATATACCTAATGCTAATTTGGGCACGTGTATGTAGTATGTAGACACATGTGCTGGATGTATTATAATTATGTTTGCTGTGAGAAGGCTATTTTTAGGCTTTGATCCAGGAAATTGCAAGGGTTGCAACGAAACTCGTAAGTATACAGGGTGTATCTTACGACAAACCCAAAAAATGCCGCTCTCGAGCTTCAAAAAAATTTTGAAATTCAAAGAGCAGACAATAATACTACTTGATATAGATTTATGGAATAGTTATTTGCACACTAAGCTCATGAAATGCTATTTTAACGTCTGAGAGAAAGTTTTGTGTGACAACAATCTTGAGCTTGAAAGTTGTGCTGTAACCATTTTGATACCTTAAAAATCGAAAAAGTTACACTCAAGATGTGCGAGAAGAAATAAGCAGGAGGTATTTCCGAAAACTTTTTATTGGCCTACCTAAAAGAGAAATTCGCTGTGTTAAATTCTTCATCTTCATTGAGTACATAATACAGAGTGGGCAAATTGTTTTTATAGGCTATCTCGATAACTATAGGAGATAGAGAAAAATGCCCCCCCACTATTGATCTCTTTTTCGTCTTTTACTTTCGAGTAACAAACAAAACTTCAAATATTCCACTTTTTGATACATGTCTGTAACTTGGTTGTTTGTAAAGTTAGAAAAAAATAATACGTTCTTCGGACACTTTTTTGAGTAGAGACCAGTGGTGTGCATAATTTTTTGTAGCTTAATTAATTTTTAAGTTGTAACCTAAAGTTGTTTTTATTCAAATACAAACCATACGTGGTCATGGGTCAGTTGAAATCGCATTTTTTTTCTCTTTCCATTATAGGGTGCTCGGAGAAATGTGAGAAATCTCTCGGGTGCAGATAGAACTTGAAAAAATAAGATAACAAGTTCTTATAAAAATTCGTACAGAGATATTTATCCCTGAAGCACGCCGCTGGAAATCGGTATGTAGTTTGATTTTGAGAATTTCTGGATTTTTACGGACGAATGAAGTATACAAAATATCTAGGGATGATGTTGAAGATGATGATGAGAAACTCCGCGCTAATTGTAAAAATTTCTGATTCGAAAACACATGCTTGTGAACCATGATTACATTTCTCTGTATAGGAAGTATGAGCTCTTCGGCCGACCAACATTGCAAGCCGCAAGCTATCAAAACTGATCGTCAAATACCTTTTACTCTTTTAATCGTGAATATACATAATTTAGTGTATTGTAGTTTTATATGGTATATCATGAATCGACTTTTTTATATTTTAGGATTTAAAGATAATTTTTGACATGTGTTTGTTATTTTTATATTCTAAATTGACTATTTTCAATACTTTGTATACAAAGTCATATGAAATGAATATATTATTTTTATTATTGTTATTACAGCTAAACGTTGTCCATGAAATTTGCTGACACCCTGTATATATAGGATATTCTATTTAAAATAAGAAACCGGAAGTGCTACAAGAATGATATTATTTTATTCAAAGACATCACCCCCCAAAACTCCAGAACACAAATTTTCAAACCTCGATCAATTCACAGTAGCAAATCTTAAATATCTGCTCTCACAAAATTTTATGATGAATCCCAAAATATTCAAGTCTTTTAGTTTAAATACGTTAAATTAATTCTCAAAAAAATCAGCCAATAACTATTCAAGGTTACACGTGCTTTCTTTCCACACTATTTAATTTTTTTAATAGATATATTGTCTGTAGTCTATTTTCGACCTTTAAATGAGATTTCTAGTCATCAATCTTAACAGAATCTTGCCGTAGCCAAATAATTTTAGCAAAAATAGCCAATTCTAGCGGTCTTTCAACTTTTACAACTAACTAAAATATGATTCAAAAGAGATCAGATATGAAATGTTCTATAAAAACAGTTAAATACATTTTTTTAGATTCAAATAAAATTCTCTAGTAGGGAGGCATTTCTACTTTCAATATTAGGTACTCATGTAAAAACATTCGAGCAAGAATTTTACCTAAACGTATAAATTTTGCTGATCAAAATAAAATATAGGTATATAGATATTAGGCCAGTTGACTGTAATTTATTTTGATTAAAGAAACCAATTATACTAAATTAAGAAAGCATTTTCGTCACAGTAATTCAAAATTTTTTCACAAATATCAGTAGAAATGTGTTTCAAAATAGGTACCTACGTACCTATTTATGATTTACCTAGAATATTTGAAACCTATAGAAATACTTTTTGACGAAAACTAATCGTATTGGATATATTCCAAATTACATTTTGAAATTTAAACAGGTACTTTGCACAAATTTGATTCAAGAAAATTGATTTTCTATGAAGCAAGTAATGAGTGCTATTTAAATAAATTGGCTTGCACATACAGTTTTTGCGGTTTCAGTACATTTATAGATTAGTCTTACAAAGAACACAATTAATTTCAAGTAATTTTACCTTTTTAAATACCCAAATAATGCATAAAAGTACGACTGTATGTATAATCATTTAAAGGAACGATTTTTTTTAATTCTTCGAAGGGTACCTGTGTAACTTTATTTGAATAAATGATAACGCCCATCTCTACACTAGATCAGCTAGCGTAAGCCCTTTCTGTCGTATGAACATGCGGGAGGAACCGAACGTCGCCGGGTGCGACCGATCGCGGTAAAGCATTGTTGTATGGACCAATCAAGGGCTACTTCTTAAGCTTCTTGGTCATTGTTGTGAAATTCGAAACAGTGTGCGATGTAGTCGCTCATTAAAAATAGTTTTTCAGTGGTTTTTTCGTGTGATTCTAAAGCTGTTTACTTTAAATTAGTAAGTATGAGTATTAATCTGTTTGGAAATTAAATTTTAAACCGATTTTCTTAATAGAGAAGAGCAAGACCTATTCTCAAGTTAATTAGAGTCTACATTTGAAGAAATATGATTCTGCATCAGATTGTCGTCGCCTCGTCCATAGACAGAGTGATTTTTTTCTTCAAATGACGGTGAGTACAGATTGCAATAATTTATCATATAAGTACTTTTCTACTTTGTAAAAAGTTAAACACTGTAGATATAGATAGATATGTTTATTACGTTTGTAGGTTACTTGGGTAATAGATATCTACAATTTTCAAAAATTTAGAATGTCTTCAAAGAAAATAAATTGATTGCTTCTATTTGTAAGCATATAATTTAGTTATAATGTAGTTATTTCTGTTTACTACTTTTGAGAGGTTAATTAACTGAATTTCAAATAATTTGCGAGTTGTTTTGAACGCCACAAAAAAAATATTGCTTTTTGTAAAGCTTTCACTAGTAAATAGTTCTTATTTTTGCATTGTGAGGTTAAAAAATAAATACTTTAAGGTGACCCAACGTGCACTGCGCATGAAATATTGGCAAAAAAATTGTCCGAGCGAAATTAAAGTAGATATTGAGAAACTCAAATGATATTTACGATTTTATATGAGAAATTGTATAAATCTGAAATGTTTTTTTTTTCTTCGTATAAATTTAGTCCTAGCCAGAGGGTATTTTTTTTTTAATTTGAGAAAAACAAAACATCGGTTTGCGAGGTATATCTAATATTATACTGTACTCTAAAAATAAGCTAGGCAGGTTGTTTTGTTAGACATTAAATTTGAAACCCAAAAATAATACGATCCAACATGATGTACTCTGACAATCTACATTCTTTAAAAAAATGTTGACTTGGAAGTAGCTTTTTTCTCATTTTATTTGTTCATTTTTTCCGGCTGCTTCTGGTATAGTACTTTAGTCCCAGCGCAAAACATGCTTAATGCTGGTATTTTTTTAATACATTGATAGGCATCGGATGTTTTAGAAGAATGTACCAACAAATTTATGATCATATTTTCTTCATAATGCATCGTTTTTTGAGAAAAAGTCAATTTATTATCTCAAAGTCAACTAGTTTCGATTTATTAATATGCAAGATGTCCTGAAACAAATGGACTATAATTTCCTTTGATAAAAATTAACTGATTTTTGTGAAGCTACCTTAGTAATTACAGTTTTACTTAAAGAATAATCGGCCTTATTTATTTCATTTATTTTTCTTAAGATAAAACTCCACCAAAGAAATTTCGGATTTGAATAAATCTTGTTTATATAAAAAAATATTTCTTCAACTTCTATTTGTTATAATTTTTATTTTTCATTAAATTTCGATCATTTTTTGGGAAATTATACACGCATAGTCTATAGTCAAATTTATGCAAAATATTTTTTTATTAATATCTCTTCATTGTGCCAAATATACAAGTTTTCTTGAGGTATATAACAGTTTACAAGCTCATAAGTCATTTAGAATATGTTTTGTCATAGAATTTCCTGATATTTCCACGTACACTAAGAAAATTATGTACGGTATTATAAATATTATCAGAATTCTTTTAAAAAACTTTATGACTTAAGTTGATGAAAATCATTAAGTATGTCTCACAAGATACATGCTTTTGCAATAATAATGACACTGTTAAAACAGTTTTTGAACTTCTGAAAGTTCTGAGTAAAAATTTCATTAAATTTTAATTGGTGAGTGAAACAACTAAGAACTAATGTTAAAAGTAGAAAGTAAGTTTCATTACAAATACGTCAGCAGTTGAAAAAAATCTAAAAATTAATTTTAAAGTGCCATTATTATTGCAAACGATTGTACCTGAGCTATATAAAGTAAAAGCAGTGACTATAAAATTTGTCATAGTGGCTGGTATACAAATCATTAATATCAGCATTATAGTTGGACTTTACGCCAATAAGAACCGTCATCTTCTGGGAGATTTTTTTATGTATGTAATTATTGTCAAAAAGTGCGATCCTTCGTTTATAAAATAAAAGCCTGATGAAAAAAAAATTGTATAACTATTTTCTCATGAAATTTCTTGAGGAATCGTCAAATTCTCTATTTTAAATTTCTATTTAGGAAACATATATTATACTAAGTATGATTTGATTAGAGAATTATGTAGTAACCCGAAATTTAGCTGCAGTGAGATAACTCGAACGTAAAGCGAATCATTGTAAAAGCATTCCACTAAACAAGTCTTGCTTGCGCACGATATATTTTTAGTACCCATAGCCAGCAAAATAGTGTTCTTCAATGAGTCTTATTTTAGGATAGTTGGGATACTAGTTAATTACCTCGATTAGGGACTCTGCACAAAAATATTACACGCCATTTCCTTGAATAAATTAAAAATGTTTTCCTTTGGGGTTGCATCATTCATTATTTATTTAGGTATTCATTTAATATGTTTTTGGCTTTAGTCCGCAGAGTAGTTAGTTTTACACAAAAATCCACCAAAATCAATAATAACAAAGATACAGGGTGTCAAAATTGAAAAAATAAATCACATTTTTGGATTTTTTTAGGATAAGCCAAAGTAAATCGACTTATTTTGGTCGTAGCAGTATTATGCTGTTACAGTATGACCCATTACTTACGCAACAATTTGACTTTACTTTTAGATAAATTGCATCATGAGATTTATATGCGTTTTTCTCAGAAACCATTGCATTGCGACATCAACAAGGTGTACCTTTTTTAACTAGAAAAGATAGGGAAGAACATTTTTCCAATCCAAAATGAGATACAGTGTAGCACAAAAAAGTGGTAGCGATTTAAAGGGGTCCAAACCATCGTTGGTGGCAGATACACTAAAATCGTCGACATATTCGAATTTCTAATCCCAAGGAACCCCCCTATACCAAATTTCATAAAATACGGTCGATATGATCGAAAAATAATAAAAATGTGATTTATTTTTTCAACTTTGACACCCTGTAGCTCCGTTAGTATCAACTTTTGGATTAAGGTAAGTTAATTCAGCTTATTTTTATCCAAACTATCTACATCTGAAGTTTGGCCCATTCTTTACTGAACACCCTGTATAGTGTGTCAAATTAAATATGGGTAGGTACCTAATATTGATTTTAGATCATTGTATATAACCTAAAAAGTTGTTTTTTGTTAGTATAATACATTACGTTAATTTTAATGAATTTACCAATTTCCTCCCTCATATATTTCACTTCTACCATGTCCTATATTTATATCCTATTCCATAGGTACTTATCTTATTCCATATTTGGAATTGCAATATCTTTAAGATTTTTCATAAAAAGATTAATTTTATGACTGATGCATTTTGAATATAAACGCTCAGTAAAGAAAGCAATAACCCTCGCATTAACCTATTTCTTTAATAATAAATTTTATTGCCCAAAACTATTTTATTGTACAGAAAAAACTAAATGGTATTCCATATTTCGCGCTTTTCCTCAACCTACCTATTACATAACAATGCTTTGTGCTAGTAAAATGATGTTTTCAATGAAAGTTCTATGTGTTTTCTTAACTTTTATATAGAAAGAATCTGACAATGCATAGTATCAAAATTGTAACATAGAACTTTATAGATTTAAGACAGCAATATGCTAAGAAAAATATTCTCTTAAAATTGATAGTATTTATAGAAAAAGCTAAATAATCATCGTACGAGTAGTCAAAGTTTTTCCTATGATATTAACCAGTGCATTTCATATCGATCGTTAACTGACAAGATATTATTAAACGGAGCCTAATGTTTTGGCATTGAAATTATTTTTTTAAAAAGATTAATATTTTGAGAGTAGCATATGTTTTATAAATTTATTTATTTTCAAAATATAAAAGTAGATGTAGATGTAGTTTAAAAACCAACCAATTAATAACCCTGTGGCTATTTTTTATTAATAAAATGGTTGAATTCCATTGCTGCAAATGTAGTAAATGGTGATAAGACGTATTGTTCTGTTAATTCTTGGTAAGTTGGGAAACGGACAGATATTTGCTGACGTGAACATGATGTGAAAATTCTTACAAAATATGTTTTCGAACTACATAGAAACGCAGTTTTAAGAGCGGGAATAGATTATGATTTGTAAATAAAAACTCTTTTTCGGAGCAAGAAAACATTTAAAAAAAATATTTGCCGTTATCATCAACATGTTGACAGGAACGCACACTAGATTTGCCTGCAACTGCTGTTTTTTGCAGACTAATTTTGGAAGACCTCTTATAACACTTGTAAATGTTTTCGCCTTTTTATTTTCTGTTGTATACTTTGGCACTCTCCACCGAAGTACTCACTAGAGTTTTCAAAACATCTCGCACATTTTTAAGGTGTAATTAAGTATATAATGAAAGGCTTCATACACATTTTTACTGGTATTTAATAACGGTGCTCAATTTTATGATCTTCTTAGATCAATCAAAATATTAGCTATACGCTTTTTACGAGTATCTACCATTACTTGAGAAGTTTCGGAATTCTGCGTCAGGTAAATAATTGTTTAATGACACCAGTCAAGTAGATTTAGTCCGCCCTGCTAAGGTTTACCAGAAAGTACACTGAAAAAAAAAATTTTTTTTTCAGCAAACAATTCAGTTTATTTAAATATAGTCTATTCTCAGAAAACAAATCTTTTTTCTCTACTGATCAAGTTTTCGTCAAAAATAAATTGATTTATACGCTACAAAAATGTAATTTTTTGACGAGTATTTGTTTTAATGAAACAAATAGTTATTCCATTTGAACATCTCATGAAAACTTAATTTTAAAAAATGATCTGTATAAAAATAATTTTTTGAAATAAAAAATTGTTTCTTGATTGAAATTAATGTTGCATTTTTTTTAATGAAATAATGCTTTTATTTCATTCTTTTATTTTTATATTTATTTTCTTTATTAATTCTTTAAAATAATGACGATAGCTACACTTAAATACAAGTGCAAAATGCTCTGTATTTAAGTTGTGAAAATTAAATTTTAAAATCTTCAAACGTTATTTTCTTGAAATTTTTGTTATATAACACCATAATTTTTCATGATGTATGTCTTTCAAATGGCATGGTCAAAATTGGGGGTTGCTATTTAAAAAAATTGTCGATGACGTCATATATCGAACAACGATGACGTCAAAAATATGGGTCGTATGTCAAAAAGTGCCTGTTTTAAAAACAAAAGTGACCTTCAAGGGATTTTTTTCGAAAACTTCTCAATTTCAAAAATAATGAATTTATTCGTTACTTTTCGAAAGCACTGTATAATAAACCTGATAAAAAAAATGTTTCGAATTGAAAAGAGAATCCATGTGGTACTACTACCTCGTATATCGCAAAATATTTTTAAATCGTGCCGTGTTAACGTACTTATCACCCTGTAGAAATTATTTTATGATAAACTTCAAGAATTTGGAGTAAATCTACTTTAATGTATACCTACTCATACCGTGTATAATTTGTTCATGTTTTAAATATGATGAAAATAACTCAATTTATAATGTTTCGACAAAGATTTGGCAGCGCAACAACAAACTATTAATCTATTTCTTTGTTACGTATTTTTCTTAAAACATTTATTTTAAAAAATCGGTTTTATAAATGAACCTAAAAATAACACTGTTATTTGAAAAACATTTTATCATTAGAATATTTTTTCAAATTGCAAATTTTACAAAAAAAAAACGATTATAGGTTTTCTTGATAAATGTCTAGTAGGATCAAATCAGGACTATCGACAGGTCAGGCTAATGTATAAGGCACCGTATTATCCTTCAGTATTAACTCTTCTTGTACTTGACTATTTTTATGGCTACAAGAAAAACGTACTTATTTGTTTCTTTTTTTTTCATTTGGCCGTGAAAAACTATTCCATTTGGTTCGCGCTACAGTTCACTGGCCAAACGTCCATTTTCACTGATTTGGAAGCTGTCCACGCCTATAAATTCTACGTTCAAAACGGGCCGCACTGTTTAAATCAATGTATTATTACCGGCTTTACATAATACTTGACGTAAGTAGATGTATAAAATTTGGCAGACCATTCAACTCCAAATTGAAAGCTAGTAGTGTAACTTATCCTCAGAAGTGATAATTCGTGTTTGTTTCGTACGGATTTTTCACTAATTTAATTCAAGAAAATATAATAAATAAAATTCTTAGATTTAAAGAAATGGTGAATGCGCCTGGTTCAATCGTAGCGTATTTTGAGCCGCTACTCAAAATATATCAAAAAGTCTATATAAATACTTTCTTTTCAATTCATATATTTTGTAACTTGATATAATTTTTACTATGAGAACTCTCTACAGACACCAACAACTTTTGAAAATAATACAATTTCTATGTATAATTAAAATAAACGTTCTTATTAATCACTATAAGATCCGGTTCTCTTTGATCGTACCAAGTCCATCACATTTTACAGTTTCAGAGGTCCTGAAATAGCCATTTGAACTGCTCGAAAACAATTTCCGAGAAAACGGTCCGAAATTAACGGCAGAAAAATTGATTACTGGTTAGTTATATAAATGTTTGGCAAACTAATTTCCTTCTAATAATTTTCATAAAACGGCGTTACGCATAAAAATTCGAATCCTCACAATTTCAGTCAAACACATAAATAAGATTGCCGGTTGCCAAAAATATATCTCGTGACTCAAGACCCGTTCTGTGGTCAATCCAGAGGCGTAGTTAGGATATTTTTATTAATTGTTCGGAAAATATCGACAGATATCATAATAACTATAATAAACAAAATGTCCGACGAGAAAACGTATTTTCAACTAAAAATAAACGTTTATAAAGCGTTAGTTACGTTTAAATTACATAGAAATTAAACAGTTAATAAACGTTTATGGAAAAAACGTTTTATTTAGACTTTTGTTAACGTTTTATATAAAATATTTTTCAACATAAAAAAATATGGTATATTTTTTCAAATTATGATAATTCAGTGATGATTAGTTTTATACAAAACAGCCCAATTTCGAGAATCAACTACTCTGTGGGCGGATGACCTGATCTGTCGACCAACCAGCTGTGAATTTACACCCAGAAAACTTATAGCAGACAGCCAGGTCCAGAGAGTCCAGGTGCGGGTGACTAGACATATACCGAAATCGAGCTTGTTAGCTCGCTAGGCCGATGATAGTCGTGACTGCTTGATTTTATATCCAATCTATAAAAGGATATAAGTATAGAAGCATATAGTGCATGATATATAAGTGTCTACATCTACTGGCCATTGGATTATATTTTGTCGATTTGGACGTATATACAACGTGAAGTAAATTAATTAAATTATATACATCGTGAAGAAAACGTTACAGAAAGCATTATTTTTCTATGTTAATTTCTACCTTCAGTTGAAAACATGTGTAGTGTCAACGTATTTTATTCGTTTTATTTTTTATGTTAACTAAAACGTTGCATAGAAAACGTGTTATTAACATTTGGATAATACGTTTAATATATTACATTCACATATTTATGCATTTAAAACGTTTATTTCTACGTTTTATAAACGTTGCACTTAACGCGCAGTTACCTAGATATTAAAAAGTCAGAAAGAATGGACCAACACTAAGCTGGAGATACTAGACACCAACATATTTTGTTTGCACTCATCATACTTTACAGAAATGTCGCTGGTTTAAGAAATACTACTCATTACTTATTTTTTATGTTAACTAAAACGTTGCATAGAAAACGTGTTATTAACATTTGGGTAATACGTTTAATACATTACATTCATACATCTATGCATTTGTAGATTTTTAACTTTTTTAAAGCATATCTCAACAGATAAAAAAATATGTTTTGATTTACCTAAATAATATGGTGAAACTAGCGCCCTCCAGGAGCAACGTCAAATTAAGCTTCAAATTCGTAGAATACAATTTAAACCTTGAACACCCTGTATAATACATTTGTGTACAACAGTCTATTAAACGTTATAAAAAACCGTACATTTTTAGTGTTCACTTCAACCTCTAGATGAAATGCGAATAGTAATAACGTGTTTTAAACGATATATTTTATACGTTTAAATTTTTAACTAAAAAAAAAAACGTTGAATATTTTGAAAACGTGTGCCTATTGGGTTGAAACAGATAAACACATCTTTAATTTAATATTAGAATCTCTATTATAAACATTTTACAAAAAACAGCAAATAAACTATTTACTTGTAATTTTCGATCTTCGATAAAAAAATCGCAATCGTCGTGTCCCTTCCGCGCATACGCCGCTGGTGAGAAATGCAAGTTGGCAGCAATTTTGTGTTCCAATAACCTGACAGATATGCGAACCTAGTCTCCGTATCACTATAGCTTTGATTTTCAGTCCCTGCTGTGTTATTTTTATTCCGGACCAAAACCGAATGAGACAAGCTAAAAATATGCAAGGCCCCCGTAAACAACTATCGTACTACTAGGCTCCAATTGGACTTTCTAGAAGAGCTTAGGGCCTTCGCTGTGACTAATTGGGCCGAACTTAAGTGGACGAAAAAATTCCTCCGTGTTTACACTCGGATGTCGCGAAATTCTTGATCTATATATTGCCAAATCGTTGAACTGACCCGAAAAAATGTTTTTTATTCATACCACGAAGAAAAATATGTACGTGATTTCATATACAGCGTATGGATAGTGTTTTCCGAAAGCAACGGATACATTCCATAAAATTGTTGAAAAAATACGTTGATTTTTTTTTACAAAGTATTATATAAAGATGTGTTAATAATTTATGTTCTTAACTGATCTTACACAGTAAAAACGGAATTACACATTTTAACGCAAAAGAACACAACTGTGTTAATCGAGAATGGATCGAATATAGCCTGGAATGTTCTAGATGACGTCAAAATAAACGTATTACAAAATTTTAATTTCAAAAGCAAACAGGAACATATATAACAAACTAAATAGGTAGATGAGCTTCCGTATCAATAATATATTATTTTCAGAATTATAGTGTTTCAGTAATAATAAAATATATGTATTTTACTTTTTATGATTTTATTAAAAATATATAATTCAGTTCAAATGAACAGCAACCAAGATTTCTATCAAAATTAAGGGGAAAATAATAACGTTCTAGTAAATTATAAACTAACGAAACAACAAACAATAAACAAAGATGTACTTAGGCGCTAGGAGTTCACTAAAATTAACGGGTAGTGTTCTGAACGTATTATTTTCTTTCTCTGAAGTTACAAGAAAATCAGAATACATTTTATATAAAGCATATAAAAAAACACACCCTAAATGTGTACCTACACTAAAAAATCATTTACACATTAACTTTTTTACAGTATAGCAAAACTTGTTTATTGGTCAATTTCCATCGCTGTTTAAATGAAATTCAATTTATGATCATCGTTCATATATTGTTTTAAATTTTGATACTGCATTTCTAAAACCCATAGCAATTTTCACAAGGCGTTCTGAGTTCAAATATTGGCACTTTTATTGGGATATATTGGTACCTAAATACCTAATATTTTGATTTTGAAATATTTTGCAATGATTCTTCGAAAAATCCATTACTTTCACGAAGGACAGTGCGAATGTAGCTGCGATACGTAGTTAATATATACACGTTGAAATTGTTTACGTTTATTTTTTCTTTTTATAAACGTAAAATTATTGGTATCAAGTGTAATGTTTACATTGAATCTCTCTTAAACAGATATCTGTGGCTTTGTTTAAACAGTTGATTTATTGACAGCTTCACTGGTACAGTTTAGATTTTGCTGTCAACTAAGCTGACAGATTATTTTTAACAAAATTAAATCTACTGGACACAGATAAACACTGCCATACATTTTTTGTATACGCTCCCAAAAGCGAACCGACAAAAAATTCAATTTGTTTAAACATGATTTATTCTAAGAAGTTATTTACAAATATTGAAAATAAAATTTTAACTTTGACACCCCGTATCTTTTTTATTATGCGACTGTGGTCTCATTTTTGCTACTTCATTTAGAAACACCCTTTATACCATTATGTTTATCAAGAGAGAACCAGCATTTCTCGTATTTTTTCAAAATTGCTCCGTTACCACCGGTTGCTCAGACGTCTTCCATCCATTATCGATTAAGTAGGTAAGTACAACTTTCATACGCCGCACTATTTTTAGATTAATTGGGAAAGTAAAAATGTACGAAAATAAATTTCTAATAAAAACCGCCGTGTAACCGCTTCACTTGACATTGATATTTGAAAATTTCATGTGCCAGAAGTCTACAATTCAATGTTAATAAAAGTTTCGTTCGCTAAGATTAAATCTGGACGCTATTTATTTGGATTTCTTAAGAGCATCCTCGTACATTTTATTAAATCGTCTGTGTACGTGAAAATACAGCTGTCCTAGTATCCATTGTAAAATCAAAAACAAAATAAGATTTAAAGAAATTCGTCGGGCGGGGAATAGAAAATAAGTCGCTGTCTTAAAATTATATGGTTCTGTTACTGGTTAATTTTGACACTGTTACGATATTCTTTGGGTCATCTAGAACCTATCCTATCTAAATAATGTACAATCGTTTACAATAATAATGGCAGTCATTAAAATGAATTTTGTAATTTCTTTTGAATTGCTGACGTATTGGTAATGAAATCTACTTTAAATTTTTAACTTTAGTTATTAGTTGTTTCACTCACCAATAGAGAATTAATAAAATTCCTGCTCAGAACTTGCAGAAGTTCAAAAACTGTTTTGAGAGAGTATCATTTTCATTACAAAAGCACATACCTAATATTTCTAAGTTATATGAACATAAAACACATTGAACTTTGTTTTGAAACATCATTTCACTAACCCGAAAGGTTATGTCATGCAGAAAAAAAAATGGCGTGGTTGATTTAAAGCTATAAAGGGTCGATTCTGTATCTTGCTGTTAAATTTTAAAGGCTCCCTAAAATTGCTAATGTGAAAATAATTTTAAAGGCCTGTTTTTTGGAGTACTTCAAATTTCCTGGATATAGTTTCTGACTATTGATAATATCAGAAAAATCAGGTGTTCCTTCTGCTGGTCGTGAAACAATTTTAATATGCGTTAATTGTAGCTATGCCAATTACATTATCTAGTAAATTGAATCCCTTTTTAAACAAATCTTTTTGTATATTGTTTTGTGGAAACTATACATTCATGTAAAAAATGTGTAGTAATTATGTTTGATACTTCAGCAACACAACTGCTGGTTGACTTAAAGCAAATGAATAGCCATGGCCAATAGATACCTGCTAACTACCATCATCAAAAAAATGCATAGCAATTAGAATTCTCAATAATTTCGTAATACCCGTATGTCTTTACCGTTAATCCATATGTAATTCAATTTGATGTATTATTTGCAGACATACATCTTTACTAAAGCGAAAAATTTTAAGAATAGGGTACTGGGCATCTCAAAAAGATTACTCCTATGCGCAAATTTCTTCGAATACGTAAATATGTATTAGAGGTACCTATTTATACATGCCATACAGGTAGCTACTTATTAGTTTCAAGTAACAAATTCAATGAAAATTTGAACAATATCAACAACTTGGTGCTTACCTTTTTTGTCTACGCTCCATGTTTTGTTCTACTAATTGTATATATGCTATATTCCAATAAGTAAATTTACCATTTTATAACAAAAATTGAATTATATATACTAAATTTCACTTACAAATTGTAGCTACAATGTGCAAGTTCTCATAAAAATATGTTCTTTTTTCGATTTCCTGTCAAAACTATATATTTTATGTCATTTTAAAGTCCTTTAATAATTTAGCAGGTAGGAAATAGTAGGGTTTAACATTTAACGCCTATATAAGATAAATTTTAAATAATTCGTATTTTACAGAATACCATTTAAAATTTAAAGAGCTGTAAAAATGTTAACACCTTATTAAAATTAACACCAGAATACAGGACTGATCCTTAAGAAAGTTGATATTGCGATAATTTTGACACCAGAATTATTTGATACATATATCGAATATTGGTGAATCTTTCATTTACTTTGTGATTATGCGAAATAAAAACTGTTTGGTAGATAAGGATTGGAAGAAAGTCTAGTTATTTCGTTTGTTAGAATTCTTATGTGTATATTATCATGTTTATAAAATTATATACAAAATGTAACACAAATATTTTAAACGTTAAAATTACACACACTTAACCCGCCCGAATTGAGTAATCAATGAATCAGTCAAGCACAAGTCATAACATTCCTATAGTTGTTACTGGTTTTCAACATTTTGCCAAAATTTTTATTTGGCAAAAAACCAATGTCTCTTCCTTGTAATAGCAATTTCTATAAATAGGATTTCTGTTTATTTATGGTTTTAGTCCACCCTAGACCACTCAAAAATTGTTACATAAACCGTTATGTCTCGTGTTTTATATTTTTTCGTGGATCACAAACGACATAATTGGGTAGTTGTGAAAAATGTCTCTAGCATATAAAATTTTATTTTTTATTGTTCCAAGTTTTGGAAAAAATTAAAGTTCCCTCTGTATTATAGTTACTTTTTTAACTATGTGCTTGTACACATTTTACACAGATTTTATGGTTTTTTTAATGTTCACTCTCCCATTTTGTTTTAGATCAAAAGAATTTCTTTTATAAATAACTTAGCTTCAGTGCAAAGCCGTTTCTAGTCCATATTTTTTTATGTTGAAGTGTTGTTTAAGTATTTCATTCAATGGACAGAAATCTGGACCACCTTCCTTTGGGAAGGATTCCGTGTAACTGGAATGGAGCTTCTCAAATGGATGCGCAAGCATACCTAACTTAATAAGGTGGTGGTACAATGTGTTGTCCGTCTCATTTCCTCTTATACAACTGATAACGCTCGCTCCGATTTAGAAAAACTGTTGCCATGTCTAGAAATAATCTCAACGGACCACTGCAGTTCAAAACAGTATTGTCGTCCGTTTATTGTTGGTCTTTCACATTTTTCCAACTTTTTCTTTCAGTTCCGTACGTCAAAACTTCAACTGATGAATAGGGACAGTGAGGGGTATCCCTAAATCCAGGATTTTTGTCGATTTTCGGCAACAATGCCACCGTGCCCCCATTTTTCATTCCTGACCGACACTTGTTTTCGTTGCCAGCGCCTTGTTTAAAAATATATTTTTTTTATAAGCTTATATTTAGAGAATGTGACGTGGTGAAGTTCAATAGCAAATGTTCTGCGATAGAATTGTTACGTTACTTTTATAAATTCATTGAATATCTTTCCAGCACGTGTCTTGAAATAACGATTTCGCATCTGATAGAGAAATATTTATTGGTTTTTCGAATATGTTTTGCATAAACAGCGATAAGCTGTCGAGGGAATTACTTCGGCTGACTGATTTATCAAAATGTTTCTCTATTTTTTGATACTGTATGTGTTCTTTAATATCTCGCGCATACGTACGCTTGTTTGTTGATGGAGAAATTTGAATCTGCAATTTTGTAGGATATGCCAAACATTTTATCAGAACACGTAGAATAATTATTATTACCCAAGTAAGAACAATTACCTTATAGAACCATCCCGTTTATTGATTGCTTGTACCGAAAAATCTTTTATGAAAATTCGTACAGCATCCATACTGCTGAAATATTGATACAAACATAAATAGATAACAATCATCTGACAAGAAAGACATTTAAGTATAATACAAGCATATACATTTTTATTTAATGTATTTATTAACACAATAAACATTTTTTTTATTAAGAATTATTTTAGATGTTGTTTAAAACATTTGAGGATGTTGATAATAAAAAAGGTACAGTGTGTCAAAGTTAGAATTTAAAATACTATTTTTAAATTTTCGAAAAAATAGCTTTTCAACATCAGCTGCATAGTTCATTGTAATATTTTAACGTAGTAGGCGCCAAAATTCTCTTGCAAATTGGATATGTTGAAGGTAAATCGACAAGCAACAAAATTTGCACTGGTGTAAAGTGGTAGGTATAGTAGTATTTTTCAACATGTAACGCTTTTAAAATGGAAGTTATACTGAATCTTGCGGCTCCAGATAATCGTCCTGAATTAGTTTGTGGATAATTCGCAATGTGAATAAATTTTTCTTTTTTTTTTCTTTAAATTCCTAAACAGATTTTTTAAATTGTTGATTATCAATTTGTAATTCATTTCGAAATCCTCCCGAATATTCTCGTCGTCCAACGCGTCCATTGACATTTAATTGCCAACAAATAGCAATCACATTTCTGATGAGGATGAAAAATTATTGTTTCTGAGGATTTTTCGATTTTGTAACATAAATTTTGTCTAATGATTGTTAAAATTTAACTTATTATTACGTTAAAATATTGTACAATGAACTATGCAGCTAATTGTTGAATAGCTATTATCTAGAAAATGGGCAATTTCTAAGACTAATAAGTATACCAACATATTAAGAAATTCTCATATCCAAAAACATCTATTTCCAAAATTTTCAGTTGATACAGTCAAACACAGTGTAATTATTATAAAAAATCACTTTTTAATTTTCCAATTTGACATCTTGTATCTTTTTTATTATTACGGACCACCCTGTATATGACTGCGAATAAAGTTTAGAAACCAAATATTCACAATGTATTCTCCAAGTTAAACCAATTTTATTCAATATGGTTTCACAAGGAACTTTTAGTGATTATCTTAATTTATGTGAGGTTAAAATCGATGTGTCTTCCGCAAAAATGCGTAAAATGGGAATTAGATGATGCCTTATCAAGATCATTTATATACAATAGAAATAATATCGGTCCCAGTACTGAACCTTGTGGAACTCCTATGTCTACTCTCAGAAACTCGTGTTATTATTGTCACAGAATTTACCCCGCTCGCACCCAATTCGACGACTGTGGTATAGCGAAACGCTAGATTGCCCCGATCGCGATTCTGGTAAACAAACAAATAATGCCGTGTATCGAGGCGTCATATTGGGAACCGACGAGAACGACGAGAATCGTTCGATAAGTGATTAATTAACAGATTGTTTTTCTGGTAAAAAAGAAAAAGACGGATTGGGAAATCCATGACATTATTATTGCTTTTTAAGCTCATATGCTATAATGTTTGAAAAATGAACCAATCCATGTTAGTGCAACGCCATCATGAGAACGATGGTTTGTGATGAAAATCTACTATTTATTTTACTAAAAACAGGTACATATTTATTAATATAGACAGTAACTAACGTAGAATTGAACAATATAATAAAATTAGGCCGCTGAAGCAGTTACTTTAAAACTTATTCTTCATGTCATGGTCTTTGTCCACTAGAGCTTTCTCGTAGTAACTGTAATCGGTAAAATAATCCATTAAATTTTTATAGTTGCGGTCGTCCTCTCTAGAGCTCTTTCCGTTAACAGCATCTTTGTTTTCCGTATCCGTTTCGTCTCTGTTACTCTCCTTTTCCTTATTGTCTTTGCTAAGTTCCTCGTTCTGCCTCTCCTCCTCCAACTGTTTATTTTTCTTAGAGAACATCCATCTGAACAGTATTTGACAGATCTCCTCGACCATCGATATCAGTCCAATGACAGAAATACCTTGAAAGAGGTTTATTGGTTAATGTGTCACTTATGGAGTCTGGGATATTACCTAATAAGAAGCCTAGAGACCCTCCAATATCGGACAAGAACTGGTTCCAATCGTATCCAACAACTTCACTCAACTTGGTGACCAGGTTGGAACTGTAGTACAACGTGAGCATGCTGTTGGGCGTGTTTAGTTCGTCCATTTCTCTTCTATTTACTATTTTGGTGCTGTAGATGGTTATGTTGCAGTTCATGAGGCAGTTGCAGTTCTTCACGTAAGCTTCTCTGGAGCTGGAAAAAAAGTAGACGTAAAACCTTTGGATATCTCAATATTCCACACTCACTTCCTTAAATCCGCTATTAAATTTCGTACGCTTATAAAATCCGAACATTGAGGATAAGAGACGTTTTCGGGCAATGTTAGCCACGGTAGTGTGCATCCAGCTGTTGCCGCAACTTGCAAATGAACGCAGCACTCTTGACACTATAAATAAAGGTTGATCAATATTGACCGGTCATTAACTTAAATGAATTTTATAGGGTGTCCGGAAATTTCGCGCAGATCAATTTCCGGTCTGGTCGCCATGTCGTCGATTTTGCTTTCTTATGTTTCCAGAGACATATACTAAGGTTAAAGTAAAGATTAAAAGTTACTTCTTAAGAAGATAACGATATGTCAAACGTCAAGGAAGCTAAACTGACGACGTTGCGACCAGTCCGGAAATTGTTCTATCAAAGTTAGAATAAATTAGTTAAATGTCTATTTTTCTCATAAAAGGTTGTCTTTCAGCTTTTATCTTGTATGAACGAAGCATATAAGATTTAAAATTACCGTCAAAGCAATATGACAGCTATAATTCAATTGTTTTAATAGTATACGTTGCTCAATCTTAAAAGAAATGATGATTTTTAGACTACCATACGTTAGAAACTTGAAACAATGTAAATACTGTATCACAAAAACGTTATACCTATACTATTAATAATCGGAATTGCCTGTTTAGAGATTGCAGTAGCCCAGCGATGTAAAGGTTGAAAATACTACATGACGCACCTATTACCAAATTTTTTTAGGTAAGTTGTAAATCAACTTGTATATATTTAAAAAATATGCAAGCACGACTTCCTCATTGACTGTCCGTTTTACTCACCAACTGTTAAATTTTGCAAATTCTTTTTCGTAAACTCGACTAACTTGTGAGCTTGTGATTGTGGATAAAATGTACTGCGTTCGTGTTTTATCCACTTAAGAAAATTAATCCCTCCAACTACATTTTGACGATATTAAACATTCTTGCGTGCTTTAAAAATTTCATAAAATAATAAACCACTATTATAAAATCGAGCTAAACAAAGTACATACTTTAGATCTGCTGTAATTCACATCAGTCACACAGGGAACATCGTTAGTTGAAATCCTACCATAAGTTTGCACGCTTAGGACCACGTTCATTTCCTCGGCGGACTCCAAATAGAGGAACTCCAAGAAACTATCCTTCTGATCTTCTTCATCTAAAATAATAATGATTACCACCGCCATTATAATTCATTAATAATATCCCTACCCCTCATTCTAATCACGAGGATTAGCCTAGAAGTCGAAGACTTGTGCGGGAGAGGGGACGGCATATTATTATTAAGCAGGTGTCGCATTTGTGTTATTTGCGCATTAGAACAAGATATTTCTTAAACTGTGATATTGCGATTGCTTACAAGTTAAAATTTCGTTGTGGTCGTGCAGATATATTTCAAACCCATAGACGGACTCGGCATTTTGGTCTAATTTCCTAGTGCCCTCGTTATGGCTCAGATAGAAAAAGTATCCTCCACCGATGGAGAACGCCCCTGACTGAACTTGGGGCACCAAAGTGTGACACAAACCTTTCATCAGATGATGTGCTGACGTGATGGCTAAATCTTGAAAGTAATGTGAAATATTTCGATAGTTCTCGTAAGATTGTTAACTTACTGGGATTGGATCCTACGCCCGCGTAACCGTACTGGACGAAAATCTCGTCGAATGTGTAAGAGGTATTCTCGAGAAACTCTAGTATGGTAAAGTTGTCGAAAAGAAAGTCGGCAAATGCATTGCGCGCATCCAATGACCTACTAGAACTTAATCCAAACGTCTGAAAGAGAAAAATGTTCTGAAATAATGCCTCTAGTTACTGATAATACAGGGTGTTACAGAATGATGTTAAGACAATCTAGGGACAGGTTAAATGTTTAAAAATAAGAAAAAAAGTTTATATAAACATGGGTCCGGAAATGCCCCCTTTTCGAGATACAGGTTGTTTAAAATTTTCTGACTGAAATAAACACAACGTCAAACGTCTTGGACTCCCCCTCATTCATGTTAAAGAAATCTTTTTATCAGAAAAACCAAATACATTTATAAAAGCATATTGTTTTCTGAATCTTTTTAGTGAAAAGAATATGTTCCATAAACTGAGTGCTTAGAAAAATAAAAACCAGCAAATGTGTGACATTTTTTACAAAATTTATTAAATCAAAAAGAAGTAACAAAGCAAGTTCTCTACTTGAGTAATAGTCGGTATGACCTCCACTATGTTCCAATAGCATATTGACACATCTGTGCATTGAGATAATCAAGCAGTTAACGATCTCTTGCGGAATATTGTTCCATTCCTCTTCTGCCGCCACGACTAACTCATCTGCAGTCTGAGGGCGAGGAATATGATTATGAATGGCTCTAGCAACGAAATCCCACATGTTTTCAATAGAATTCATGTCAGGAGAGTTGGCTGGCCAATCTATACTATTAATGTCCTCCTTCGAGTGTCTCTTGAACCCTTCTTGCGGGATGTGGTCGAGAGTTGTCGTCCATAAACACAACATTTTCACTTAATTCATTACATAAATGGTAGATAATGGCCATAATAACTTGTTAGGTGTAAATTTGACTGGTCATATTCTGTGGAATGATAATTAATGGGGTGCGGTGGGGTGCGTAAAGAATTGTACGAACACTGAAAAATCAGGAAAATGTTTTACAAGCGATTGAACTAAATCCTGCAATAAGTATAAGGCGTCTGGCAGATCAATTAGGGAATATGTACCATGTTAATGCATGGTGAATCCTTCAAGAGCAGCTGCTATATCCTTATCGTCTGCAGAAAGTTCAAGACCTCTTTGAAGTTGATATTCCATTCAGACGGCAGTATTGTCAATGGCTAAGCCAAAAAAAAGCAGAAAATCGGCAATTTGTTTCTTTCATTTTATTCACGGATGAAGTTTCATTTACCAGAAACGGTGTTTTTAATTGTCACAATGAACATTTTTGAGGGGATGGAAATCCATACATTATTCATGAATAGCGACACCAGCAGTTTTTAGTCAATGTGTGGGCAGGAATTATTGGTTTTATCATTTATTTTGCGAAAAATTTTGATGAACAAACATATCTGGATTTTTGATGCTGTGGATATCCAAAAAAACGATCAACATTGCTTTCAGTCGTGATTTGGACGTTCTCGCAGTCGTTGACCGCTCTCCACCCTTTTCCACCCACTGCTGACTTTGTTTACGGGTCTCGAGGCCATACTCAAATATCCAGGTCTCATCTCCAGTGATTATCCGACTCATCCAGTCTCTACCGTCGCTCCGAATGCGGGACAACAAATCCTCGCAGATCGATTTTCGCATGTCTTTCTGTTTACGGGTGAGAACTTTTGGCACCATCTTTGTGCAAACGTTTCACATATTCAAATTTTCGTGTAACATCGGCTTCTTTGTTGATGTTTAACTCGTCAGACAACGCACGAATGCTTAGGCGCCGGTCAGACGCGATCAGTGCACGCAAACGCTCAACATTAGCGTCAGTACGAGAGGTGACGGGAGTTCCTTCGCGTGGATCGTCTTCTACCGATTCACGCCCCTCCTTGGACCGTTTTGCCCATTCAAACGCGTGTTTTCGACATGCACTCGGCTCCATACACCACCTGCAATTTTCGAAGGATTTCCGCCAGATTTCACTAAAAAAGTTACTTCCAAAAAATACACACAAACCAAACGTGCTATCGACTTCAACCTTGGACTGAAACTAAAAGGAAGGTCCCCCCTTTCTAGAAAAACCTTGGCACACGATGCAGTCTTGCCAGTTTGCGAGTTATAACTAAATTTCCGGAACTTAATTACCACACCTCGTATTATTTAAGAACAAAGAAATTGTAAACAACCTGTAACTCGAAAACTAGGCATTTCCGGACCCATGTGTGTATATATATTTTTTCTTATTTTTAAACATAGAACTTAGTACTCCTTTTGCGCACAGCACACAATCTGTGGCTTCTAGGGATGTTATTTGAGGATCTGAGTTAGATTACTTACTGGGAACAGTTCCGTTTTATATGCTGGTCTTCTGCAGATTGTCAAGGATGGATATTTGATGGTATCATTGAGGTAGAAATTGTAGTGTGTCGATACAGGGGGGTGAATGATTTTCCGCACACATTCAGCCAACTGAAACACGAAACAAACGGTTGAATCATAGGAAAAGTAAACGGTTTTATCTATTTTCAGTACTGAACTTTTTTAATTTTTGCGTTTTTTATGAAGGTAAAAGCTTTCCGTTTAAAGTGGATTAGTGAATGTCGGAACTAATTAAAAACGAAGCGTATTAACGCATAATATCCTAAATAAATTTCATCATATAATATCTCTTATCTCATGATTTACAGATAATTTGGTTCTCATCGGCACCGTGACAAAAGGAGTACGAGCTTAGTAACAAATTATGTAGATATAACATTTTATTGACTTACTTTATTTATCAATGAAAAGCAAAATCGAACAAAAGAAATCTCACTAAATACCGATCAGAGTTTTCTGGATGCTATAAAAGCTGAAAAATAAATTCAACTTATCCACTGAGTTCATTTTTTCAGTGAACGTAAATCTAAATAAATTTAAAGAGGAAAAACTCGTAAAAGTCTGTGAAAAAGTAGCTCTTTTGAACTGAAACTGATATTTTGAATACTTACTAGTAGTAGTACTGAAATATGATTCTAGTTTGTTCGAATTTCGAATCACAATCTTTTTGTTTCTAAAATGCTTACGAAAATTCACTTGCTGCAATCGCTAAACCCAGAAATCTTGTATTTTACCCTTTCTATTTAATTTTTATTTTTATTACCAAATCCATATGAATACATAATAGGATATTGTTGTATTGTCAAACATTAGTCGTCATATTACTAATTGAGTTCATTTATGATTAAATTTGCTGAAAAATCTGTAAAATGGAATCTAATGAAGATTTAGGAATGTGTCTACCAACGTTTTATGGATTGGTGAAAAGAAAAAAGCATGAAGTTGTATTCAGAAGATGCATTGATGGTGTATTTATCAAACTTGGCAAATAATATGAAGCCGTCAACGCTTTGGTCACAATATTCACCGTTGCGTTCAACGTTGGATATAAAGAAGGGGATTGATATAAGCAAATATTCAATGCTACGTGCTTTTCTCAAGAGGCAAAATGAGGGATATGTACCAAAAAAAATGACGAGTATGTACAAAGGAGCAAGTTGATTGATTTTCGAATAGTGCATCTGATAATAATTTATATTTCACGATGAAGGTAAACCCTTTAAAAATAAGAGAACGAAATGTTTAAAAAGCTTCTTCATAGGTAGTCCTAATATTGGGGATTGCAGGAGCATGCCGTTCTGATGAATTAGTCAATTTAACAATTGATAATGTTGAGGATGTGAAATCCGCTTTCATTATAAAAATTTCCAATGCCAAAACCAAGATACTACGTTCTTTTACTGTGCTGGAAGACAATTATTTAAGTTTTTATCAAAAATATGTTGCTTTACGCCCACCCGGATTGGTAGAACGTTCATTATTTCTCAGATACGGTAGTAGAAAGTGCCATCGAATGGTGGTCGATATTCATAAAATCAGTGCCTTCTCGCAAGAAGTGACAAAATTTTTTAAGCTGGACAACTGAAAAGAGTACAGTGGACGAGTATTACGACAAACGTCTGCTACTCTTTTAGGTGACAGTTGTCTTAAGAGATCACGGAGGATGGAGATCGAGTACTGTGGCGAAAGGCTACAATTAAGACACACTTTTGAATAAAGAAAAATTGCGAAAAGATTACTAAAAGTTGATAGTGGTAATGACAAACCAAGCACCGTTATCATTTCTGATTACACAACATCTGAAAATAATATAACTATTTATGAAAACGTGTTGGACTGCTTTGAGGATTGCTCCAAGAATGAAGGTAGTCGCAGTTTTAGTTGTTTATTTATTTTTAATACTTGTGCATTTAAATGTAGATAAGCAAATATTACTGTAAATATTGTTGAATAAACTTTTATAAATTAAACTTGATTAACACTTTTAATGTAAGGATTGAACGTGTCAACATTAGCTTCTAGGATTAAAAGTGAATATTTTTATTACTAAGACAGTCAAAAAATGTCATAGTTTTGTGACGGTTGGGAAAAAGTTTTATTTTTATTTTCTGTAATAATATTGTTAAAAGTATGTTTTATGTACATTAACACTAGCAAATTGCGAACTTATACGGTATATCGTACCTGGTAAATTGTGAAAACCACACATCCCAGCAAAACGATGAACTTCAACATACGCTTGGGTTCAGTCAGGAACTTCTTCTTCAGCACGAGACCCATGTTTTTATTTCGCGTACCATAAAACTAATAATCCCTTTCAGATTTCGCTGTTTATCTACGGCTGTCATGGTCGTAAATTTTTTAGTTCATTAGTTTGTCGGGCAACTTTATCTGTCATCGTTTTATTGCACCGTACCAATAAACCCGCGAATTTATTGGTAGCGCTATGTACGGACGGATGTAGATAATAAGTGATTTCTGAAAATCCGACAATTAGAATGTTGCTCGTTCCTTTGTTGATACTGCATTATCCAACTTTGCCAAAAACAGTCAACCGAATAATATATTTTCCTTTTTTTTTAAATGTAGTAGTTGGTCTCCTTTAAGTCAAATATCTAATTATGTAAATTAAAATTATTTTAAATTAAATTTCGACAATGTCAAAAGTGATGTTGATCTGTGAAGAAATATATTATAAATTATAAACATTTATTTACTTAATCCAAAAATGTACCCTTCATGTTATTCACCAGCATATCTAGATATTTGGTATCAGAGAACGAATATATGACTTCATTGATAGAAATTGTGGGAGATTTGATTTATATTAGCTTACTTTTACAATACAGTAAATAATTTACAAAAGCTAATGATAAAGAATATATAAAAATCGAATTGTCAACAACCATTTAAGCAGGGAATACACATGCCTGTCATCTGCACAATGGCATTCAAGGAACTTGCAAAAAGCAGCTGTGTTCCTCAATAAATTGTATTGAACCTTTTCTAAATCTAAATATATTTTTTAAATTCATCAGGCAAATCAAATTACTTACATTTTTTATCCTTCTTCGTTGGATGTTTTGATTTAAATTTTACAACTAACTTACTTTCGATGTGCATTTATGAAACCGCTTATTAAATATAAATTTAATAAGCCGTAAATTTTCAGAATTCAAATAAAATATGTTAAATGTATAATAAGAATTATATATAAAAAAACAATAACAAACTTCATCTTTCTGGTTAAACATTGCATGTATCGAAAAACATAAAATTATTTAATTCCACACTTTCATAAAGTTTTCCGTAAATTATAACAGTTCTGTGATTTTTCTAAAGTTATAACACGTTTGTACAAAGATTATTTTTGTATATTTAAAAATTTCTACATTGCTTGGGAAAAGAATCCTGGCACACGCTGTATGTACAGCATCTTTCGATTATAAGCTAAATATTTAGTTAGGCAGCCTTGCATTTTCTATTTTCATCAGAAGAATCGAGTGACGTCAGAATTTCAAAATTACTTTACCTTGCCAAAAGTAAAAAATTCAGACATACGAGTAGATATTACACTGCCACTTGTTTACATTAAACGTAGCTAAATTATATTCGTACGTACTTTAAAAAAGGACAGTACCTAAATTTTGCGCTACCTTTCTTAATCGAACCGTGCTAAAACTTCAAAACATTGACGGGATTTGCTTTCATTCTGTTCTTCTCCATGGCTGTTATTAAATCTAAATTAGTGCCTCTATCAGATAAGAATTGATTGTAAAGTGTGGCTGTTTTGTCAACATAATAAACATACATCTGATAGACGATTATTAAAACTAATGATAGAGTCCTCTAAAATGTACGTATTTATTTCGTTAAACAAATATCATTACTACACCATTCGTAGGGGATACAAAAAAATCATCGATTTGTTTCAAAATGTCCACCGTCACAAGATGCAGTTATATCTTACTACTACTGTTCATACGCAGTACCAAATTGTGTCCTATAAACGATACTATAGCTAGAATGATTCCGGATCATATAAAAAAAAGTAATTTTTGCCTAGTGAATACGAACATGACTTTCGACTTCCCCGCATCCCGTTTTCACGGAAAAAACGGCACGTTTTGGAAAAATCCAGGTAAGGCACGCTTCATGCCAGATTTGTACATCATCGATCTATCAAATGGAGACCTAGAAAACGTATTGTTCGATTTGCACAGTAACATGCTGTTCGAACCGAAAGCCACCTATCTGCTTGTGACAAGAGAGGTTAATAAAAAGTCCTTACTAAATGCTTTGCACAAATTTTTTATCGCGGAAGCCTTCGCTGTGACTCCAAACGGCAAGACGTACCGTTTCGATAGAAAACGCTTGAAAATGTCTCCTATCCGGAAAAGAGACATAGTATTCCAGGAGACAGCCAGAGCGCGACTCACCGACTTTTCAAATATTACCCTTAGAGTAGGTTTTATGAGAAAACCTCCGTTCGTGATATGCCCAGAGTGTCCGACAGAGAAAGGGATAGAGACAGAGGTATTCGACATAGCAGTGAATTACATGAATATAAAAGTTGAATATGTACAGTACAGAACTGCGTACTGGGGAGATAAACTCAATGGTGGCTACAGTTTTTTATACAAGGAAATATTCGATCGGAAATTCGATGCTGGCTTCGGCCAGACTTTCGACTTCGACGATTGTCATTACGATTTCGACCTATCTCCGATCCACATAATCGATCCAATGCAATTCATCGTGCCTAAGGCCAGACAAATAAAACGGTTTAATCTTTTCAGTTACGTGTTCAAAACAGAGACTCTCTTACTCTACTTAGTGATTTTAACACTGATTTTCTTAATGATTTCCTTCTTAAACCGCTGGAGGAACAAGTTGGAAACATTCGTGGAACTCGTACATGTAGCTTTCGAAGTGTCTTTTGCTATGCACCACGTTAACAGATCTGCTATGAGGTGCTTGTACGCTTTCTTTATGTTTTTCATAGTAATTTTTAACACGGGATTGAAAAGTAAGTTGTTCTCGACCCTTACAATGGACCATTTCGAGTACCAGATTAATTCCTTGGAGGATATAGTCAATTCTAACTTGATACCGGTTTTCAATAACCGCACGGAAGGATATTTCGACCAGGACAACCCCATAGACAAATTTATGGAAACGAACAGCCCCAGGACGTGCGGCTTTGAGCTTGCTTGCGTGGACATGGTGGCATTCCACAGGAATGTCACCACCATGAAAATGAAAAAGACTTTGGAGTATTACTCGCCTAGGAAATACGTGGACAAGGAGGGAAGAGCCCTCATTCATATAATAGACGTAGACGTTCAAAAGATTTACTTAAGATTTTTCTTCATCAAGGGCCATCCTGCTTTTCCTAGATTTAGTAAGATCGTGACAATTTTGCTGGAGAATGGGATCAATAGTTATATCAGCAAGAAACTTACGGAAGATAATCGGAAGGCCCAGGCCAAGGCAGAGATGAATCATCATACGATATCTGTCCACAAATTGAAAATTTCGCAATTGTTAAACGTAGTCTACTTTTATATTAGTGGAATCATTTTAAGTTTATTGGTTTTCTGCGCTGAACTTGCGTGGCATTAAAATACACGAAAAAAGGAAAAAACAACACTTAAATCGAATAAAATTAATTATTTCAAACTCATAAAATTCCTTCCTTCCTCCAACTGCTCAGTTTTTGCCTTTTCAAAAAGAGATAGTGGGAAACAAAAACCCTTTAGCATTACATAAATTAATATTTATTGATTAAATATAAATATTTTACATAACATAACGGTTTTCTACGTATAAATAAATCATTTAAAACATTTATCATTAAAATATGTATAAAAGGGATAAATAGATGAGTATGACACAGTTTATTTTAAATGCTAGGGAAATAAATTAATACTGTTTTGTTGGTTGTATTCATACATCTGTATGCCTTGAATCGACACAGAATAAATTACATTGGAACTCTGTAGACTAGGCAACATTCTATACATTTCGACAGTTCTATATTTTACAAATACATACGACAACAGATATTGTGTCGAGATTTATCACTGGCATGACGTCAGCAGCAGAAGGTTATAGTTGGAACTACTAAATTAGAATATTTTGAGTATACGGCAGGCAATAAGGATGAAAATATAGAGTACTTATTATCCATTTCAAGGCAGCTATAATACCGCCATTACAGACAAAAGATAACTTGGGCGTTACTTCCGAATTCTGCGGAAGAATTTGCTCCTCGAAAAGATTACTTTCGTTGATATCAATCGCGTCTCTCAAACTTCCTCACATACGAGTAGATTACCATTTTGTCCATGTAATGTTCTTGTGCTCGATACGAACGTATATATGCGAACACGGTCAAATATTAAATTACATTATTTACAAATAAAATCGCTAGTAGGATTAAGTATCTACCTAGACAAAGAAACAAAGACTAGCACAATCAAAAGAGACAAGGAGAAACGACTGCAATAGCTAGAGGATGAACTAGGTTCCGTTTTGTCTTTGTTGTAATGACCCTTAATTTTCTCGACGATAGTCTTGTTGACCACCATCTTAGAGTCGCAGGCTGTGTATTTAATAGCTTCGGCGACCTTTCCGTTGAGAATTCTGAAGTTATACTCGCTATAGTCGAGTCCAACGTGCATAAAGACGGGTAATTTGTTCGAAAGCACCCACAGGGTATCGTTGGTGTCGACCTTAATGTCGCTGGGATACACCATGGTCACGTTATTCCAGAATACTCTACTGTGGGAAGGGGTGGTATAGTTGGTGTTAGTGATCCTCCAACAAATAACGGCGTTTAGGTGGATGGAGGCGAAGAAGATGACGTTGGACTTCTTGTCTACATAAGAAGCACCACTCTGCCCCTTCTCCCCTCTGGTACCCAACCTTTTGAACTGGTGGAAATTCGCTGTCGAGTTAGTAGCAAGGGATTCATCGCGAAGCACCTTAGTGCTAACAGCGAACTCGTCGAAGCTAGTTATAGGATGGAAGAACAAGGTACTGTACCCTTCGGAATCAGCCCCAGACAAGGCTAGGCCAAACAGCCCTTCGTCCCCCATGAATTCCACACCTCCAACAGTCATTTTGCCCGCCACAGGGTTGATGTTGAAGTAATGGTGTTTCACCAACCAAGACCTCTGTTCTTTGTACGAATAAACCACCAAGCCGGGACCGAACACGTCGGCCATGTAGGCGAAGGTGTTTTGGCAGTCGTCGTCTTCGACGGCTATATTGACGAAGCCGCTTTCGTTCTTGTATGTCTGCGTGTCGGGGATGGTGTAGGAGCGCAACAGTTGGTCCGATCTCAGGTCGTAGATCAGCAACCGCGGTTTCACCAGCTGTTGGATGGTGGCTTCCAGTACGTCGATGAAGCCTGAGTCCAAGACCCACAAGCGACCGCAACGGTCCGCGCGGATTTTGAAAGTCGACACTATTTCTGGAGGGTCGCCTGTGCGTATCTTATGGGCCTCCCAACTTGGGTATGGGTACAGCCTTGGAGAATCCGAGGGAGCCTCTGAAAATAAAGATAATCGTTCATGAAATTCTGAACTGTTTTTTTTGTTAAGTTACTTATTATATTACTCTTATTTTTAAAAGTGTTCTCTTGTAATAATAATGTGGTAGTACAACTTCTCCGACAACCAATTTTAATCATATATGTTAAAGAAATTTGTTTTTATTAATGTCCAATGTAGGATTTATCTTTATTGTGGGTGATTCGAGTAGCTAACGGCCAATTTGTGTCAATTAAATTGTTGTTAAAGTGATATTTTACTAATTATTTTTCGATTGGTCAAAACAATAAAATCATATAATTTTATTTAAATCGAGTCATATAGATTCAAATGGATTAATTCTCTGCAATAAAACTATATATCGATTCGAACTGATCTGTATTCTTGAATCGATCCATCGAAAAAATCAAATCGAAATATCGAATGGCTGATTAATTCGTGTCGAATTAAATTGAATCGGAACATCGAATTTTCGAGTCAATTTATTTGAGTCTAATAACAAATGAATGTTATGAAAATGTATCTCGTGACCTCTGAGGATGAATTAATATTTAATAAACCGCAACATCACAGCGAAAAATCTGCTATCGATATACCAGTGAAGCAAATAAAAAAATCTGGCAATTTTTAAAGCTACACAAATATTCAGATATTCCAATTTGATCGATAAATGGATGCTTATCGATATAAAGATTTTCAGGTCTACTATCGATTAAATTCGACATTTCGATTAGTTGCGATATCTCGAATCGAAATTTTTTTAATGATTTAATGAACGTGGCTGCTGATAATTTGCATCTTCAGGAAGGGGAGGAAGAAGCAACATTCGAACTACTGCGAAGAAATTGGATTCGAACGTTGCTTGCAAGTGAATAGAGAAATTTTTTTGTAAAAATAAATAAAAATGGTATGTTACAAACAATTTTTATCCAGTATTAATCTATAATTAATGTTTTTTCACTCGTTAGATCTGAAAAAATCTACACATTATTCTCTAAAGGTAAATTGGCTTTAATTATTCATTAGAGAAATAAAAAAGTCTTGTTTTAGTGCTCCATCATAGAAATAACGCAGCTCGTAATGATACCTCAATTCTCACCGAGTTTTTGAAGGAATATTCTTGTAGCCGTTGTCAAAAGTCTTTTTCTTTTATTTAAACTCGACTAGCTTAAGCTTGCGATTATCGATAAAACATTGTATTGAATTCATGTTTTAGATGCGTCTTATCCATTTAGAAATTACGCGCTCGAACTACGTTCCTGCATTTAAAATTATCAACAAATAGACTTCTTAATTAAAAATGCATATAGGTATGGTTAAAAATTGTCGGACAAGTTGTGAAACATCACGGAAGAAAAAGCTTAAAAATAAAATCGTAACATTGTTTGCAAATACGTCTTGACCAATGACCATGGACGAACTTTTCTCACATTAAAACAATTACATTCGTTATTTATGTCACAGTTGCCGCAAGATACTTCCTTAAATATTAAATAGTAACAAGGATTTCACATTGTGTTAGTCCGTCGTTTGTCTTTTATACAGGGCAGTTCAAAAATGATTTCAAAATGAACTTCTGCGCGGCACAGTAAAACCTGATAAGGCGGCAAAGCATGCAATCGGCGACCGGATAAAAAATTGAAAAAAATTCTCAAGGAAAGAAATTATTATAACACCTATTTTATACAGCAAATTAAACTGATTTTGTTGCTATTGTTATTAATTATTAATAGAATTAGTTTGTGGTTTTAATTAATAGATATACCTAATGTTACAACAAAATTTTGGGCCCTTCTTATCCCGTTTCCACAAACTAACACAAGCGGACGTCGATTGGATTAAGATCTGGAACGCATGGTTCCTGTTGCCAACCAACTAAATTTTATTTAAAATCTTTACCCGATATGTTGAGGTACGCTAGTGAGGCTGCTACTCCTCGTCTCAGTCTTGGTATGGCGACGAATAGTCTGTCTCCAAACACCTCCAGTCCCGTGGGAATGTTGTGTTCGGGGAAATACCTCCTCGACTGCATCGCCTCCTGCCTGGCAGTCTCTGTAGGATACACGTAGTCCAGCATCTTCCACTGATATGCCACTTTCAAGTTATCCATCACCATTCCTTGGGTGGACACGGAAACTATTAATACGGGAAGGATTAGCGCAAACATCTTTCTAAAAAAAAAAATGTAATAAGAATACGTTATACGCCCTGGGCAAAACTGGAATACAGGGTGTCGGGAATATGAGTGCCATAATTTTAATGTGTCTATAACCAATAGTTTGTATACAAATACATTTTAAAAATAAAAATACAACTGCAATAATGCAAAACTATGTGACGAAATTACAAACTAAGGTACAATTAAGGTTAAATAAACCTAATTTGTTTGTAATTCGATTTTTGGATCAGTATTAATGAAGTAAACAATTGAAGTTTCCGTGAAACTCGTTAAAATTGTAACGTAGTGTAACGTTCGACAAGGTTGCAGTATCAGGCTGCTGCTGGTAACTTAAAAGTAATATTAGTTATAATGGTGCGTACAGCTAGTGCGATTCATTTTTGTCTAGTTTTCTTTGATGTTTGTAAGTGTACATAAACAAAAATGGAACAATTTGTAGTGACCATAATCAGCTGCGTGGCATGTTAATTTACGGCGAATCTACGCAAAACTCTGGCAACGAGATGTTTGTAATGATAGAAAATTTGTTACAAATAGAGATTTTTCCACAGTTAACACAAAAGGCTTTAAAATACATACACACTATTTACATTTGGTTACTAGCACTGTCACTATAACGGTTACACATTAACACTTATTGTATCATATCGTACCGCTTTCCGTATGACCTTCATACGCCCATGTTTCATCAAAATTTAATATATTCTTTGATCCAGATTCTTATTTTTTAATATTCTCCAGCTTGCTTAGATTTGTTTAAGACTGCCTCTAAAAAGCAGCTATGAATTCAAAAGCAACATTGCGATATCGTTATCGCCGAAGGCTCAATAGTACTTATAGTATGGCAGGTCGCTTGGTGCTGGTACTGCTCAGGTGCAGCATGGAATGAATAGCCTGCGGCCACTAGATACAGCTACGTGCTACATCACGCGTACTCCGTTATGAATTGGTTGAAGATTGCATATGAAAACGGCGTCCTTAATCATGATTTTTATGAGATTCATTTTCACATCTTTAATTTGAAGAAAAATTTGATATGTAAGAGAGACAATGTATTGTAATTTTGTAGAACATGTTCATGAACTTTAGATATTGATACAGTTGCGGCAAGAATTCAGACGACTTACGTCACCACTGACGTTACGCAATTGTTTTTACTGTCAACATAATTTTGACCATCATAATTTGTAATTTAGTGTAATAAATAGTGCAAACATTTAGTGTAGTATATAGTTTTATTATTCTCAGTTGCAGTTTCTTAAATATTGTGATGAAAATATGATGAATTATTCATTTGTTCGTATGACGTAGGTCGCCTGAGTTCTTGCCGCAGCTAATAGGAAATAATACATGAGAGAAATATATTTTGGTCACTATTCTTGTAATTTTTGAAAACATGTACACGTTAGGGATACAGATTTATAAAATGAAAATTGAGACAAGCTCGAGTGATCGTGCGAAAAATGAGAAATAGGGAAAATAACATTTCCATTTCTTATTCTTAAACAGAGGTTGATCACGTATAGTGATTTTGTTCTGTATGTATAGAGTTACATTAGTTAAATTACAATAATACGAGTAGTTACAAGCGTGTATGTGTAGAAATAACGTGTACAGCACATTTGTTTCTTTAGAAATAAATTTTTATGTTAAATTTCTACGAAAATCATAACCTACTCATCGTATTAGTGACATTCCATTGAAGTTGAAAACATGAAAATAATATAGGTGCAGTTAAAGATTCAGTTATATTTTTAAAACAATTTATTAATGTTTTTAGAAATACCGTGTATACAATCTAAAATAAATGTTCTTATTTGGTGTTTTTTTGTGCCAAAAACGTATGTTAAAAAATAACTTTCATGATTGCATCCAGCGTAATATTTTCTTATAAATTTTAACAGGTTTCAAACTGAGACTGTATAAAAATCTTTTCAAATAAATGTCGTGACATTCCGTATCTGGTTTTTTAAATTTTTTTACGAGTGTATGGAAATGAAGTATTGTTAAAACTTCGGTCAATTTTGCGTCAATAAATGGAATCCAATATCAACAATTTACAGTGGAAATGGTGCTTGACATATTGCACTATCTATTAAACGGACATGAACGTGCAAATCGTTAGAATTTGTTTTAGATTGCTAAATACTCGACGAACTAGACACGATAAACGTATCAGTATAAGCATATGCGTAACCCAAAATATGTTAGACAATATCAAACAATTAGAAAGACACCTACTTTTCACTCAAATTTCTAAGCAAATAATTTTATATCTCTAAAATGTAAGCGATATATTTTTTTTAAATTTCCTTAAAAGTAACATTGTTCCTGAGATATTTTAGCTTATAGAACCTTGCAGCATAGAAACTGCCCATAAGCACGGCCATGCTAATCAGTCTCATTGCTTTTGATTAAAAAATTACGCAGTCAACGCTGTTGTTACCGCGATTTTAGCCTGACCTTGCCCCGTTAGATAAAATGGCGAAATGCTTCCAGTCCCAAGTGATGTGATTTCTTCAAAATCTCACACACACGCTCCATTGCCTTAATGGACTATTTTAATTGGTCGAATGTGACGTGTCGTTTATATCTTTTATTTACAGTCGCATGCAATGTTGATATCTCAAACTTACGGCAAGTTTGAAAGAAACATATTTCTGACTTTGACATATCCAGATGGAAATTGACATTTACGTTAAATACGTACGTTAAATGTCAATTTCAATCCAGGTAAATGTCGACATTCATTGAATAACTAAAGTGTTGTTTCAATCAATATCTTTTTGTACATTAAAACATTCTCAACAAATTTTATTCACATTCGATTGATTACACAGCCACACAAACAAAATTGTTTTCTGACCTGGGGGTCTGACTATAGTTACTACATGTTTTTGGGGTCGCTGAATCCGAATCGGAGCTCTATTTAACCCCATCACATCAGGATTTTGCCACAACATAAAAAAACTCATAATTCACGTTATTAAACGCATACAACCCTACGAATGCAGTTGTGAAGTAGAAAATGACTTTTTTAAGGCAAAATTATATAAAAGAAAATATTTTTTAGCCATTAGTATAGATAGTATTTATTTCCAGCAAATTATCTGAATTTAATACACTTCAGAAAAGTTTCGTTGCTGTCATAACAAAAACAATTTTGCTAAAGGAACTTATTATGAGCAATGGAACTTTTGATTTATTGCCATGTTTTTGTCATTTTTCACACTAGTAAAAGTTTAGATTGAGGATATTTTTTCGACTATTTCTCTCAGTGTACGTTATGTTAAAACGAAACCTGTTGAATACTCTACAGTATCTAGAGCAAATCTAGAATTGCTCAAAGAATTATTTAGTAATTAAGAACTGTTCATACAATCAAAGGCGACAAGAAACAAATACATTTATTTTATAAATTATTAGCGTTGTTTACCCTAATGATGAAATTTGCAATCGTAATAACAGTCCCTGGTCGTTATTTTGAATAGAAATCAATTTCACTTTGGTTCATATCAGTTTAATTATTGCTCAACGATATGCACGAATTTATAAGTAAGAAAGTAATATGAGTTTTGTGAACTCAATTATTAATAATTATATGTTGATAAAACGCTCGTGTTTGTGTTATTCACTTACTCCAAACATTATGAAAATTTACGGGATATAAGATTTACAATCAAATTTTAGAAAATAACTAGTTCTGTCAAGGAGGTAATATATTTGTGTACTCATATAACAATAACTCATACCACAATATTTTCCCGCGTTATTTTGCCTTATCAATTGCTTTTTCTAACATATTGCAATTAAACCACCTAATAATAAAATAATTTCATGTCTTTATTTTTATTTTCAAGCTAAATTGAATAAATGATGGGGCTATAATATGAACTAGTTACTTCTATTTTTAGAGAGCGTTCTGACTCATCAAATTAGCAGCATTTAGTTAGTTCAAAAGTCTCAAAACGAATTCCAAATAGAGATTTCTCTTCGTTGATTTAATACAATACGAAAGTATTATTTTCAAGCTAGCGTTTGATCGGTGTGCAGCACTTTCTTTTGTCTCTAGATAAACTATTTTGCAATAAATATGCATATAGGTTTCGACACATTTTTATTGCGATATGTAATTTTCCAATTGTCCAACCTCTACGGGTTTGTTTTTACACATTATCTGTGCTGTTTCAGTAAATACCAAATAAACTATGCACGCGGCGATGATTATCAATGAGTAATTCAACTTTATTCGTCTTGCATCGCAACGGAAATGTTTCAAACAAAACAAGTACCTACCAATCAAATAAAGCATTGAAGCCTTTCGTTTTTAATGACAGAATTGTCTTCGAGCGATCTTGGCCTATTTGTTCTGACATTACGCTTGTTTAGAAAGGGTTTGAGATTGAAATAAATCTGTACCTACTTGAAGACCTTGTTAGGAAGGTAACGCAACTAATTAAGTGTTAATGTAGGTCTAAACTTGCCGCGAATTCTGGTATCAGATCAATAAAACTTTTCATCAAGGTTCGGCACAGGAAATATGAAATTAGCATGTCGTGTCACACATGAATGTTGTACTAGAATTGTAGAAAAAGATGGTTATGTCGAAACAGTATTATAAAAAAACAAATCTAGAAATTACTGAATGACTTGTTTGTTTCAATTAAGGATATGAAGCTGGCTGTATTTTAAATTATCATTCATCATCCAGTTTTTGCAGGAAATGTTGAACCACAAATATGTAAATGAGGAATGATAGTTATACTGTTCGAATCTAGAGTTAGAAAAGGAAGTATTACTTCCTATATTTGATAACTACTTATCTGATGTTTATATTTTTTACCACAAGCACATAGAGATATGTTTTCATAGTTATTGTAATTTTATTATGTGAATATCTCAGTTATAAAGGGTGTCCGGGAAATTGTGGGGCGCAGATATAACATGAAAAAATAAGGTGACAAGTTCCTATAAAATGTTTTCCTACAGCCCGTCTCTACGGAGATATGTATCCCTGAAGGGCGTCGGTGGTAATCGGTACTTCTTGAATAACTTTTAAAGTACCCAATATAATTTAATAAAAATTTAATGTGATTGACACTAGTAAGGATCTTTTAAAATAATGTCCTAAACATATTTAGCATTTTTAGTTTACCAAGGGCGGGCTAACGTTTAGAACTTAATGCCTAAATTTTGAACACCCTGTGCGATAAAGACTTTAAAATAATAAATCTGAGTAGCTTCAACCATAGACTAAAAAAAAATACTGTTGTTTATTGTCGATAAAATGAACCGTTTACGAGAAAAAGAATAGTAAATGAATTCATGTTTCATTTTTAATAAAAAGGGCCATGATTTCTATTTTTTTTCGAGTCCGATATGAAAGTCATTCAAACAACAGGAAAGTTTCATTTAAAGATGTTTATTCCGAAAAATTACAAAATTAAAAAAAACGCAGTGGTGTCCCAGGAGGCACCTTAACGAAATTATTGAACACTTCATAAGACGATTCAACATGCGAACATAGATCGAACTTTTTCTCCCGAGATTTCCCACATTTTCCCGGACACCCTGTATTTAGGTTTAGTTATTTAGATTTGCGCGATTAATTTATTTTAAATAACCAAAAATTATATTATATCAGTCCTATCTAAGCCATTTATATTAAGATTTATTACAATTAAAATGGAAATAATTGTGTTATTTTTTTTTGCTTGTTTCAGAGTAAATCCAAAATCGAATTTGGAATTATTTAGGGACAGACAGAATTATTTCATCCAATTTTTATCCTAAGAGGCATAACCACTGAAATTATCAACTTGATCCATAAAATGGGTGTGTGTGCTGTTATAAATGCATTTTTTTAAACTAATATCCTATCGATTGAACATTTCCCACATTTTCCCGGACACCCTGTATTTAGGTTTAGTTATTTAGATTTGCGCGATTAATTTATTTTAAATAACCAAAAATTATATTATATCAGTCCTATCTAAGCCATTTATATTAAGATTTATTACAATTAGAATGGAAATAATTGTGTTATTTTTTTTTGCTTGTTTCAGAGTAAATCCAAAATCGAATTTGGAATTATTTAGGGACAGACAGAATTATTTCATCCAATTTTTATCCTAAGAGGCATAACCACTGAAATTATCAACTTGATCCATAAAATGGGTGTGTGTGCTGTTATAAATGCATTTTTTTAAACCAATATCCTATCGATTGAACAACATGAAGGCATATTATTTATTTCATGTCCCAATCATCGTCATTTTTCATTAACGTGTGTCCCATTCCTAATTAAACACCCTTAGACACGCGCTACGCACTTTGTTTAATGATATACCTTCTTCATTACCAACATGACGTATTGCGTGGTACATCCTCTATGCCAAAGTCTAGGTCAACGCAACATAACCGCCTACGACTAAAACGATCAAATCACCAAGTTAATGGATTGACTGATGAAATTATAGTTCTAAATTGATATTTTATTAACAAGTACCTAATTAAATTCTTCGTTAACTTTCTAAGAGTCGAATCTACAGTTCCATGAGGCAATTCCGTGTCCTTATCGTATTCTTGCATGGTAATTTGGTTCTGTTCCTAACTTTGACCTTGTGAGACCTCTCTTCAAAAAAAAAAGATCTCGTAAACCGTAAACACTTCGTGATTCACGCTACCTGTTCATTCGTTAAGGTCAGGTGGATATTGGAACGAACAACCTGAGCGTGTAAGTGGGTAGTTACATTCGTTCCAAGAACTGAATCAAATATGTTAATTTTGGCGTTATTGACAATTTATTATGACCTCTCTAACCCCTTATCGCTTCCATGTAACACTCTTCTTGATTTTAATTTCATTCGTTATGCATCTAATTGTGAGAAATAATAATGACGATTGATAAAATGTTATATTCGAGGAAGTAAATTTATCGGGGTCGTTTTTCAAAGAAACGGCAAATAAAAATACTTCCGAGAA
Organism: Monochamus alternatus; assembly: GCA_037114965.1. Taxonomy (NCBI): domain Eukaryota; kingdom Metazoa; phylum Arthropoda; class Insecta; order Coleoptera; family Cerambycidae; genus Monochamus; species Monochamus alternatus. The sequence goes on from CM073433.1 coordinate 56,516,015, forward strand.
TCAATTACTTAACGATGTATTTAATTTATAAGAATTCCTTGCGACATTGATGCCTTATATTGTGATGTAAATTGACAATTTCCACACTTTTATATAATTAAGCAGTAATACTAATCACTAAGTAGCTAGAAATAGAAAAAAACTACAAGTATTCTATTGGAAATAATTGAGAGATGTCAAAGATACACACTACATAACTTTGAGATCACCTGAATGCCTCTACTAGTTTTAACCTCAAAATAAATTGTGCGAAATTCTTAATTACGTTACTTAATCGAATCATTATTAAATTTCTCCCAGATCTGACCCAAAGTCGGTTCGATCCACGGTCGGACCAGAAGGTCACATATACAAATAGCGGCAGCCTGTTTCGCAGGCAACCGTGCTGAGGCTAACCTACATTTCGGTGTGATTGTTTCCAGTGAAATAAGCGCTTGAGACTGGGGAAAAACACAAACAAGCCGCATTACCATAAACGCCTCAATAAAATGCCCACAAGGGACTGCTCGTGCTGGACGATAAACAAGTTTGTTCCCTCGGGCAACACACCTGAGTTGCATAATGTTTCTAGGTCGGCTGAATAAGAATAAAGTTGTGGTAGTTTGATTGCAACCGACAGTGCCGTGTCCAAAACCCTAAAAGGGGTAGGGTACTGAACCGACGTACGCACATGATCGAATAAAAAACTGAAGAACGTTGTAAAATGAAAATTATTTTATATTTCCTTATAATATCTAGGATACGAGATATATATAACATACCCATATCACCCCATATAGACACTTGGGCTGTTATAGATATATTTGAAAACATCTAGCATCAGTTATAACCACATACTTTGTGGTCATAATTATAAATCAAGAAACGTCAAAGCTATTACCTTTTATAGTTTTTATTTCGTATGAAGTGAAATATAAAAGTATACACCACGACAGATACTAGGATGATTGTGTCCTTAGGCTACTTGCAACCTGTCGTCTGCGGGCATAATCATCCCTGCATCTCCTTTGGTAACTATTGTGATTTTTCAAAAGTTAAAATTACTATTACATATTATTATGTAACCGTAAAATATATCTTCTCTTAAATGTACGAGTTCTTTCATAAATTTTAATGAGGTAGCTATATCGATGTTGTCTTCCAGTTGTTGCAAATAGAAAGTTTTGTAACTATGCTGAACTTTGACAGTTCGTTATAAGAGATAGAATCTGTTTACTCTAGTCTATACCAATAGAGTTTGTCCCAATGGTACGTTTTTAACTAAAATTGAACAACGCAACTGACAAAGGATATTTTCTTGATGTAAAATTTGCATATATGCTTAAAAGTAAGATAACAAATAGGTATATTTCTCAGATGAATCATTTTGTAAATTAATAATTGTGTGAGTAATTTGTAAAACATTATCAATATTTACTTGATGTCATTCTAAATATATATAACGTTAAAGTCACATGAATTTGGAAGGAAAAATTTGCGAGTTTTTACAAAGTATAAAATACAAAGAAGAATTTGATAAAATAGGAAAGGATAAACGTTATTTTTCAAATCAGACCTGAGTAATTTATAACTTTATTTTTGAATACATTTTAGTATGAATCAAAGTAATAACAAACATTAATGGTTATTTGTTGTAAAAGTGTGTTAAACACGCAAAATTGTTAAATTTTTTAAGTGAATAAAAAGCGACTAAAACAAGAATGCGATACAACATTTTACTCACAATCACAAGTTAGTCGAGTTTAAAAGAAAACGACATTCTTAAACGCCAAGAAGATTGTTCGATTTCAGTTAACAGTGAAATGTATATACTTTTTATAAATCTTTTTTCCTATACTTATACATTTAGTTTTGAATTAACCATAGAGAATATTACCAGCAAAATATGTCATTATCACAGCTATCGTTAGAGTTAAATACATATTTGCTAGTTAAATTAGTTTTTAGAGGATATTTATCAAAATAACGTGTGCTTCTACTAATGTATTTTAGTATAAATCAAAATTATAACAAACAATAATAGTTAATTGTTATAAAAGTGTTATGGATACGCAAAAATACAAGTAAAACAAGAATGCGATACAACGTTTTATCCACAATCACAAGTTCAAATTAGTCGAGTCTAAAAGAAAACGACATATCTAAACGTCAAGAAGAATGTTCGATTTTAGTTAATAGTGAATACTTAGTCCTATAAGTACATTAACCATGGAGAGCATTATCAGCAAATTTTGTCATTATCACAACCGTTGTTTAGTTAGAGTTAAATAAATATTTGCACATTTGCTAGTTAAATTAGTTTTTAGAGAATATTTCACGACCAAGGTGCTGAAACTTGTTAAATTACAGAAGTGTAATATATCAAATACAGTTGAAATTCTTGGAAATACTGACATACATAACACACAACAATGTTGAGATAACAAGAGTGCGTGATACCGGCGAACCGCTTTCAAAACACAGCAATAAATTCCTGCTTACCACGTCAAAGCCTGAAGAACAGAATAACTTAAGTACAACTGGGCAATTCGCGACCCTCGCACCTCTCTCTCATAATAACCGTCCCCAGGACTTCCTCCCTTGGGTGTGCGAGTAGAAAAAATCGCCGGAAAACAAGCGCAAACACTCGCGTCGAGAGATAACTGAAAACTAAGGCCAGCCAGACGGAATCGCTCCTAGGACCTCATGGCTAGGTGTGGAATAGTCTTCAATACGCGACTTCGACTGACCTTCGTCTTTCTTACAACACTCGACGGTGCAGTGAAAGTGTAAATGTACATAAACCCACCGCGAAGTGGAGTTCCAATCTGCCGCGCGTTCGAAGAAATCGTCGGGCACATGCGTCACGGTATTCCAGACGATTGGGGACTGATTGATATGATTGATGTAGCCTTTGTTGGTCCTTGTCAAGGATATTTGAGAGATCCTGCCTAGACGCGTCGCATGAGCGTCCAAAATATTGGCGACAAAACCGAAGTGGCAACGATACCACCCATGTTTATTAAGACTTTTCTGCTTATTTTGGTTCATACTATTACCTCCTGAAATATTTTACACTCTTTTTTTAACACCCTGTAATATTTTCAGTTCCTAGCGCATTCACCATTATCTAGAAAATTCCTCTTTGGAAAAGAATTACTGTTCCCATACGAAATCAAGTGCTTACAATGAATTATATACGCCTACAAAATGTGATATGATAAGAATTGTGGTAATAAAAATAATATTTGATAAACCAGGGGATCACCGTAATATCGTAGTGTTTACTAAAATTTCTAACATATAATTTTCCAGGTCAAAAGACATAAATGTTAGATTATACCGATATACGCCAACATAAAAATCAAACTTCTGTCAAAATATTGGTATTGTATGTACTTCAAAAGGCAGAAAACAAAAACGAGTGATGCCCATATGATAACGCGAGGACACGCATATGTGCCAATTAAAAAACAATAATCTAGATGGCATGTGTCAGTTTGTCATAAATTACATGTCAGTCTTAGACAAAAAGAGATAATACAAAGTGTCGAGTGTTCGAATTTCCGTTTGCTTTTCGATACATAAAATATATGTCGGTCAATTCATCAAAGGAATAATTCACCATATTTACTTATATTGTTAAAAAAAAATGTGTTAAAATGAACTTAAACACTTCAAAAATAAGTCACTCGGTACTTTGTGTATCTTTTTTTGTTGAAATCTGACACGGAACTTATGACAAACAAACTGACACATGCCATCTAGATTATTGTTTTTTAATTAGCTTTCCAAAGTTGGTCTATTGTAATGATTAATAAATTAATTTTTATCCTTAAAAGTCCAAGAGACGGTTTTTAATCAGAATTAACTTGGCTTTAAAAGAGCGATATCAATTTGTCCAAAAATCAGTGGCGTGCAATTCTTTTGTTAAAAATGAGATTTAACGGCACGGACGTTACTGATGCTACTATATTACAAGAGAAATTTATACTCGTTATAATAGCCCTTCACTGTACACTGTTGTGTACCAAATCTCATCTCAATATAACGATCGGTTTTAGAGAAATGAAGACTAGTTTTTAAGATAGAAACAACAATTTTAAACAACCTGTATCTCGAAAACATGGCATTTCTGAACTTTTTAAACATACCCCTAGATTCTGTAACACTCTGTATGTTATCCGCAATTTTTTAGCCCATTTTTTTTAAATATGCGTCATGAAGAGAAACTCCTGTGAAACCAGGTGCACATCCGAGCCAATTATAAATTAGTTGTAATTACCACAAGTTTATTTTGTAAGCTACATTGCATTTACATCTTAATTAGTAAACTGCTCCTTAAATTTACGTAAAATTAACAATTCTTATCGCAACTGGTTCCTTATTAACAACTTATTTACATTTACCAATTCATTTGGAATGGGAAACCGTCACTGGCAGCCTGAATCTTGTCCTTATCTTCCAAAAATAAATAAAAACTAACAGTAATGATAACGGATAATAAACAGGATGTTTATTTTCAGCAGAGCAACTTATTTCGAGTAAAATTACATTTTTACTTGGAACGAGTGTTCTGTTTGAAATAATATCTGATTTTGTTTTTCATTTGCTTCTTTGAGAGTTTTCTAGCAGCTTCTCGAATTCATCGTCGGCGTTCTTGAGATCCTCGGGATTCACAACCAAATCCGCATCAGCTAGGGTTTGTTCTACATCGATACTTTCGATAACTTCTTCGATAAGGGATCGTTCTCTCTCATCCTCTAAATCTAGGAAGAAAGAAATAGTTAAATAGAGTTCAAAAGAAAACTAAAGTACGATCCTACCATGCAAACTGCTAAACATTGAATTGTTACCGTGACTATCCTCAATAACTTCATCATCATCATCATCAGTCCCTGAAAGAAGCAAAAAATTTATATCTTTACATTTATATCTATCTTTTATTGTGATATGCTTATAGTCATATACAGTGCTTTCGAAAAGTAACGAATAAATTCATTATTTTTGAAATTGAAAATCCCCTGGCACATCGATTTTGTTTTTAAAAAAGGCACATAGGACCCATGTTTGTGACGTCATCGTTGTTTGAGATATAACGTCATCGACAATTTTTTTAAATAGCAACCCCCAATTTTGACCATGCCATTTGAAAGAGCGTGTCATTCTACATACATACATCATGAAAATTTATGGTGTTACATAACAAAAATTTCAAAAAATAATGTTTGAAGATTTTAAAATTTAATTTTCGCAATACTGTGCACCTCTCCATTATGCAACGCCTGTCCGTGCTTATTTAAATGAGCTGTTCCCGAATCGTTGGATAGGAAGAAGGGGGCCGATTCAGTGGCCAGCCAGATCGCCTGATTTGACACTCCTAGATTATTTCTTGTGGGGATACTTAAAAAGCAAAGTATACGTTACTGGACCGGTTAATTTAGAAGATTTAAAAGCAAGAATTCGTCACGAGATACATCGTATACCTCCTGAAGTTATTGATAATGTCCAAAAAGAATTTATTAATCGTTTTGGCTACTATCAGGCAGCCAACGGTGCACAATTTGAACATTTAATTTAGTCGATTTTTTATATAATCATTATCATTTTCAGTATTGTGAAAATTAAATTTTAAAATCTTCAAACATTATTTTCTTGAAATTTTTGTTACGTAACACCATAATTTTTCATGATATCTACATTGGGGGTTGCTATTTAAAAAAATTGTTGATGACGTCATATGTGCAACAACGATGACGTCACACATGTGGGTCGTATGTCAAAAAGTGCCTTTGTTAAAAACAAAATCGGAAACTTCTCAATTTCAAAAATAATGAATTTATTACAAGTTTTGTTAGATTATTAGTTTAGTGGAAGTGATACATATTTTTTGAAATAATATGATGCTAAACCCGGATACTAAACATTATTTTGTCCCGCAAATGCTTTTAAAATGAAAAGATGGCCTTACGATAACGCGTATATGTGTACCTAATCCATTATTAATTTATTTGAAATGATAATATCATTATATATTATATTACCTCGAGTAGCGTAGGATTCATTCGATTCCGACTTATTAGTATTGTTTGCAGATTGGTCATTGTTCGTTTCAAGTTTTGAAACAAATGAAAATAGTTTCTTTTAATTTTCCTTATTTGGTAACATTTACATACCGTCATAAATTACTTATTACATTAAATAAGAACAAATGGTGAAAGGTGTACCTGAAATAAATGCGGACTGTGATACATCCTCTGTTGTAGCTTCTAATTTTGCTAGATTTTCTTCAGTTTGAACGTTTTCACTTGAAGCTGTTCCTCGGTTTACTTCTTCTTCATCGTCACCTCTGAAGTTTAGTTCATTTTCGGTAGTTTTATCGTGCTCAATCCTTTCGGAATTTTTTGTTAAGTCATCTGTATATTTATTAATATTCAAATTAAAAATTAAATTGGCATACAGAGTGTTTCAAGAAAAGGTTAAACATTTTGGGTCATAGCATATAGGAGGTTTTGGCAGCAGTACTAAAAATTGTTTGTTTTCAATAAAACTATTTTTTGAAGTGGCATAATTCTAGTTTTTCTTTAATCTAATTGGGTATGTTATCACACCTGAAAAAATAAAGATTAACTGAATAAATCCTTGCGTCAAAAGGATCACTCAAGGATTATTTTTGTAACTAAGTTTGTCTAACCAAAAAATCTCACACTGAAAAAGCCGTATGTAAAAAATTACAAAAATCACATCACTAAAACGGAAATAAATATGTGTCCAACTGTTCAGTAACAATATAATAAAAATCATTTAACATCTTTATGGAAGCATATAAACAAATTTAAAACTGTCAAAACTTAACTTACGTTTAATACATTTGCAATTTTTGAAATCGAAAACACAGTTTTTCGAGACGTCAAAAATACGGAAGTGCGCGATAGTGATGTGATTTGTGTTATTTTTTTACTTATCTACCTTTTCAGTATGAGATTTTTTGGTTTAGACAAACTTAGTTTCAAAAATAACTTTTGATTGATCCTTTTAGCGCAAAGATTTATTCAATTAATCTTTAGTTTTCCAGAAGTGTAGAAAATACCCAATTAGGCTAAAGAAAAACTCAATAAAGGTTATGCATCTTAGAAAGGTTTTAGGAACGACAGGCGCTTACTAATGGAAAACTCGAAAGAAAACGGCAGACAGAATGTCATATATGTCTTATATGTTCATGTCTTAACCTGCTCTACATACTGTGCCAAAATTTGTAGTCTTTTTCTTGAAGATTATTACGAAGATACACTTCCGCCTCAATTTTTTAAGTCATAGGGTCGGTTGGGGTAAAAATGAAACAGTTTCTGAAGCTTTTGGAATTTCATTATGGAAAAATGTAATAAGTAAGACTTATCCCAGAGAATAGATGCTATATTGCATTGCAAATCTATTTTCTACAACTTAAATACTTTCGAGTACTTAGCATCAGATCATCAAAATATAAATCAAAGGAGAATAATGGAAGAACATGATTAAATGACATTATCTTACTTCGCATTACTTCAAAACAAATTAGTTTAAAATTTCAGTAACAGTACACCATTTAACTTATATAAAAATAAAACAAACCTGACTCGGATGCAGACTGCGGATCTTCTGCGACTTCTAGTGTTGCTATATTTTCTTCCTCTAGTATGTTTTCACTGTCAGCTATTCCAGTATTCACTTCCACCTCATCGACACCTTCAAAAGTCAGCTCTTCGGTGTTTCTGTTAGTTTCTTCTTCATTAACTACAAGAACATAAATTATTATTTGTTTATTAAATTACCTACTTTACTTTACCAATACTAGCTTTGGAATAGCCAATTTCTTTTTCCTCGAATCCTTGCAAACTGGAAATATTTTCTGTTCCTTTACGCACAACGTTACTTTTAGAAGCTGAAATATATATTTTTTTAAAACTAAGCTGACACAAAGTCGTAAAAAACTTACTAAATATGGTTTTGCCATTTGGTACGTTGTCATTCGTGTTATCTTCTTTTTGATCTATAATTACAAAAATACGTTTGTTCTAATTTAAATAGCTTATAGCTCAGTCTTACCAAAATTGGAAGAGTATTTGACTTGAATGTTCTCTGAATACTTTATATGGTGTAAGTGTTCCTTTTCCACATTATTTTCGACTGGCTTCTGGATATCTATAATCAGAAATAAGAGGTAAGTTTAAGTGAAGAAAAAAAATCAAAACATCAAAACTGCATGTAAGTTATAACGGTATCAACTCGACTAGTTTAATTAAGATGTTATTAGTTACTCTAATTTTATTTTACCATGGTATTGTATTTATTAACCGTACCTTTTGCTATTGATGAAATTTCTTCAATTCTGACCGATTCATTTTCATTTTCCAAAGTATGATCGCTCTCGGGGTCCGAGTCTTCATCGAAGTTATTCTCGACGACAGTTCTATTGTTGTCTCGATCCAGTTCTAAAACACTACTGCTTCTGTTAATATCAACGCGTTTCAGTAATCCGCTGTAATTCATATAGTTTCCTGAAACTGACCTCTGCAATCTGATACTTCCCAGATTTCGTTCAGTATACGGGATGTTATTGATATTTTGCTCAGAACCCCCGAAGTTGTTTTTCGTCAACTGTGGTTTGTCCACCGTTATAACTTCGAGACCTTTAGAGCTGGATCTCTGTTCGAACAGACTACGTAATTTCGTAACAGAAATAGATTCGACTTTTTCATCGACTTGTGTATTATTTATTTCTGTAGATCGTACCTCAATTTGTTTAATATCTGGCTTTGGGGGTTCTGCCTTCTCAACACTTTTCGCTACGGTTACTTTTTGGTTCACTTTAACTACTCTTTCTTGTTTTGGTGGTCCATCAACTTCGTCAGTGTTGGTTTTGTGTTGGAAATTTTCTTTTAGTTTCTTTACAGATACGATATATTCTTCACCAGAGTCTGTTACGTCAAGAGTATTGGTATTTTCCACGTATAACTTTGGCTGCACTTTTGAATCAATAACTGATTGCGTTTCTACAGGTTGTGAATTATTTGTTTCACTCTTTGCACTTGCTTTAATGTGTGACGCATAAGTTGTGTACTTATACTGATTGTTTGGTTTAGATTCTACAACTTGATTTATGTTGGTGGGCAATTTTTGGTTCAAAAATGATACCAAAGTCTGGGTTCTTGATATCAATCGCTTCTTTCTCACCGGTGCATCTTCATCGCTGTTTTCAATGTTCGCTATGCTAGTCAAAATATTGAAAAATTGTTCTTGAAAAGCCACATGCTTAGCTTTGTTGTAAACCTCGTAAAAGTTTAGGTCTGTTTCTAATTTCGTCAGGCCCTTTTCTACGTCTTCTAATGTGATAAATTCGTTGAGACGAACTATTACGTTTTTGTTAAGGACATTTCCGAAGGATCTCGCTCTCGGTCGGGAAAATTCCACCCTTACAGTCTCGCTTTTGCTTTCGAATGCTGAAATAAGGTCCTTAACGCTTATCCTGGATACAAATTGTGTGGTTTCAGCCATAGTTTAAGCGATATTGAAGCTACGAATAATTATTAAGTATAATTACATTTTGTATTACATGACATTCTATCTAAATAATTATCGATATTGAATCTATGAAATTAATTCTGATCGACATTGGAGGTCTTAAGGCATTTTGTGACAAAAAATTGGTGATTTTGGTGAAATGGCTTTACTATTTAATACAAAGAAGCGTTGCGAAAGAATATTCATTTGGGAACGAAATGATGACGAAGAGGGAATTCAATGATTCTTGTTAAAATTGCTACGTCATTCTATAGCGAGAACTCTAAAAGAATCGTTCAAATATGTAGTTCATTATACTATAGTTTGTTCAAAAATACCCATAATTTCAAATCTGATTTCGTGTTAATGACATACAAATTTAAAATGTCATTTGGAAAAAAAGTAAAGGAACAAAAAGTCCATTACAGTTTTCTAACTCTTGAAACATTTTAACAAAAGCCAGAGATCTTTCATTTCATTTATATTTTTTTTATAATTGCTTTCCATTAAATATCATTTTCATTTTAAAATCAATTAATGTCATGACTCATACTTATATGATATTCTCGAAATAGTTATAGGTTTGTTACTCATTGTTTTTAAATGACCATTCACATATTGGGGAATATCTTAAGATCAGGTAATGACTGCGGTTTTTGTAGGATATACCTACCGCATGCGTGGGATATTGTACACATTTAGGGAAATGCGAAACAAGTTTTGTTCAACTTGCTTTTGACTGATTGCTTTCTGATTTGTTAGTGCCAATTGTTAGATTTATTCTTAATTATCGATTAATATAGTTATGTTATGCAAACTTGTATAACAATTTAAAATATACTACAGTGGCGTACCTACTGGATGGACAGTGCATATTTTTTAAGAAAAAAGGATACGCCACTGATTCATACTTTCAACATTTGTGAAGTGTCAAAAAGTGTGTCGAATTTTAAATAAATTGAACAAATTGACAAAAAATTTAAAAAATATATTGTTAAATTTTAAAAGATGCAGTGGCGTATCTTTTTTCCTCCAAAATTGTTTTATTCATAAAAAATATAGCCAAATTTTGTCAAATAATTTGTTTCAAAATTTAAGTTATGGATAAAAATAAGAAAATATAAAACTCTGACACCCTCTGTTAACACCCTGTATACTGTGCAATTTTCTATTTTGATATAAACACCAGCCACTTATTTATACTCTGTTTCTCTCAACAAACACCTTTTACCTATACATAAATTTCCCATAATATATTCCCCATGGTATTCATTTGATTACGGCGTGAGCATACAAAACTGTACTTAAATACGTAATTGTACATTCAACACATGACTTAATAGCTTTATTTGCAATTGTCAACAAACAATGAATTCCATCCAGTATTTTTGAGATAAAATATAAATAACCAAAACATTAAAAATTGATAAAAACACCATTGGATTAGACCATAATGCCATACGCGTAGGTAGGTTCACCTGGCAGATATATATTTTATTTTTATATCAAACCATTATCTACGTAATCTTTTAAAAAAGTCCATGAGCAATGCAATTGTTTTAAATTGTAAAACTTTCAAAAGATATTATGGAAACTTCATAGCAGATATCCTGCATATTTATATCAAGTAATCTACCCGTTGCATTCCCTTTATTTAATATAATTTTTGATGTCTTATTTCTTACCATTGCTACTACCTACTACCTACTTCTATAATATATAAGTGTACCTTCATGTTTACATCATTTTTATAGGTGCTCAATTATCGCATCAATCTATGCCAAGATTAAGGTGTTTGCAATTATTGCACTGTATACTTATTAAAATAAAATTACGACAAAAATATTAATTATGATGAATTATGTGAACTACACGCTAAACTTAGTTTTAATGTAAGAAAAATCACATACCTAAACTTGTCACTGAAATTATAATACTATATTAGGTACACTGTTTCTGCAAGATGATAAAAGTAATTTTGTTGATTACGTCGAACATTATCGGGAAAATATCGGTATAATTGGTTATAAAACAGTATGTACTACACGTTAAGTAAATCAGATGAAACTCTGATATCCATTTCGTAAAATACTTGTAAATTTCAATGATAAGATACGCGATTATGAGATTATGACTTTTATTGACTTGACCGGCTTCATCAGACATACCAAGAAGAAAAACAAGGTACTTATTCACAATTTTTTATGTTATTATTCTCGGTTAAAATGTATAGTTTTTACCTGGTCGATTTGGATGCATTAGGATTTGTTTTGATTTCTTGCATCATACCATTTTCCCCAAATGAAAATATACTTAGTTCTGGTAAGATTCAACAATTTTTTGATGCTTATTCTTTGTCGCTGCTAAATTTACAGCAATATATTAGTTCGATTAATTTAGAAGATATACAGGGTGAGTCAAGTTTTTAAATAGGCAAACGTTTTAAGAATAGATTCCTTATGGAATTTTAAGAAAAAATATATAAATACAACATACCTCTTATCTCGAACTCTAACTGAGATACAAACTGATCAAGTTCAAGGAAAAAACTAATTTACCTGGTTACTCGAAAATAAAGAGCCATTTTCCTAAAATTTTGTAGATACTTATTATTTAGATCATCTCCTAAACTAAAAATCGGAATCAAGTTATAACCAGTGGTGTACATTTGAAGGGTTTACAACTTTTGAGAAAAAATGTTGGAGCGCCACTGAACAGGATAAAAAAATAGAATCACTGGTAAATGTCACAAATACTATTTACTGTAGCTGGGTGCAATTTTTTTCTTTAATTTAATCACCCTGTATATCTGTTGGAGAGCGATATAAAAGGTGTGAAGTTTGATTATTTAAACTTGACACCCTATATATGTAGATGTAGAGAAAATCAAACAACTACAAACCTCTCTCAAAACCACAGTATAATTGCTTAGTATACTGTGCTCAAAACACACAGAAATACATTGTAATGCTACAGGAATGTATACTACTAATTTGTTTATGTTACGTAGTTCAAATTGTTTAACTTAAATTTTTATGACCTGGCCATTGACTTGTTTAAAACTACTAAAAAAATGATTTGGAAATGGATGTAAATGAATAATTGTTTTCAATCTCCTTTCTTTTTTTTCCAAAAAACTACCTATTTATCTATTTAGCGATACAGAAGTTTAAGAAGTAATATTAGCAGTTTTCAGGCACTTACCTGTATAGTATAGTGTCAAATTTCACTAATAAAATTTTATATAGTTGTTTTTTAATTTTCCTTCCTTTTCTTGAGTTGAAATCTTCAACTTTCTCATAAATGCAGTTTTGTCCACTTTTCGTTCGTTTTTTTAGAAAAATGTATTTACATGAAATTTATCTTTCTCTAATAAATTTACTGATATCTCACTTAAGTAAACGTTTCAAGATTTTCAATACATTTTATACATAAATAACTATCCAAAAATCCGTTCTTTAAATAACAAGAACTTCAGATGTTTTTGGAAATTTTTATTGTTCTATTGTTAAGTCGCATTCTACAGGGTGTTAAAAAAAACGTGTACAACACTTGACCACAGCCTTCCAGCTTCAAAATAGATCAATCAAAGCCAACTTAGTTATATCCGAAGTTACTTCGTTTAGCCATTAGAGGACTTGAAATATTTACGGTTACGGTACGTTTATGGTTTTTCCTTCTCGTTTTTCTTGTGGTATTAATCGGCTATAAAAATGTGGAACTTTCATAAGTCACTTGATTTTTTATATCACTCTCGTTCTGACAAGATGGATACTTTTTATCAAACAATTGAATATATTCTGAAGTTTTTTTACACCTCTTGGAAAATATTGTTGGCTGACGTTTTCAAAAATAAAATAAAACGTAAGCAAATATTGGAAGTATGATTTCTGAAGTAAAAAAACATTAATACAAAAATGACTGCTATTTTACTGAACACATTGATTAAAAAATTAAATATAACTTCTAAAAAAAAGTTATGGTATAAGCACAATGGTGCCCGTCAAATGTGATACACGTGTTTTCACAACACCCTGTATATGGAACTGGCACCTAATTTCGTTGTCAGTGTAGTGCGACCTATTTCGTCACATGAAAGAATCTTTTAAACACATATTTCCTCTAATTTGTGCAAGCTATCGTGCCTGCTAAGAAGTGCATTCGAAATAAAACTCCATCGACAGGCAAAAAAAAAAACATACAAATTGTATCGAAGAGCCAAAAAACTTCAGTTCTCTTCCCGTTCTGGCTCGTCAACAACACAAAAGTACAACAGTGTTTTCTAAATAAACTTTTATTTATAAAAACAAAAAGATACATTACAATATTATAAGGAAACTACGTCTGAACATATAAATACATTTACTGCGGTGTGTCACAGGGGTCCAGATCAAAAAATAAACCTTTCCGGGGCTTAACTGAAACGGAAGGTCAATATTGTTCGATCTGGTCCAACAGGCCTAGACCTGTGATTGCAGTCGGTCGAACCGAGAACAATCGCCTGTTTGAAGCCACATTATCCTGACAGGGGACCGGTGGGCCCAACAGCACAGCCGCGCCGAATGCGCTGCCCAAACGCTGTGACCAATCATCACCTGTATAATCGATATATTAAGATGGAATGCAACGGTGTTACGTAACGATTAAAAAAAAAAAAGCAAAACGACAATAGGTAAGCAAACAATGATATCGGTTAGATGTCTTTTCCTGAGATGAGCGCCGCATCCTAATATAGTACCATACAGGGGGCAACACCAATCCAACAGCTGCAAAGCTGTGACAGTCGATCGCCTGTCGTTCTACAAGTCCCTTTCGTAAATCATGGTAAATTTTCATATAGGCGCGTCCATCAAGTTCCGTCGGTTATATGAAAATTTATTCCGATGGAAACCATACACCATTAAGTCAAATAGAGAAAATCAAAAGTCGCCGTACCTTTCCACAAATACATATCTATAATGGGCTCTCGACAATACTACTCAATTGTTATAATTTATCTAATATCTCTAAAACCTACCTTTTTTTTGTAATACATTGGCGAATCCACAAAACAGTTTTAATTTTTTAATCTAATCATTAAATATAAATAATTTTAGAATAGAATCATTAGTCATCAAAATTTTTTTTAAGGAAATGTATAGATATGATGCTTACCTTTCAAAGTATTAAAATTAAGTAAAAAAAAAAATAATGGTACAAACCTGAACCCAAATTATTAAGAAAACTGTCAAAATCTGCTTTAACGTATGACAGAAATAGAGGATGCCTTTGAAATATCGAAATCGGAAACCAAAATGTGTCGATTAAGTTTAAATAATAATAGCTAAAAAGTTAACAGAATCTCAAAGTTAAAAATTCATTTACAATTTTTTTTTCTTTATTTTGGAGAATTTTTTAGGTTTTGGCTGAAATTCGGTATCCCTACAGATAATAGATATCAACACTATGCACTATGCGACTTAATTAACGAGTTATAAAACTGTTATATTACAAAATACTTTAATCTTTTTTGTTAAGCAAAGACGACAAGATTTCAATCAGTAATACCATCCAGGGTAGAACAAAAACTTAGTTATTTACAAAAATAGTGTAGAAGCCTAAACAAAATCGAGAAAGAATTCTTATTTCTCACATCCAAAACCCCCATAATCAAAGAGTAAAGAAAAATTGTAAATACAATTATAACTTTACCACCCTTTATCTCTTTACCTATTAATATTTTGATTAAGCCTTGCATATACAGAGTGTCCCAAAATTAGCCTGCCAAAAATTAACTGTGGATTCTATGATCAAAAATAAGAAAAAAAAGTTGATTTTTCCCATATATTTCCAAAAGGGATCAAGATAAAGTAATCAAATTTAAAATTGAGAATCACAATTAGATCGCAAATCTAATGTTCTGAAAATAATTCCTCATAATTGGCCACAGGCGTGCCAAACTGGGGGGTCAGTGGGCAAAATATCGGTAGTAGGCTCTGAGAAAAAACTATCGACTTATTTAATTCATATTAAACATATTAAAATACTTTTAAAATGCATATCAGTAATGTAATTATTTGTAAATTGTTTAATTTTAATATATCCTATTTATACTTCAAAAATGTTTAAAAAATATGTAATATGTGTCAAATAAACTGACAGATAACTTTTCAAACCCTACTAGACACAATTTGACCGCTTGCATATCATATCTAATATTTTTGCGATACGTCACAAAATTTTTAAATAAATATTACTCGTAAACGGAATAATTTATAGAAGTAAAACAAAAATACCTTTTTTTTTGTAAAATTATTCAACATTTTTAATTTTTTGATCTGACGGCAAAAACTTGGAGATATGAAAAAGTTAGAGCAATATTTATCGAATAACCCCTCCCGGTTTGGCACGCATATGACTAATTATGGTATTGTTTTTAGAACATTAGATTCGCAATCTAATTGCGATTCTCGATTTTAAATTTGATTACTTTATCTAGATCCGTTTTGAAAATATTTTCAGAAAATTAAATTATGGAATCCCTCTTTAAAGAGCAATAGTTCCGTTAGGGGACGTTTATGCGTTATGTTTATATAACTTTTTTTTCTTATCTTTAATTGTAGAATCCAGTTCATTTTTGTCAGGCTAATTTTGGGATACCCTGTATATAATTAGTTCGTCAATCGGTCAAAGTTAGAAACGAAACTAATAGATGGCGACACTCTTTTAAAATCCAAGTTACCCTTATCTATAGTACAAATACAGATGACATGGATCTTAAAAGAGTATCGCCATCTATTATTTTCATTACTAAGGCGTTTGGCTAAATCGACATTTTGGTCTCCAGTATCTCTAGTTTCAAGATTGACAATCTTCACTAAATAAGGAAATTCTGAACTGGTAAATTTGGAATCTGTTATGTGAATTTATAAATAGTTCAATACGATCGTTTTCTATTTTGACAGTTTCTTGGAGGGCGACAATCCGTAAATCTTGACGGATAGAAAAATAACAGTTAATTTTCGTGCTCTAAAAGGAAAATCGGTTATATGATGTAAATAAAAAAATGGACCAACCTTTTAGGAAGGAAGTTTCTGTCTAATTCAGTAAAAAATAAAAATTGTTACATACCATGACGGCAGGTATTTGTAATAGTTTGTACATTTTTCAAACCTGTCGAAAATAAAACATAGTAAATACACATGTAGCGGAGGAAATAAGTCATATCTGTCCGTGATCATGCAAGTAGTATGAATCTTTAAATTTATCGATTTTATTTTCTAAACGCTAACTAAAAAACGTACCGGAACAACAGTCAACAAGTGAATGGAACAGAATTATAATTTCTTTTTAATCTTAAGCGATTTAAGAGATGAAAAAGATGTTAAACTTAGTTAAACTTGCGGATGATACACAAGATACACCGGAGATCATCTGAAGCGGGGCTGCATCAGTACGGGTCCGGTGGGAAACATGGGCGCTCCGTACACCATCCCTGGCGGCATCCCGATCATACCTAGTGACAAAAAAAACAATGTTGAAGGCTACGTCTCGACAGGGGACATGTCGCGACATGAAATTTTTGAATATTGTCATTTTTTCGCTCCTTTCTCGTTTCCTTTCTCAAGTTACGGGGCCCAAATTTTTTAAAACTAACATGGATACTTACCTTGCTCGGGACATAAATATATAGTCAAAGAAAAACATTGATTATTTATTAAGCCTAGCAATCGGGACACACAGCTAATAAAAAAATCTACAAAAACCACACATTACAAAATAGTGTTGATTTTTTTTGTTTATTAATTCCATAGCTAAAGGAAGAATTTCATTGCTCTCTAATCGAATCTAACTTGTGACCTGTACTATAAGCTTTTATCGAGACGTTAATTAAACAATCAAGTTTATAGATTCCAAACAGAACGTTAATAAAGAAAAAATGACAAAGTTTCCAGAAAAATGGTAGAAATCTCCGGAAAACTGTAGATTTATAGTCCATCTAAAAATTATGAAAAGTTGAATGACCCGTAAATAGAGCTGCCACATATAGTTCTGAAATAATTGGGAAATATCTTAATTTCATAGTTTATTTCATGTTTATTAGTTTGTTTTTATTTAGATTCGTTGTTTTATTTTATTGAACCGTATAAAATAATGATTATTTATTGTAAGACTGTTTTAAACAGTGTTATTCATGCAAGAAATGTTTAATCAGGAAAACTTAGTTGAAGCATTAAATTTTCTTGTGGATAAAACATAAATGCAATACGTTTTATCCACAATCACAAGCTCAAATAGTGGGAGTTTTGTATGAATAGATTATGAAAATAGATGTTGAGAGTATTTCTGTTATTCCTCAAGAAATATCTGTTGAAAATGAAGAAGAAACTCTGCGTTAAAAATTTGCAGAATTTAATAGTTGCGGAGGAAAACGATGATTTGTAATTAATTATCCCTCGATTTTAAACATCTATTTTTCTTTCTATGTTCATGCAAAAAACAAATAAATTTTTATTGCAATAAAACTTTTATTGCACTCATCTGTCATTTTACTATTTTGACAACGACAAACATAAACGTTCAATTCGATTACATATTTAGTCCATTTTCTGTGAGACTGTATTACGTTGTAAGCAATTGCATATTTTATATTATTTTCAATCACATGTATTACATACTGGATTACGAAATTACTAGAAAATGCAATTTATCAAAAATAAAATTAGTTTCCTTTGAATATCAACTGAATTACAAAACATTTGTTGCTTGGACAATTTTATGTCGCGTGCAATAAACACTTATTTTTTGCACTTCTCTTGCATAAATAACTGTTATTTCTTTAGTGCGATTTTTAGAGTTCCAAAGAGTGAATAATACATCAAGTATAGGATGATTGTGGATATAATATCGAAGACGTTACTATTGAAAGAAAAGTGGCAACAACTGTGGAAGACTTTTAAAGGCGCATTTTGTTAAAAATTAATATTTTTTAATATTTTCTAAAAAATATCACGCCTATGTAATTTTCAGAGGTCATTCAACTTTTTATTATTTATAGTTTCAATATAGTTGGTTTGGACGTTCAGCGGTCGTAAGCTTATAGCGCAGGTCGAAAGAGAGGAGTTCCAAGATAATAGCTCACTACCTACGTCAAAATGACAATATTCAAATCTACGGTAATTAATAGAGTTGGTATGAGTGATTAGTGATTAAAAAATAGAATACACGGTAAATGTATAATAAATTACGCAGTCAGGATGATAAATGCAATAAGTTCAATCAAATGACAGTAAAAAAACCAACCACTGCCAAAAAAACTAAGCGAGTGACAAATATCTGATGCAGGCATGCCAACACAGAAGTGCGTGAGTAGTACCTGGGCATAGGTTGGATCGCACCATCTCGAATTGTCTTCAATAAAACACAAGATGCCAGTGGTCAGAATGTTATCAACTAATTTCACCTTTTTCTTTTTATTAGATCATTCTCTCTTATTTGCTGACGACTTATTTAAATATCAAAAACACAAAATACTTTAACGCAAAAAAATACGAATAAAACCCAAGAATTTTTTTTTACAAAAACGTGCAGAATTTCAATTGATAGTAACATTACATTAAATAAATCGCCAGCAAATGTCACTTTGGTATTAAATGAAGAAAAGAAGTCAAATGCTCCAAATTTTGAAATAAATCGTAAATAAACTTAAAAATATATATATAATACGAATTACAGTAATTAAACATTTTTTTTTTAATTTATCAAAATTTGTAGCATAATTCCGTGTATCCAGCGCCCATTTCGTCGGATCTAAAAAGTTTACTAAGTCGGGAACACTACCATTTCAAATAATAAATATGCCAGGTGGGTGTTAACTGGTTTTATTAAGAACTTCATTAGAGAGCACAAGTTTTCTGTTATAAAGATTAATATGTAAAACTTCTAAGAAACGCGGGTCTCTACTTCAATTCCCCTAATAAAAAAATAAAATAAAAAAAAAACAATCAGAACGTCTAAAGTCCACAGATAAAATTCCTCTTAATTCATAAACTAAAAGAAAATATCTATTACAAATCTACTTGAAAATAAAACATAAATTTACAATTCTAAACACAAGAAACTACGTTTATACTATGTTAATCTGTTCAATACTTGACCAGATTGAGAGCTGAGTGTACATTTCGAAAGTACAAATGCGTCAGCTTTACCGTAAGGAAGTAAAGAATTGTGTTGTACCTCGAGGTACTGATTTAAGCCCGCTACTCCTCGAATTTATTTTAGTTTAAACGTCACGAAGATCTGAAGTTCTTTCTATTTCTAGACGGTTCATAAACTTTGTCGATTACACGGAAAAGGTGATCAGCGAGTATACCCTCAGTTCTCAAAGGGGTCCAAACACGAACGCGCCATCTAGAGAAATTTTAGTACAATATTTACAACTAAACTTTAATAAACGCCTATAAAAGCAATACTGTTTTGTCTGTCTGTATTTAACGTAGATATAACAAAGAATCTCAGCTTCAGTCTCATGGTAATGATAAAATTACATACACAGGAGGAAATAACAAAATTTTAGTACCGGTTTTCCACTGCAAGTAAAACAATTATTAACCTTCCTTTCAGCATTTTATTATTTACTCTGGCATCTATGGAATAAATCTTTTAAAAATACTATTTACTCGGTGCTTCAATTGTTTTTACAACATACAACACAAAAAGAATGCAATATTCAACACACATAAAAATGAATTAAATACAGGGTGATTCAAAAAACCGCTGACAGATTTCTAAGGCAGAAAATACATAAAAATTAAGGTAAAAAAACCTATTAAAGAAGGAGTCTAAGATGCCTCTTTAATGAGACAGGATGTTACAGTTTCTTTACAATTATTAATTATCTTCGATAATTCTCAAACGGAAAAACTTGCTACGTAAAGTTAGCACCTAAAAATTTATTATTTGCTATACTACTCAATATTCTAAAGAATATGAGACTCATTTTGTCATAATCGGCATTTCTCTTCATGTTCATGCTCTATTTATTGATGTTTTTTTATTTTCTTAATTATTAGTACACCTATTTTTATCACATTTTTTTCTCGTCTTATTCATTTATTATATTCATTATGTAATTTTCTTGCATACTTAATACTTACTTAGGGATAAGTTGAAAAGTAGTTTCTACTGACATTTTTCGCCCTGTCTATTATTTTTCTATTTACTATTTGTATTGTTTTCTTTTCGTACTTTCACTTTTATAATATGAATATGAACTTCTATTATTGTTTGATTTATGGGTTTGTTTGCTTTTTACAGTTTATAGTTTTTCTTATAATTGAGATCAGCATGTTTAGACAATAAAGAATTATTATTATTTGAAAAAATTAGCAGTGGCTTGGAAAATATTAAAAAACGATTATGTCCCCGATTCTACACCACTGTCGCCTGTAAAATATTGAGTAGTTCAAATAAATTGGTCTTTAGGTGCTAATTCTCTCTGGCAAATAGAAAAATAAATTTTAAGATTTTAGTGTTTTGGAATTATTGAAGATAATGTACAATTTTAACGCCTTGTGTCTCGCAAACACAGAATTGCAGGAAACAACTACTCTGATGCAATTGCCCCGACTAGCATTGAATTACACCTGAAAAACCTATAGCAACAGTTAAAGTCGTTTGTCGGTGGCCCACCAGACATATACCAGTTTCGAGCTTATTAGCTCTTTCCGTGTTTGCAACATATCGTATCGCGGACTCGCAATAGACTCATTAGCTTTCAATGGTTTCTACGGCCATGTAGAACGTTCTTGTCTATGGTTTTCAGTCCGGCATAGAGTAACGAATGGCCACTAGAGGTAGCTCTGCTACTGTGCGTTACGCCTTATATCTCCGTTAAGTAGGCATCTGCAACATCGCGTTTGTTTAGGACTTTTTGCCTAAACTTTTGACGTACCTTCTGTCCTAGAAGTCTATCAACAGTTTTCTGACACACCCTGAACGAATTGTACGACATTTAGAATCAAAACAATCGATTGCCGACTCATCAAACTAAGTAGTAGGTACTTAAAATACAGCTGAAATAAATGCGTAGCATCGTTTCAGTATGTTGCCTTGAATATAAAAAAAAACATGTCTATCGTTTTTTTCGAGTTAGCACAAAAATTATAGGAAATAACAAAAAATTTAATAATGTTCTGTTTTGCTCCGCTACGAACAAATAAAAACGCAACAAAATCACAGTTTGTGTTGTGCAAATGCAAAGTCCTAACGTTCTTATAATATCCACTGAACCTAAATGTAAAACTATCTATGAAGTATGTCCGATGGATTTGTTTTTTGTTTTAACGATATCCACGATTATCCTCTGGCCTTAACGCTAGTCCTTACATACCTGGGGGCATGGAAATTGGGGGCGGCCTCATCAGGTGTCCTCCTATGAGCGGCGGTCCGGGAATCATCTGGTGGTGCCTCATCGGCGCCATTATCGGCCCGCCCATCGTCATGCTGATGGGCGGGCCTGTCACCCTCACGGGAAACCTCTGCATCATGGCGGCCTGCTGGTTCATCGCCTCCACCTGTTTCTGCTGGTGGGCTGCTGCCTGCTGTGCGGCCGACACTGCCGTCGCTAACTGGAAAATGTCGGAAAAGGTTAACACCGAACGTTAAAAACGGCGTCACGTTTCTCACCTCTGAGGCGGCCGTACTTGACGTCGAGGCCCCGTCGTCCGATTTCGACGGAATAGATTTCGCGTACTTGGGATATCTCGCTCTTATCTCCTCCAGAGATATGTCTTCGGAGGGGTGGATGATTTTACTTGAGGCGCCCGTGGTGGCTATCGTGGCTACTTTGGAGCCGTCGCTGCTGCCTCCGGGGGTGTTTGTGGTAGGCGGGGCACTTATAGTCGCACCTGTAATAAATACGTAAAAAAACTAGTATCTTCATCTAAGACATTCTATTAAGTGAGTTGACTCCACATTCCCCATCTATCAACGCAGTACAAATTTGAATAAAGTTTACTAATAAAAGAAGAAAATCTCTAGTACATATGGGTCGATACTTTTTACATAAATGTCTTTTAGAACATTTATACAATACCTTGCGAAAAGAAAAACAAAACTTAAGGCTGGTGTTTAATAGAAAAACGAAAAATATCATTTAAAAATGGCACCCTCAAATAAATATAGAAAATATTTTTATATCAATTGCAATCAGGAAAATATTCAACCTAATAAAGTTGTTAAAAAAATATAATAAATTATAAATTTTATAAAATTTATAATTGACAATTGTTAAAAAAAATAATAGCTTGCTTTTATTTATTAATTAAACATCATTTTGACATAAAAATAATTAGCCTTGCGTAAATAAATATCCTAAATTATCGTTAATTTGTTTATGAAACTTTTTTTTTAATTAACAGAAATAAATTGAAGGTCAAGTTACTTGATACATTAACATGTCCTAATAGGGTGATTTTTCCAAAACTAAATTACATATATATTATATTAATCTAGTTAAATTACTTTTTTGTTCATTTTATTTTACCGGAATTTCACAAAATAACATTCAAATGCAAGAATGATGATGACTTTTGACTTAACGCTTTTGGATAAAGATTTTTATTTAGTTATACTGACAATTCTATGTGTTTTTAAATTCATAAGATGGCAGTGTCAACAACCACTGATAGTAGAAGTGGTTAAATGTAAATTTACATTATACTCGCGACAAGAATTCAGACAACTTACGTCATACGAACAAATGAATAATTCACAATATTTTCATCAAAATATTTAAGAAACTGCAACTGATAGTAATAAAACTATATACTACACTAAAAGTTTGCATTATATATTGCACTAAATTGCAAAAAATGATTGTTTTTAACGCAACCAAATATGGAAAATTACGTTGACAATAAAAACAAATGTGTAACGTCAGTTGTGACGTAAGACATCTGAATTCTTGACGCGAGTATAGATTTAATTGCAACAAAACATCAACACATATTTAATTTACTGTAGTTTTTTGGCACGTTATGCCTTTGCCTAGGTAACTTGTCATTGCCAGTCACAGAATTAATGTGCATTTCCCTAGCCCTAGTTACTTCGAAAAACATAAGGTTAAAGTAAAGTTTGAAAGTTACTTTTGAGAAATTAATGATATGTCAAACGTCAAAGAAACTGAATTGACAACGTGGCAAAATTATCAGTATGGAAATTGTTCTACCATGTCAAGAATGAATTAGTTAAATGTCTATTTTCCCATAAAAGGTTGCGCTTCTGTTTTTACCTTGTATGAACCAAGCATATAAGGTTTGGAATTACCGTCAAAGCAATATGACAGCTATCATTCAATTGTTTTCAAAGTATACTTTACTTAATCGTAAAAGAAATGAAATTCGTTAAGTCCAAAAAATTTAAATGTCGATTTTCTCGCACAGTGCTTTTACCGTATATTTGCAAAAAAAACCACAAAATACGTCATGTTACTTTTTCTCTGCACTAAAAAAATAATCACCTGATTTATTTCTTGGCAATTTTTGTTTGAAATTGAATAATCGACATGTCAAACGTTTACTTTAAGTACACGTTTAAATATTATTATGTGGGAGTAGACGACAGTAAGCAGATTATTTTTATTAAAATATATGAGAAACAGCAAAGGCATTTCCAATGTCGCTCCAAATATAAAAACGTGCCAGTAACCATGAAATAAATTTATAAGACACACATCGTTACTCATAAATGTGCGTGATGAGAGACGAGTTTGGCTCAAATGGAGTACACCAAGACTTCCTCGACACATTTCAGCAACCTCTAAAAAAATATAACACCCACGCGCGTACTATTTTAGAACGCCATTACCCACCACACAGACATAGGACGTAAAATAACCTCAAATTGTATCAGGAGAAATTTTAATTATGTAAGCAACAACCGATTTGTTTAGAAATATAATGGAAACTGTACAATTACGATTAACAAATCAAATTAACGCTATTTTAAAGAACTAATTATAAGAAACTCTAATTTTCGCAAGGCATAAAACCCTCAAATATTCATTTTATAAACAACTTACCTGAGGAAATCGGTTTGAAATCTGCCCCGACGACGGGAGCGGAGGGGCCGCCGGGCGACGAGGTAGGAATAGCGCTGGGAAAGAGAGGTTTGGCAGGGCCCCCTTGTCCCTGCATCATAGCCTGCATGTGGGGCGGCATCATCTGCATCCTAAAAGACAACAATCTGACACGTCTGTATTATAAACATTTCTACAAATCGTTTTTTTTTTATTAAAACACAAATCTAACATGCACGTAACGTTTAAGTAATCGTTTCTGATAAAAACGATTGAGCATTGCGAATAAAATTAAATAACAAAGCACCTGAACATCGATATAAAGTTTTTTACTACACAAGGTCAAAAGAGTAGTCAACAACCTGTTTGTCAAATTAATTCCTATGACGCGGTAAATAAATAGAGACAGAATTGCCTAAGTATGGATATTTACATTGCACTAATCAAAAAATTATTTTCTCATCGAATTTATCAATGAATATATTCAGTTTGAAGTATTTCTGATAAAAATCTTTCTTATCCATAAAAACTTTAAGCTTATTTAAACAAACTGTTAAAAAAAACTTTATTGGAGTACATAAAAAATTAGCAACTTCTTATGGCTATGGTAGTGTCAGAATTAAAAATAAATTTTGGTAGAGAAGCATGATAATATAGGTCTAAGGTTAAGTGAATAATAAATAAATAGAACTCTAAATTACATTTTAAGAACACTTTTTTTTCCGTTTCTTTTTCTCAAAACTTTCGATAAAACATTAAATTAAAAAATAAATAAATACTTAAAACAAACAAAATCAAAATATCTATTTACGTTTCTTTTTACATTTTTCAATATTTCCAAGAAAATATTTAACAAAAAGAAAATCAAAATATTTCAAAAAACAAAACTTCTATTTACACTAAATTTGTTTGGGAAATATATATTTCACTGTTACAGAAAAGTAGGTCAACTTACAAATGAGAGTGAAACCGTAAATTCCGGTACTAAAAATGCGTAAGAAAGTTATAAATAGACATTTTGACGTACAGGAGCATATTCCAACACTTATTCCTTTAAAAAAAAAAATGTCGGCTTACCCCGGATGCATAAACGGTGGTCCCATGTGCCCCATCTGCATCATCGGTCCCATAGGCATCCCGGGCCCCATTCCTGGCGGAGGCATCATGCCGGGCATCATTCCAGGCATACCCTGCATAACCCCAGGCGCGTTGCCCAGCAGTCCCTCTGGTTTCGGTCTTTTAGCGGCAGGTTCATCGTCGTCAGAACCCGAATCGTTTCCTCTACTTCCTTGCTTTTGTCTTTCATGTTCCTTCAGATCGGCCGAGGGTATTCCTGGCAAGTAAACAAAAAACATACCGTGTTACTGAATCGATCAAACTGGTTTCCGCAGAATGATGTGTTTATAGCAGATATTCGCCGTGGAATAACTACCAACATTTATTTATAGAAGAGTTTAAAAATAACCCTCACCTTCCATCCCATATATTTCAATATCAATATTTGAACGGTTTGGCATGGAATTCGGAACTTTGTCTATGGTTTCCTTGTGGACTTGCATGCAATGTATTGACAAACCTGGCCCTGTGTATAATTTCTTATGACAAATATGGCACTTGAAATGTTTTGCCTTTTGATGTTGAATTAGTATCTTCTCGTCCTCGAATTCCCGGTTGCAATACCTAAATCTGGTTAAGGAAAATGTAAGCTAAAAATAAATCGATCACATGTTAATTATAGCATTTTGCGAGCTGCAAGTCGAAGTTACAGGCGGAAATCTGTAACTTGGAAAAAAAAAGGATACCAGCACCAAGGTTTGGACTGCTTCTTCTTCTTGCGACCCATTTTTTTATAATATAAACTAATTAAATATGTACAAGATCACAGACAATTTATTAGCATAAAAACTATTTTCTTTTAATTGATTTATCACAAGCACTTTGGATAACCCACTATCAAAGATGGCTGACAAAGTGCGACACAATTCGATGAAAAAGACAGATTTTGACTTGCGAACGAGAACACCTCTAAAGTCGGTAACTAATTCTCAGTTGGTAAAAATTTAAGCAATTGTCCACTAGAGGGCCAAGGATTGAAACATACCTCTACCCCATTCTATTTTTAAATGGGGAAAACTTTAGCTATTATCCACTAGAGGGCCACATATTGCCCCTTAATAGTTAGGCAACCAGTTTTTAATATACATATGTATTTAATGGGTTGCTTACAATTTCCCCGAATTTAAGTTTGGTTTAAAATATATTTTTTAAGGGAATGATCAGATATAACTTTTTCACGAAGTAAATATTGGGTATATAATATTGATTTTTTTTTTGTAGATTATATCATTATTCTTTAAATCAGCATTCCCATTAATTTTTGTACACAGCAGAAATGAAAAAGCGTTTTCTGTAAAAGAATAACTTTATTACGTACTTTACAGATCACAATATTTACTTCAGAAAACCTAGTTTTTTAAACATTGAAATTCTTTTAGAATATACATTCATGAACACTTTCTTATATTTAAAAACCGCTGGATCCTTAACTCTAGGACTAGAAACGTACTTAACACATTCGGGAAGTATCACAGCATTACAAGTCTCTTTGTAGTGATTCAATTGTACTACATTAGAGGGAAGAAAAAACGTTCTACTAACTCCTGGCTTCAGAACGTCTAAAGCATAATGGTTGAAAACCGTCAAAGCATTCTTTGTACTTATGAAACTTTTCCCGGATTCGCCAGCGGGACTAAATTGACTCCTGAGAATATTCCTAAAAAAAAATATTTCGTCTGCTTCGTTCTTCGGTAACTCCCTAAAAAAGTACGCGTTGGGAACCATCATTGACGAAAAGTTTTCTTTTAGTCCGGGAAACGAATGAAATACATCCTGAAGAAAATTTTTCCAAGTGAACTGATGTTTGGGAAGTATTATTTCGTCAATATCTAACGGTATTATGAATTCGGATATTCCAATATTCCTGTAGAAGCAACTATTGTAAGTTGCTATCTCATATCGTCGCTTCTGCCACAAAATTCTGGAGAAATTGTAATTTTTGTTGGCAACACTCTGATTTATATCGTGGAACTCTCGTACCTTGATTTGGTTGGGATAATTCAAATTATACCTGAAAAAAAAAGTTCATTAGTTATTGGCAATATTCATATTTTATTTTCTATGGAAATATCCAAAATACCAATACATAATACCTATGTGGCCATATATATATCTTCAAACCAGCTATCTTTTGCCGCAAATTTGAAACAATTTTTCCCGAATTACTTAATACTACATAAAAAATCTTACCATTTCAGAATTTTCCAAACGTTTCTCTTCGCCCTTTTGACATATATTTCTATTTTTCCTGCACCTAATATTCTTGTGATCTCAATCCATTGTATCAAACGTTCCGATATGTCCTCTAAGAAATCCAACGGCTTTACACATACCGTAAAAGTGTACTGGCTATTTACTGTATCATTTGCTTGCAAAAAAAGTTTTCCTTGCTCTTTATCACAGGGTTTTATAGTCAAAGACACATATTCCGGTGTCAAGTCAAAAGGTACTCTACAAGAGATCAGTACCGGGTTAAAATAAATGTTAGTATCGTTCTGGTCCCATATATCTAACCAAATGGGAGTGATGGTAACTTTTGTCACATATACTTTCTTCGTAGGGGATGAAATTTGGCAGTAGATCGTCTCGTGGGAACTACCTAAAACATAGAAAATACCCGTTTTAAAAAAACCTTTAATAACTTAAATATGAATTATTTCGAATGAAATAACTACCATGTCTAATTTTAGTTTTGCGTGATGTGCTTCCGTTAGGTAAAATTGCTCGAAGTGGCTCTATTATATCCAATTTTAAAACAGTTACCGTCAAGGTTTTGTCCTGTAACACTCGGGTTGCGTGAAATCTCATGCTATTCTGCTACAACCGCTGGCAATGACCAGTATACTAAGCAGAACTTAATTTAGCAGGGACGTAAATCCAATTTTCTATGCGCCAGGACAAATTATAGGGGACTAAATTTTTTTTATCTTCATAATACATCACATAAAATTGACTAGAAGAGCACAACTGTGTTTTAAATACCTTTTGGACTTTGCTAAAGTTTTTATATATATTATACAATATAGATATATCATTTTTGAATGTCAGAGTACAAATATAATTGTTTTATTTAATTATAATTAGAGCAAAAAATTGATGCGAAACAAATTCGGACTAATAGTCATTCATTCATTACAAATAAACGTATGCCCTACAGTTTTTGTTATATAACAATTTCATCAACGAATCTCGTTGATTTTATGTTTCTATTATGGCTTGAGAGTGATAGATATCCGAAGACGACGTAAAGAAAGGAATAGCGTTAAAAAAATAAACTACAGGTTCGTTACACATGCATCTAATTGTAAATACATAGATGAGCACCGAATCTAGAAAAAATCGTTTCTTTTAACACTTATAAGACCTCTTCAGTATGTGAAAGGTACAAAACGCTTTTTAATTTTGATAATAATTTATTAATTGTGAAAATGTGCACGAAAATATATGTCGTTCCTCTATCGTTCATTTTTGAAGAAATCAGTTCGATTCCACAATTCACACCAGACTATAATAATGTGGAGTTGAAGACAAAAAACTTGTACCAAATTAATCCAGTCACCGCAGGTTTTCCGCCCATCGTTCAATCAATAATTTCGCTCGTCATTATGGGTATCGTAAAACAATGGAAACCTCATTATTATGTATAGAAACATATCATGCGAGTTGCTTATATAAAAGAAGGAATTGCTGCTTAATTAGTATAGCTCAGGGTGTAAATCATTCGGGTGGATCATGAAGTTGGTTTGGTATAATTAATTCCAGATGACTAAGAATAATTAAATGCAAAGACGGCAATTCGATGATTCGTATATAGAAGAAATTGAGAAAACTTTGGTGTTTTAGCAGCATAGCATTAAGCCAGTACGCATTTCTAATGTTAAAAATTATTATTACAACGAATTGTATGTTGTATATTATATATTTTCTTCCTCCCAGAGGTAGCCTTTACCTATAAACTCCTTGAAGCTCTGAAATTATCTTTGTGTATAACACAGCACTGTAGCTCGTATTCATTAATTTCAATTCTTCTAGAAAGTGGTCAATCGAATCACAACAGATAGCAATGAATTCTTTAGTTTAGTTTATTACCATCAAGAAATTACATGGAATGTCAGCAGTAGATACAATTTTTGGTGTACATAAATATTTGTAGAATACTTAGCAACTAACATGTCGCTGGGTATAAAACTTAGTAGCTATAAGTACATTAAAACTATAGAATAAAATAAACAAAACAATTAAATTATTAATTAAAACCAACATAAAACGGATTAATATGAAGTTAAAATAAAGTAAGTTAAAAATTTGTATGGAACACGATACCACATATAATTTGATAACTTAAAGAAATATTTCAATAATTACATATCGTATTTATATCTATTCATTGGTTGTGTTCTCTGATCTGTTCTATAAATTCCTTGAGTTTGAAATTTGCTTCATCTAGATTTCCTTGATGTTGTTTGTATAATATTCCATTTTCTTTTTATTTGGTCAATAAACAAAATAACAATCAACCTTTCTATTCCGTACGTCCTACGATATTTCTTCCTTCAGAAAAACTATCATGTGCGAAATATAATTACCCTCTAAATATATTTTAATTACCTCTGTAAACGTTGATATAATCATTTATAAGTAGGTTTACAATTTACATACACCCAATACATATCAGATCACGTATAATCTCTTTTTATTAAAAAAAAATAGACAATAATTAAGGAACCTGTAAAGGTTGCACTGCTTACATTACCATAATGCTAATAAATCAAAGAGCTGGCGGACCGCTTTATTGACCATTAAGAATGCACAAAAAAAAAAATGATTATACGCTAAAATTGGGCCCAAACGTGATACGAGTTATTAATCGTTGGATAATGAAGGATGGTGACCCAACGAATTTAATATATTACCATGTGCTACAGCAGATAGTAGCTTTATGAGATAACATTAGAGTTATATTGGCCACAAAAATATATGTAATATAGGTATTATGATTAAATATATAAACAATAGTGACAATTAAAATTTCCGTTTCCAAAAAAAAATCGAAAGTGTAAAGGAATGTATATTTTTTTAGATATTCAGCAGTCGTACCTATAAGTTTTTATACATGACATATATGGTTACACGATTCTCTCTCTATGATAAAATAATATCATTGAAAACTAACACTTTGTATAAATTCTAACCAGGGTTGTAGTCCCAAAAACGCACACAAGCCGAATTCAATGTTTCCAGAAAATGTAGTTTTTTGTTGCAATAAAAAATGCACAAAAACGTGCATGGATGACTAAATAGTATTTTCTTTATGGGGTGAGATTGTTCGTTTAGAAGACATAATTTACCAGCAAACGATTGCAGGGCGATGGTTAAAATCGGCATTTTGATATAGGTAGGTATTCAAAACCCATATTTCCATGAAATATCTACTTAATCAATTTTAATACCAAAAATCGAATAATTTTTTAAAATTTTTCTACCAAAATTTTGGCCGTGCAATTCAGAACATCCTGTATAATGTAGATAAACTTGGTATTTGTTTTCTTCTTATTGCGATAAAAATTTTACAGGTTCAATTGCTACTTATACAGGTTTTTTATTATCACAACTGTTTTTATTTGCTTTAGCCAAACAAAGTAATCCAGAAAAATAAAATTTGGTTATATCCCTCTCTTTCCCTCTCTTTGATGTTTATTTTTTTATATAAAATTCTAAATTGAGTTTTGGTGCAAAGGGCGCACGTTAGTTTTTCCGTAACTTAATCAAATTTCACACCGAAATCTAATAATTTTTTTATATTTTTTTTAACAAAATTTTAGCCGTGCAATTAAAAACGTCCTGTATAATGCATGTAGATGAGATGTAGTATTTTTTTTTCTTATTATGTACAACAAAAATTTTACAGGTTCCATTGCTACTTAACAGGTTTTTATTGTTATAACTGTTTTTATTTGCTTTAGCCAAGCAAAATAATTAAAGAAATATAAAATTTAGTTATATGTATATGTATATATATCCCTCTCTGAAAATGTTTATCTTTTTATGTAAATTCTAAATTGACTTATGGTGCAAAAAGCGTAGACGGACCTCACTCAGTTTTTTCGCAAAACACAGTAGCCTGTGCAGCAATAGGAAGCGAGAACTCAAAACAAAACACGCTGCCTTGCCCTTTATTCTCCAGCAGCGAAAGCGTGTAGAGCCCGTGCGAGATTTTTCCATTAATTTTCGTAATTATTACAGTTTTGTGTTGTGTATTATGCTGATATTTGACATAAATCTATGCGGGTAAGTTTGTAGATTATGCAAATTATATTACGGTGTATTTTGTATGGTTATTTAAAAAATTGTGCCGTTTAATTCTCGTTTGTCGACTGACGCCTCGTCCAAAATTGAACACAGTTATCGTTTATGTAGATAAAATTTGATGCAAGCTGTTAAACGCTTGACCTAAATTACGTTTTTTTGTAAAAAATATGCAAATAAGTCGATGGCGTACAGCGACATCGTATAACTGCAAAAATTTTATGTAACAAAAACCAGCGTGGATGGATGAGTCCATTATTTTTCTTCACGGGGAAGTTCTCCTAGTAAACAGAATACACACGATTTTGGAAATTGGTATTTTGACCAATGTGACTACAAATCTGCGAATTTTAATTAATAATATTGTACCGTGCAAGTTTTTTGTAGAATAGTATCATATTTTGCCTTTCTATAACTCTTTTTATTCTGTTAATAAGCCATCCATGGTTATACATTATAGAAAACAGATAACTTGTTTTGAAAATTCTCGAAAGAAAATATTTTTTTCTTACAGTTAAAGGAGTAGCAGTGAATCTTAGCCTATAGTCACCAAATGGAGGAAAAGCGGCAGCAAAGCTGGGAATAATTGAGTACCAAGTAAGTTGCATGTTTTGAATGAGTAGTTAGACAACTTATACAGGTGTTAGAATCAAAAATAACCATGCAGTCCATCAGTTCAAAATATCAGAGTGTTTTTCAGTTGAACATTCTAAATTAATATTTTTTTTTTGCTCATCGATGGAGACTGAAATTCTTTTACTTTTAGTGTAATGAAAACAATACATTTTCTACGTACTATAGGTATTTCACTAGCTATAAGTACTTTAATTGCTGCAGTATAATTTAGTCGGAAGAATTTACCCGTTTTCATTTAATTGCTCAATTTTCTGCAGCATTCATACTGCAACTTTTTTAACGCTGCGTCGTATTGTCTTGTGAACTGTAATCAAGGTTTTTTTGTATTTAAAAACAAAATATGTCTGCCTTACATTAAATTACAGTTCTACGAAATATTATGATGGAATAGCTATGAATAATGTCATAAAGAATGTTAAGAAAAACAGCGAAATTTCCGTTTTGGAATATTAATTTATTTTCTTCACAAGTTGTACTGACTAAATTAGTTTGTACGGATACAAATCGTGTTTAAGAAGGTGACTTCTATGTATATATTTCATTTAAAAACTGGAGATCATACTTCGCATCTTATATTACAATGACAAATTTAAAAAAACCCGTTACATGACAGTCCATTCACAAAAAAAATTGTTCTGTTTGTCATACTGTAGTGTATTTAGTTTTTAGGGATAATATTATGTATGTAGAGAATCGTTTTCAATCTTATATACAGGGATGGACAAAAGTACGGAATAAAATTCATATCTTTTGAATGCTATTTTTTTTAAACGCCGAAACACGTTAACTGATCTTGATTTTTTTTCCTTCTTTCGGTTATTATAATAATTAATTTTTCTTCAACCTTCAGCTGCTCCTACTTTTTTTTCAAAAAGCTTATAGAAACCGAATCCAGCCATACCAAATAAACAAGTTTTATGTTTTCAATGGCAAGGTTTTTAGGGTTGTATAAAACACCTACTTAACAAGTGAAATAAAATTTAATTATTTTCAGTGTTATCCTCCATGAATTTGCACAGAATAAAATAAAGAATTTGATACTGTAAGGTCGCCGTATTTGTTGCCGTAAAATGATCAAATTTGTGTGGTTTTTAGGTATAGAAATATCGAACAATAAAACAACTAGAACAAAAATAATATAAAAAATATATTTGATGATGCTTTGTTTATCCACTTTTACTATTTAAATTATATCAAAATAAAATTTGTAAGACACACATTACTTTGCACATTTTAACAATTATTATCAGATCAACAAACGTAAACAATCTTATATGCAGAAATGTAAGTTTATGTTATAACAAAACTTACATCTACAGTTAAATTTTAAGATTTCTGAACTTAAAAATTTGTTTCTTAGACCGCTTTCTGTGGTTATATATTCGTCTTGAGTACCTTTGAATATTCGCAGGAGGCATGCGACAGCATTCCTGTTATTTGCTAAGCCCTAGATTAATCAATTATTTGTATTTGTAGAAAACAGTATTTCCAATATACAGCGCCCTTAGCGGTTTAAACATTTTTAAATAATGCTGTAATTCAGTATACAGGGTGTCCTGTATATGAACCCATACAATGCAGATGCATGTATGGATGTCCTAAATATTGTAATATAACTAAACTTACCTGTTTATAAAGTCCCCTGAGGCCTCAAATTTCGAAAAAAATATCTATGCGACACTTTGCCGTAAAAGAAGCAAATTAGGTGATTTAGGTTTGTTACTGTTCATCTTTGACTAGGAGTTAAATTTAATTGAAGTACTACAAGGTGTTCATTGAGTGTGACTCACACTTAAATTTGTATTGAACTTTTTTCCGATTAACAGAAATTAAAAATAATGATATTATTCCCCGCAGAATTTAATTTATTTTTTTTTCTTTTGTTAAATTTTAAAAAACTTCAGGTTTCCAAGAAAAACTGCATTAACTAAAACAAGATTTTAACAGTGTTCATTGAAAAAGTTAGCAGTAGGTTTTGGTTCTCAAATTTGACAATTGGCCAAATAAAAACTTCAATTCTCTCCTAATTATCAAAAAATACGTAAGTAGGTAATTTTTAAGTAACCGAATATTATAGTACGTAAAAAAGGCAAGTGAATAATAAAAATAATTATTGAAAAGATCGGGAAAACACAATTGTTTTAAAGAATGGTACAATGTTATGCAGTATGAAAAAAATAAGTAATAAATTTTTGATTATTTTCTGATGAATACTGTTAAAATCTGGTTTGCGTTAATGCTGTCTTTCTTAAAAACTATAAAGTGTTTCAAAATTTAAAAAGAGTATAAAAATTAAATTTAATTCTACGGGGATAATATGATTATTTTTAATTTCGGTCAATGAAAAAATAAGTTTGGTACAGTTTAAAAAGCGAATCACCCCCAAAAAAACACCTTGTAATACTTCAATTAACTTTAACTCAGCTAGTCAAAGAAAACCAGTAATAAACCTAAATCATGTACCAAATTTAATTCTTCTAGGGTAAAATGTCGCAGATATTATTTTTTCTAAATTTAAGACCCCACATTGGGAGCTAATTACTCCTCAAGAGTACAACTTTATATATAGGTAAGTTTTGGTTAAATTACAATATTTTGGACACCCTGTATAATACAGAATTACTTTTTTTTACTGTTAACGTATAATTTTTAATATAAAGGACTAAAAATGAATCTCCACAAATTTTTATCCTTAAAAACTAAATATACCTACTACTGTACGACAAACAGAACAAAAATTTTTGTGAAAAGAATGTCGTGTAACGTGTTTTTTTATATTTTTCTTTGTGCAATAAGATGCGAAGTATGATCTCATTTTAAATGAAATGTGTACATATAGATGTCATCTTTTTAACCACGACTTTGTTGTATCCGGACAAACTTATTTAGTCAGCCGTCTGGCGAAGACAATAAATATTCCAAAACGGAAATTTCACTGTTTTCTCTTAAATTTTAGATTTACGTGGTAAAATTATAATTTTGAAGCACAATGGCGTGTAGAAGTTCAGTACAGGAAGCAATAATATTTTTTTACTGTAACGCTTTGAATTTTTGAATTATTTTTTGTTTTCTGATTTTAAAAATATTACGTATTTCATTCCTATCCTTAAACGTTTTCCAGTTATTGAACATTGAAAATTAATAAATTATTTAAAAACTGCAAAACATTTATTTCAATTATTTATTTCAATTGGTTTGATTAAATAAATGTCAGATAATAACAGAATACTTGCCATTTTCATAGACTGATTTAATAATTGTAATTTCTATTCGTATAACATACAGCTTAAATAGATTTTTCAATGGTCAATAACTCGAAAACGATTAAAGATTGGAATATTTCTGGAATCGGGAAAAAGAATAATTAATAATACACAGTGCGGTCCATTAAACAATCTATTTTTGCTCCTTGTATCCCTCAACTTCTGAACTCCACCGTGTTTCCATTACTTTATTAAAAAGTTGGGGAAAATTTTCAAATATGTAGTTAAAAACTCTTAAATGAATTTATTTGCCTAACAGAGTGGGGCAATTTCAAATAATCTTTAATTTGCATTACTTAACTGATTTTCTAATAAATATTAATTTAAGAAATCTCTAAGAAATATTGAAATATGATACAGTGTATATCTAAATAAGTGAGAAAAAGTAAGGGCTGATTCCTTAGTGAAAAGTAAGGGCGATCTTTTATGCAATATTTTTTTTTAAAATCAATATTTACGTTCCTCAAAAAAAAAATCGATTTTATTTTTTTCCCTGTATATAAATCTAGAGAACCTGCTTTCATCAGTTTGTATGAAATCATTTGTAAACATCAGCCTACTAGATTTTATAGTCGGCTAAATAACTCCGCTTCAAATTCAGAATTTGAAAAACTTCGAAGAAAATTGAAGAAATCTAAAAAGTTAGAAAATTAATTGTGCTTTTCAGACATATTCATTAAATGAGAAAAATTCTATTCATAAAATGGTCCTGAAAGAAATGGGGTAGGGGTAATTATGTCAACCCTTTACAAAACTACTTACTCCAAGGTTGAATATTTTTCAAAAAGTGCAGCTAAGTTAGTAGATAATGTTTGATAAGTTTCGTTTCTCTAACGAGGTTATATATACAGTGTGGCCATTTAAGATTGAAACATCTCTGTAAAAATTGCATTTATTCGATTTGGTTCGAGTTTTTTAAAAAGATCGAGAATTTAAATATACTGCTCACAATATGATTTGATTGTCTATAATCAAGGCCTACTTTGGTTTTTTCGATGTCAAAATTATTGATTATTTGCCAAATTTGACATAGAAAGAAACCAAAGTAGGCCTTATTTATTGACCAAGGAATTTCATATTGTGAGCCAATAGAGTTTTAAATTCTTTATCTTAAAAAAAAAACGGTACCAAATGGGATAATAAATGCAATGTTTACAGGGATGGTTCAAGGTAAAAAGCTAAAAACATGAATATCAATTTTACCGTTAATAATAAATATTGTTTTATGAGACACTCAAATTTTAGATAAAAAAAATACAATTTTTACTAATTTAGACATCGAAAAAAACCAAAGTAGACCTTGACTATAGACAATGG
Organism: Monochamus alternatus; assembly: GCA_037114965.1. NCBI lineage: Eukaryota > Metazoa > Arthropoda > Insecta > Coleoptera > Cerambycidae > Monochamus > Monochamus alternatus. Next base: position 56,553,230 of record CM073433.1, read on the forward strand.
AAATTCATATTGCGAGCCAAAATAGAGTTTTAAAATCTCTCTCTTTTAAAAAAAAACCTAACCAAATCGAATAATATATGCAATTTTGGTAATTATTTACAACAGCGGAAACCTCTCCAATCTTAGTTAAAAAAATTCAAACCCCCTTATTTTCGAGGGTGCTGAACACGGTATCTAGTTTTCGAAAAAAAAAACAAATTTTTGAATTGTAACCTCTATGTATACGTCACATTAGGTTGAAGTTGCAATATAGATTGGAGAGGTATCCGCTGTTGTAAATAATTATCGCAATTTTTACAGTTATTCCCATCTTAAATTACCTACGCTGTATGAAAGAAAAAAAATAAAATCGATTTTTCCCTTTTTTTTTTGGAGACGTCAATTTAGAAGATTTTTTCTTAACAACGTTACAAAAATCACCCTTGATTTTTTTTTCGCCCTTATTTACACCTTAGATATTTCAACCATTCAAAAGGTAACGAGCAGCCAATGTGGGTGACCCTTGAATTCGAAACTCCCTGTATGAGATCTCGTAAAAGATATATCTACTCGATTTGAAATATGATTAAAATAGATGACTCGGCTCCTTAAAAATAAAGTAAATATAATACATTACCGCTGAAATACAGCCACAATTACCTCTAATCATCCCAATTATCCTAACGTAGTGGTAAGGATCCAACCGTCGGTCTGTGTGTACGGAGAGGACGTACAAAGAACTACTATTAATATTTGTCCAAACGTTTTCATCATTATCTCGTTCAACACTTCCATTAATTGCACTGTGATTAATTTCGTCGTCACTCAACCGTTCCTCGCAAGCGTAATGCTCACTTTCGATTTCTATTTTCTTCAAGAGGGAGTACGCCACGATGTTTTTGACTTTTCCATGGACATTTTTGGGTTTGTCTTCAATGGAGGTGTTAACGAACGTTAAGTAGACGAAAGCGATCGTGGTTAGGGATATTAGTATCGTCCAAAAGGGGCGTTTCAAGCGGGCTACCATGCCAAGAACTATCCCGAAAATAATTCGTGTTATTTATTTAAAGTTAAAATATTTAAACATACGAAACGCATAATGGTTTCGCGTTTATTTTTTGTAAAAAACAACTTGGATTTAGCACTGACCTCACAGTTAACGTCACATAATTTCACATCACACTGTACATGTCTGTTCCTCCGGAGATTATGTATGAGAGAGTAATCGGACCGCATCCAAAGAGACGTACTGTTGAAGTGGCGCTTAGTGGAGAACTCCTTGTGCTTTATATTCTTGCCTTAGTCATTAGGTCTTCTAGTCAGAGTCGGCGGTGTCCTATTTCCACAACTGTCTATTGAACCACATGAGGTACTTATTTTGCGCTGCTCTTTCGAATTTATTGACAGATTATATCTGTAATTAATGTCCTGTAGGCCTGTAGGTAGACACATATATTGTAAACAATTATCACTATTTTCTAGAGCCAAAAATGTAGTTCAGGTCGTCGTATTTTTGCTGCGAAATGATCAAATTTCTGGTATTAGAACATCGAAATATGTAGAAGAAAATTAAGTACGAAAATAACATTCATAATGTTTTTGTTGTTTAACGGGGGCGAGGGGCACTCCCCATCTTTTTTTTTTTATTAAGGTCGTACAAGAAGTATTACTAGCTCAAAGATTTTAAAGTAATAACATTGTTGAGAAGTCGCGACAAGCGGTTATAATTGCGACAAGAATTCAGATGACTTGCGTCAGACGAACAAATGAATAAATCATTATATTTTCAATAAAATATTTAAGAAACTGCAACTGAGAATAAAAAAACTATTATTTTATAAAGCTGGAGATACTAAACACCAAAATATTATGTTTGAGCTCTTCATAGCGAATGCCACTGGTTTAAGAAATATAGGGTGTTCAAGGTTAAAATTTTATTCTGAAATTTTTCAATAGTTCCACATAAAAAATGTACTTTTGTTTAGGTCGCATTTGATTTAAGGTTTGTTATTTTTGCTTTTATCAATAAATGTTATTGTTATACATATCATCTTTTAAAGAATAAAAAACAAAAATAAATAATAAATAAAAAATAAAAAAATATAAAAAATAAAAAATAAATAAAACAAAATACATTGAAACTTTTAAATGCAAATAACTCAGAAACCGATAAAGTTAGGCGACCTAAACAAGAGTACATTTTTTATGTAGAATTGGACGTTCTTTTAAATTTTTAACTTTTTTTAAGCGTAGTTCAATAGATAAAAGAATATGTGTTTAGGAGCAAAGTCAATATAAGCTTCAAATTCGTAATTCTCACATCAAAAAACCCAACACTACCAATTTTCAAAATCATGCTATCAAGCTCCTTTTAATTATTGAAAAATTTCGAAATAAAATTTAAACCTCGAACATCCTGTATTCCTTAAACTAGCGACATTCGTATAAGGCATGATGAGATCAAACATAATATTTTGGTATCCAGTATCTCCAGCTTAGTGTTGACCTATCCTTTCTAACCCACCCTGTATATTTCATTAAATTGCAAAAAATAATTGTTTTTAACGCGACAAATTATCGAAAATTATATTGACAATAAAAACAATTGCGTAACGTTAGCCGTGACGTAAGTCGTCCGAATTCTTGCCACACCTTTATTCTGTGATTTTTGTTTTGTTGTTGTGTTCTGTTTTACGTAATTCATATTTTTAAGAGTATCAATTTATACAAAAAATAGATATTTAGCTAAGGAATATTTTATTTCACGTTTTGGGTTAAATAAAATAAAATAAATAAATATTGCACTAGTAGACCATATCTAAGAACGATACCAAAGCGACTTTTGCGTAATATGTTGTTGCTCTTCGAGCATTTTCAGAGGCTGTGCGGTTTAAATTAAATTTTTCCCGCTTGAGGGCGTGATTTTGAGCTTGAATCGCCTATATTATAGAAATGATTCGTGCAAACGTCAAGTTTTAAGTTAGTTTTGTTTTATACGGTTCAATAAGCCAGTATATTATTTATATTTTTCTGCCACTTTAGTTACCATGTTACCAACGATAATTACTGTTCTTTGCGCTTGTTTGTTTAGCATAATCATCGGTCAGTCGTCTCTTGCAACTGCATTATTATTTGTTACAGCCGACGAGGGCCGGATCTGGAATTGATAAGGTTTCTTGTCGGTCGCCAAGCATTTAACATGTTCCGATAATGTAACCTAATTCGATGCCACCCCAGAGCACATCGTATGAAATTACAGCACGAGCAGAACAGGTCTCCGAAGGAAAAAATATAAATTACGATTTAATTTGTAAACTGCGTAGTATAATGTGCATTGTGGATCGTAAATTTTCAAGAAACGAAAGTCAAAGCGAAGTCAAAGTTGAAGCGGGTAATGTTAGAGAGGATTATTTATGATAATGTAAAGGTTTATAAGACATCCTGTATGTTCTCTTGAGGCTTTTTTGTTCCATAATCACGGCGGAGTCACGACTTTTGTCGTATTCTTTCAGTATCTAATTCGTAAAGGCAATTAATCACGACTATAAAAAGTGAAACATGTCTAAAAATCTGCAAATAGAATATTAGGAAACGTGACTTATCCTCAAACAGTCATTAACTTGTCTAATTATTAAAAATTAATTTGGCAAACGCAAATGCTAGGAGTTATTGCATAGGAGTTTACATCGGAATATTGTTGAAAGTTATGAACATTTGTAATTCCTCTACGAGTAAAATAAACCTCACCAGTGAAAAGATTTTCTTGTGAAAATTAATATCTTGATGCAAGAAAAACTCGCAAAAGGTCACTTGTTGATTCAAATCTTGAAGCAATATGTCTTACGTTGAAGAATTCGGTGCACAGAAGTTATTTATAATACAGTTTTTCGAGATAAACGTTTAGTACTTATTTGCGGTTCATCTTTAACTGGTGCAAAATATTTTCTTCTCTAACTTGTAACCTAAAACGTTCTCGGATATTATTGAAAAATTTTCCTCTCTTTAACCCGCCTTTCAACATTAGAAAATGTTTCTCTATAGGGAATCACTCGATTTGGAAATCTCCTACAATATTCTTCCACACTTGTACAGTTTCCTTCATAGAAACTTAGCCACAAGTAACATGTCAACTTGTTCGCTGAATGCAAATTTTTCAGCCGTTTTCAACAACAAACAGTAGCAGAAATAAAATAGTTTTATTACTAACTGACCTCTTGATTTCTTCTATTACTACACTATTAAAATCTTGTTTAATTAATGCATTTTTTGAAGGTCTTTTACATTTATAAAGAGTAGAAAAGTGTTTTAAATTAAATTCTGCGCGGGATATTATCATTCTTTTTTAATTCGATCAATGAAAAAAAAGTTTGGTATAATTTTAGTGACGCACTCTCAATGAACATCTTGTAGTGTTTCAATTTACTTGATCTCATACCAATAATAAACCTAAATCATGTACCAAATTTGGCAATTTCAGGTGAACGTAATTCAGAGATGTTAATTTATTTGACCCCAATTTGAAGGCCCGTAACTCCGCCTGCGCGCAACTTTGTTTTTATGTATGTTTAGTTAAATTGCAATATTTTGGGACCCCCCTACATGCACCTGCTCTGTGCCGGATCTTAACACCCTGTACAATGGTCTAATATTAATTGCATATAGGTAGTTTATGAAATCTTGATTTACTAAATGAAACCAATAATAACAAATTCTTATAAATATTGGGCCACTGTTTAAATATTTTGCCAATATTGGTCCATTAAATGTCTGTCACCTGGAGATGTTAAGAGCAAAATGCTGTACTTTATTTTACTAACACATCGGAACGGTAGTGTGCAATACAATAAAATATGTAAATCCTTTTACTTCGACATTTCTGATTCATTAGTAGTTTAATTGATTGAATAGCCGTATAAAACGAGAAACATAAAAAGACCGCCCGTTATTTTCACACATGGAAAATACAACTGAGTACATCAACGGTACAAGCAATTACTGCAACCACGACAATGCCTCTTACGGATTCGTAACTATGATGATTGCTACTCCAAAAGTTACAGCAGTATGTAGCTGACATCCTTGTTGTCATTGTTCACTCAATACCTACCATTTATCGAATAAGTGTGCATTACAAAAATTAGTTCAAATCATTATATTTGCATAATTCAAAATTGCCGTTAGGTTTCTTACTGCTAAATTATGAATATACAACTAGGTATTTGTTTATATTGTCTATTAAATTATGGAATAACTGAATAAGGCGATAAAAATAAATAGAGATATCAAAACCAGTTATAACGATATTCGTATAAGCAGTGCCGATTCATTATCATCTACAGATCCAAGATGGTCATGGTCCATTCCAAATTCTTTCAGGATTAAATATGTAAATACATATCATGTAATAAATATATATGCTAAAATCAACTTCTAGACTAATACATGTAGTAGTAAATCTTAAAATAATCTATCTTGTTCCAACAATTATTCTTTATAAAAAAAATACTGATCCTTCTAATCGTGTACCGTGATGATAAATTGTTTGTTTGCGCGTGTAGATAATATTACATAAAAATAAAGCAACTTATTTTTTAATGTGGCATTAGAAAAATGTTTGTGATAGATATAAAGTGTCTCATAAAACACTGTAATTCATTTTTCACAGACGCAATGTATAATACAAAAATAAATGTAACGAAGAACATAAAATTGTGTTTTAGGACAATATATTTCATATGTTGAAGGGTTAATTCGAGGTTTGCAATTATCTTTTTCACTTAACTCGCCGAGACAAATTAATGATCCATTTCCGACGGAAATTTTAACTTTTTATAGCCAGATGTAGCCGATCGGACCCTGGAAGTTCTAAAACCTCTTCATTTAGGCATTTGAACGCAAGACGTTACCGTGGAGGTCAAAAGCCAGTAGAATTATGCCGCGGATTAGATTTTCGCACGGTTCATATTCACTAGTTTTGTAAAACAGGAAAAGTATCATCATTAAATCAGTTCAAAAAAACTGTAAGCTCTGATATTACTATAGTTCTCTGCTATACAAATAAATGGTTTCTATTTGGAATGCGATATTAAGGAAACGTAGGGCGAAAAATTGTATTATTTTAACAAATTTCTTCTGGATTATTGTTTGCAGTTATTTACTACCTGTGTTTTTTTCTTTTTTTAAAAGAATGCACTCTCTTCTGGTTTGCTTAAAAATAAAAATGAGAAAAGTTTTGGGACAAATGACCTTCACAGTACTAAAGACAATAGTTCGACTTATCGTCAGTAAAAATTTAAAATTTTGACCACTATTATTCTATTATATGCTAAAATTTCAATTAGTTTCGTTATCCCATTTTCTAGTTATTAATGAGAATGTTGAAAAAATCACAGTTTTCTGCCTACAAAATTGATACCTCTCACTAACTTGTAATTTTTTTGTTAATTGATAAAAAAAATTACAAATTTTTGTTGACGATAAGTCGAACTATTGTCTTTAGTACTGCGTAGGTCATTTGTCTCAAAAGCTATTTTTTCAGATAGTTGTTTACAGTTATTTACTACCCATGTCAGTTTTTTTCTTTTTTTAAAGACCGCAATATTTACGGAGATAGCACTCCCTTCTGTTTTGCTTAAAAATAAAAAAAGAAGATCTTTTGGGACAAATGACTTTCACAGTACTAAAGACAATAGTCCGACTTATCGTCAGTAAAAATTTGTAATTTTTTTATTAGTGAACAAAAAAATTACGTAGAGTTAAAGTGAGAGGTATCAATTTTGCAGGCAGAAAACGCGATTTTTTCAGCATTTTCAACAATTACTAAAAAATTGGATATCGAAACTAACTGAAATTGTATCAGACAATAGAGTAATAGTGAGGCTATATATAGTTCAAATTTCAAATTTTTTCACCCCACTTTTTCTCAATATCAGTTTCGAAACTCAGGGGTGTACTTATTTCATTTATTTCGATGGTATAGTTGCTGCAAGATTTCAAACGAGTTACGTCATGCGAACAATTGAATAATTCATTATATTTTAATCAATATTTAAGAAACTACAGGTGAGAATAATAAAATTGTATACTACATTAAATGTTTGCACTATATATTGCACTAAATTACAATGCGATAAACTATCGAAAATTGTTGATAATAAAAACAATTGCGTAATGTCAGCTGTAACGTAATTCGTGTGAATTCTGGCCGCTACTATAGTCATATTTGTATGTGTTTCGAACATAACAAACGTAGGTATTTTTTTAATTTTTATTTGTCAACAGTAATTAGTATCTACAAAGAATTAAAATTGATAAAACGATATGAATACAATGAAAATACGCGAAGTATAACAGTAAATAAATGTAACTGTCTACCACCCGTAGTTGCCAGCATAAGAAAGGGCTGAACCCAACTTCAGGGCTGGGGCAGCTCCGTAGGAGAGAGCTGGGGCGGCATATGAGAGGCCTGCTGGGGCGGCTGAATAAGAAATTGCTGAAACATTGTAAAATTATTATGTTTGCCATTGGTATTTAAAAAGAACTTATAGCATGGGACATTCAGCCCAAGTATGTATTCCATTTTGGTCATCAAAACATTTATGTTATTTCAAGATTAAATGTTATATTTCCTTACCTTAAATTTTTGTAGTGTATACCCCCCTATAAATGTTAAGAAATAACGGCGATGTTATTTCTAGCACGTTATGTAAAATTTTAAAAAGTTTCTTAAAGACAAGGAATATAGGTCTCTATAGTGCAACATTATGTGTTATTTGAATTGTGAAAATGGATGCCCTATTAAATTTACATTTAATATAAATTTAATAAGCCGTCAATTTTCAGAATTCAAATAAAACATGTTAAACTATAGTAACAACTAGTTCCTTGTCTTTAAAAAACTTTAAAATTCTACATAACGTGTAAGAAATAATATCGCCGTTATGGTGGTGATATATAACATTTAACCTTGAACAACATAAATGTTATTGTGACCAAAATGGGATACATATTTGGGCTGATTGTCTTATTCGCTAGATACTAACCTGGGGCAGCTGCATACGACACTGCTGGGGCATGGGCGGCATAAGACACAGCAGGGGCAGCGTATGACACGGCAGGGGCAGCGTATGACACGGCAGGAGCAGCGTAGGACACGGCAGGGGCGGCATAGGACACGGCAGGGGCAGCGTAGGACACGGCAGGGGCTGCGTAGGAGACAGCTGGGGCAGCAGAGTAGGCTATGGCGGGAGCAGCAGTTCTATAGGATGCCTTATTCGTATAGGAGTAGGACACTGCGGCGGGGGCGGCCTTAGCTACAGCCAGAGCGGGGGCGGCGGCGTATGCGACTGCAGGGGCAGCTGAATAAGAGACGCCAGGGGCAGCATAGGAAAGCGCTGGTGCAGAGTATGATAGAGATGGGGCGGCATACGACAGAGCTGGGCTGCTCAGAATTCCGGCGTTAGCGACTGCTAGGGCGGCGAGGAATACTACGAACTGAAAATATGATAATTATAATTCGTTGTTGACACCAACTACAGAAGAAGAAGAAGCATGCGACCGTAATAAAAACATATTTTTAAAAATGTACGCTAGGTATTTCAAGCAAAACTATATCCATAAAAAATATATTTATAATAATTTACCTTAAACATGGCTGTCTGGTGGTTGCTGTCTTACCCTGTATAGAGCTGCTCTGCAAATGATACATTTTCCGAAGAATATCGGGTTTTTATAGTCTATTTGGGATTTACGAAGGTGTGTGAGGGTACCCTACAACTGCTCTGATTTTTGCAATAACAGGTTTAATAAATATTTTGAATGTGAATGTATATTAGGCGAATTTTTAAGCAACTCTTAACAACAGCGGTCCGTCAAGTTAACAAGAACTCGTGCAAGTCGGAATAAATGCATTAAGTAATACTTTAATGGTTGCAGTTGGGCATCAAGATAAAATGCGAATAAGGATAGGATTAGATCTGGGGATTATAAGTGTATAAGGTGGATAAAAGGTTGATTACGTCAGAATCCGATGAAAAATTATATTTCGCAAAATGTGTTGTAAAATTACCAAGTAATTATTTACAGTAAGTACATATACTTTAAGAACTTTTAAAGATGCTGCAGATGATTTTATTAAAAAATATATGGCTTTCCCTTTTCAAAACTGTACTTATAAAAAGCATAGGCGAAATCGCCTCTCACACAAATCTAGAATTTTTATCGATGTTACTGTAAGACTCGCTATAAATTCTAAATTTATTGCCGTTTTGAACAATAGCTCGGTTAAAATGTAAATTAGAGCGCTGCTCAAGAATATTTACAATAAAAAGCCTTTGTTAAGTAAACTTATAATACTACTCTCCCAAACGGCTTATCTATAAAGATCTAAAACTCTGTTTTGACTACATCTGTGGGTTTATTATATATATTGTGTATAACAAGTAAACATCGAACTGTACTCGCTTCAATTATCACTTGTTTTTGCGTACAGCTTGCCTTCAAGGGCAGCTGGATTCGTAATTTCTCACAAATTTGGGTGGTCTAATGTTTTATACAGTTACAGTGAACTTTTATTTATTATATGAAGAATTGAAACTAACAACTACGACAATATTTGGCATCCAACTGTTGACTGTTCACTGAAATTTCTTTTAATGGAATATATATTTGTGTATATAGCAAATTAAACTCCCCAGACCTGCTTGCAAAAAAACTCGCGCAATAATTTGTCCAAGTTCTTGCTTAATAACTGCGGTGGTCTGACTGGGAGTAGATAATTCTACGATTAGCGGCAACAATAGATTTTCGAGTTTCTTCCATCTACGAAATTTAGAAGTTATTAATATTCTGAAAACTAGTGTGCTACTATTGCAATTATATTTCGTAAAAACCGTGTAAACCGTGAAACTTTATTGCAGATTGCGCAATGTGACACGCCTTTTCACAAACACGCTTGACGACCGCAATAAGGCGAGAAAATATTATCAACTCCGTGTAATCCTTGACTTCAGCCAGTGTACAGGTGTACAGGGTGACCCAGAACTGATGGTTGGCCGCCATTACCTAAAAACAGAAAGAGCAATCGAAAACCCGTAATCGTGGGTGTTTATGTAATGAGTATTTACCATAAAATACCATCTTGGTAAATTTAACACACAATCGACAGTGCCGTCATCGAAATCATTTTTCGATATCACCTTTTGTGTAAAAGATATAAGACCATATGTATAGAAAAATTAAACTAAATCTCGATTACGTATGTTGATGATTTTGACAGCGTTGCCATGGAAAACAAAATTTTTCAATTTTCCAACAAAATTATTTATTGTTATGTGTACATATATCGAAAAAATAAACAAATTTAGTAAGTATTTTTGGTTCAAATAATACACAATAAAAGTTATAACGATTATTTAATAACAAAATTATATAAAATTTAAAATACTAACAAAACAATAACGTAGCATCGTGGAAAATAATTTATTGTTAAGTTTTCTACATGTCTACCAAATTGTTGTATGCACATTTCTAGTCTATGTTGGATTTTCAGATGGGTAACTTTTAGAAGTGTATTTCAACTTATTCTTCAGCATGCGTTCCTAATGTTTTCTTTTAATTCTTCTAAATTATGACATTCTTTCTTATAAACCTCATTTTTCAGGGTACTCCATAAATAAAAATTGTAATTTTCATTGAGGTATCTTTTTACTTTACTCGCATTGTGTGCTGGTGCGCCATCCTGTTGAATTCACATATTTCTTCTAAGTTGTAATGGCACTTCTTCCAATAAAGTTGGTGGCTGGTTCCTTAAAAATGACGCTCTCCGTTTAGTGCACTATTGTAAAAGTATAGACCAATTAGGTGCCTATAATACCACACCATAGATTGATACCAATACCAAATGTCCTTGATTTTGAACCTGATTAATTTCGTGAGGGTTTTCAGTTGCACAATAGTGGGTATTTTTTTATTTAGTACTCCATTGCTGATAAAGCGGTACTCGCCTGTCCATAGTATATATTTATAAATGTTTGGCACATCTAACTGGATATCAACAATCTCCCAAATAAAATTTATCCGGCGTAGCCTATGATTTTCAGAGAGGAATTGCATGTTTAAAGTTTTATAATCGTGATACTTGATTTTTCTTTAAAATTCTTTGAATTGAACTATAAGAAATATTTAGTTCTCGGTTGGCATCTCGTATTGATTTTCTAGGATTATTATTGAAATACTCACACACTTGAGCCACCACATTATTGTTGCAAACGGATTTTTTTTTGGCTTTAAAAGCGTCTGTGTTCCGTCTCAGTGCTTGTTCCAATCTCAAGAACCTTCTATAATCTGGTACTTCGCGATCAGGATATCTTTCACTATAAATCCGTGCTGCCAATTTTGAATTTATTCTAGCTTCTCCAAAAATTAAAAGCATATCTACCTTTTCTTTATGACTATTAATCTTAGTAAACAGTAAATCTGCATATAAATAATTAAAACAACAACAATTGACAGGTAAATTTTTTCGATAAATATGAGTAACATAACATTGACAGTTGATATTTCCATGGCAACGTTGTCAAAATCATCAACATAGAGACTTTGTTTAATTTTTCTATACATATGGTCTTATATCTTTTACACTAAAGGTGATATCGAAAAAAGGTTTTAATAACAGTTATTGATAAAAATAAGGACTTTTATATTATGTAAAAAATAGGTATGAAATTGGGAAAAATGATTTCGATGACGTCACTGTCCATTGGGTGTTAAATTTACCAAGATGGTATTTTATGGTGAACACTCACTACATCATAGCATAAACGCCCACGTTTACGGTTTTTCGATTGCTCTTTCTGTTTTTACGTAATGGCGGCCAACCATCAGTTCTGGGTCACCCTGTACATGTAAAGGCAACCAAGAGCTGCCCGAAGAGCGAAATTACTGCTTTCGGATTTGATATTAACGCCCAAACGCGCGAGTCTATAATAAATTTAATGTTGCCGCCAACAGGCAATCAAAGTAAGGCTAATTAAATATTTTAGATGTTTAGTACACCTCGAGCAAGATTTTATAGTATGCGATGCGAGTCGGATAAAGTTATTAGGTACTCGCGAGGAAGAAAATAATTGCAGATTACATCCTCTATCCTATGATGATAACATTAACTAAAATTACTAGTAGCACCTACTTTTAGTAAATAAGCCTTTTTCTTGAATAAAATGCTTCTTTGTCAGTGTTTTTTTCGATGACAAATTCGTCTAATGTTAATGGAGAAATAATCCTACATCTATTATCATGAAGAAGACAATACCGAATGCGGAAGGTGTCTTTAATTTTTAATCGTGAGGTACGCTAGACGTTCTAGGAAAGACACTCGTTATGTGGGCATGGATTTGCACGATCTTCTTCGTCTCTAACGATATTGACAGTAATCACGCAATTGCTGGTATTGTGATGGGAACTTCATCCCGATATAATACAACTTCGAGCGATACCTACAGTCAGAATGCGAGATACGTTATAAAATAAAAAATCGCATCAGGATTTAATACTTATAAATATAACTTATCTATTATTATAAAGATTCATAATGACTTATGCTTCGACATTTGTTTATTTATTTATTATGTTTTTTCATTTAACAATTTCACAAAATTCTGAAGTTCGTTTGTTCTTTGGGTTTGCGTTCTATCCGCTAATTGAGGTCTCTATATAAGAACGTCATCTGTCGGCCAAAAATGAGTACTTTTCATAAAAAATTGCATTTAGGTATTTTCCCAACACATTTCTGTGCTGTAACATTTTTTTTTTCAAAACCTATTAACTAAATAAAATAACGCTCTTTTAAACTGGTTACTGATTTCCACACTATCTAGATTTTAATCAGGCAATGTATTGAAGATATCAATTTTGTACCTTATCGGTAGATGTTGTTGGCATAATATCCAATGGGTGTATTTAGAGAAAAAATAATGGACCAAGTAATTTCTCAACTTTATTAAAATAAACGTATTCTACATTATAATAAAAATTCAACTACAAAACTTGTATAATTAATCCCTCTCTGAAAGTAGAGCTTACAAGATTATATTAAAACATTATTACTCACAAGTTGGAGATCACATTTTTTTTAAATACAATTTTATTTACAAAAATTCGAATAGTCGTGGGTACTTAAAACTAGGAGAAAGTCTTTGACTGCAATGAGTGTATTGCATAATCACATGATTCGAAAAAAATTATATATTTTCATTGACAGGATAGTTCTCGATCAATACTTATCATTTTCCGATTTTGATGTGAAAATTTTGCGTCTTCCAGCTACTCTGGAAAAAATCACACCGTACTTAATTATTGATTAAATATTACAATTATTTTTGTTGTTTTGTTGTAAATAAATACTTAACTTATATAAAAAATATATATAATAAATTGAACATTATACCCCTCTGAAATTGATGATTAAAAATTTACATTCCCTGAACAGCATTTTTAAAAAAATTATATTTAAAATTGAGTTTAGAATGTATACTTTTTCAATTTTTAATATAATTTTTTTTCTTCTAAATCAGTACTTTAACTGTTAAAAGAAATCTAAAATTTGTTTAATAAAATATTAATTTTATAAATACATCTACAAAATCCACTTATACATGAAGCCACAATTGTTAGATTCCTTTAAGAACAAATTATTTTATATTTATTGATTACAACTGAAAAAATCACTTTAATATTATCCGACACCCTGTACATCAACATATACATGTCACCAAATATTTTTTTAAATATTTTGAGCACTTAACACTGAATTATAAGTGGCGAAAAATTTATTTTTCACAAGATTCAAAACAGGTACAATATGATTTTACAAATTGTCACGTTTCTTACACCCGATGTATTTGTTTAGATTTTTAAGTCATAAGGCACTTTGTGGCAGTATTAGAAATGAAGGTATATTGATTAAATACCTAGAAATATTTTTTCTAGTCAAACCTGATTTTTTTCGAGTAAAATCTATTTGGAAAAAAATAGGTATATTGAAAATAAATAACAGACATGGATTATCCGGTTCTGGTGAAAATATAATGAAAGCGTATGAAAAAATTTGTATAAATAATATAATGTAAATGAGGTGATACTATGTTTAGGTAAATATATATTATATTCTATAAATAAAATTCAATCACAAGTAATAATCTGCGGAATTTCATTAAATTAATCTAAAAATTAATTTTATAAAATGTGGAAACGGGCCACGGTCAAATTGAGTTGAACGATAAAATAACAGCAGACTAGAAAAATGTACGAAAATGTAAGATACTTTTAGCACAGACATGGAAGTTTAAAAACTACTAAAATTTTTAAAACAATCATTAAGTATATCAAAATAACACATAACATTACAAATTCGACAAATCTTTTCAGTTTGTCTAGATCAGCGTTACCCAACCTATCTTCAGTGGAAGCCACTCCATCAGAAATTTTTGCCCATCCACAAACTATGTATCGCAATTGATATGAATAGTTTTATTTATTTATTATTATTTTTTTTTTAAATAAATAGTTTTTGGTAGGTACATATGTGGAGAAAATTAGTACACTGCATCTTTCAAAGTTATTTAGTGAGAGAAAAGACACTGCCTACTGAGACCGATTTTTAAATTATATTCCGAGTAATTTTTTCAAATAGCACACAAAACTTAATCGAAAGTAGGGTGAATCTTAAATAGGGGTTCTCTTTTTAACACGACGTAGATTTCAATAAAGTAAGCACATTTTTCAAATAACATTTTTCAAAAAATCTCAAAATCAACCAAAACCTGTGTAATGGATCAAGATAGGCTGCGTGATTGCCTGACCTAAACGCATGCGATTTTTATTTGTGGGGTTATACGAAAACTTTGATAATTACGATTGAAATGAATACAGTGGACGACTTGTGTGAACCGTTGGGAAAATGCCGCAGAAAGGTTTGATTTGTATTAACCTTTACACATACGTGTTTTGGTTCTTTTTACGATTTCGAAAAAATGTTACTAGAAGAATTATCTCTTGTAGTTTCTGAAATTAAACGAAATTTGGACACCCTATGCATACATTATCAACAGTAACATTCAAGAAAAAGCCGATCAAGTCATGAACATTTAAATAAAATACTTGTAAAATTCTGGAGTTCAATAAAAATATCTAGAACTATGTAAGCGAGCTGTTATTTCCACTTTTTATTTGTACGATAAAATTTTTCATTATTGGTTGTATTTCATTTGAAACGTTTTTGTCATAAAAGTTCTCTTCTTGAGCATTCTCTCTCAGTGAAATTTCGTAATTACTCAGAGCAAATTATATCACATTTTTTAATTTTTAAACTGTAAACCTAAGTTTATGCCATGCCATATACTTTTACGTAAAATATGTTTAATATGATTTGTGTTTTTGTTCATGTATTTACGCAGCTAAAAATTCAATAGAAATTAAATTTTAACACGAATATGGCCTATTAACGTTTTATTCCTAACACTTCAAACTTATTGGTAGGCAAAAAATATGTTACTTCGATTGGCGGTCTGCAAGTGGAAAAAGTTGGGAACCGCTGATCTAGACCAATAAAAATCAATTAGTAAAAATTATATTAAAACGCATTTTAAAACCGTGTATTAAATATATTTAAAATTTCATAAAAACAACTCTGGTAGAGCAACGCATGTCGATCCCACTTCAGATATTTGGAAAGTCAATAATACTACGTTCGACCATATACCAACAACCAAAGAATAACTACTTAAAACTGACTCTGCCCACCGGCGTCAAGGTTCCCTACAAGTTAATAAAGCGTCATCTCTAGTTCATCGAATAATTCTATGTACATCTAAAATTAAATTAAAAACAAACTAATCGAGTCTATCGTCGACTTGTTCTATCAGCAGGTCTTTCGTCGTCTGCAGATGTACAGGTATATTTTTCTGATTACATTTGACTATCCCGTTTAAAATGTCGTCAAAACTTAAAATCGCTTTACTATCCTCCGGTATTATTAAGTCTGCGTCCGAAGTAGACACGGGACTAATGTCTATGTCTTCACCGCTCAACACGACCGCGTCACAGGAAAGCTTTTCCACGTCATACATGCAAACCAGACTGAAGTTTTCTTCGTTTTCCTCATCTTTGCAGTCGGTCAAGTCCTCCTCCTTCTTGCTCGGGCTCTTTTTGTCCCCTTTTTTCTTCTTCACGTACGTTTTCTCCACTTTCAGTCCCATCTGCTCCAACCTGGATAAACGAATGAAATTCTAAGATACAAATTTCGAAGGAAATGTAATTTACAAACCTGATAATTGCGGATTTTTCAAAGTATTCCATGTTGACGACGTGCGTCTGCAACGAGTGGTTTTCGTCCTTCACCAAATCCTTTACTTTGTGCCGGATACTAGCCAGCGACGTACAGGATTGTTCGTCAACGGAAGTGTCGCCTTTACAGGATAACAAACGAGGGTCGGGACTGTCTCGGATGACGTGATAAAACACTGCCATGTACTCGGCACAAGGCTGGAGTTGCGACCAAGTCAAGCCGGATGCCGACAGTGCTGCTTTCTTGCCGTACATGAAGTACATGGCGGCGGCCGCTATGGTGCTGTAACTAAACTTGAGGAATCCCGGGTCTAAGCTGAGCATATCTACTAGTTGTGATGCTCTAGTGAACTGATACCCCGAATACTGAGGGAAGAAAAAGTCTCTGTTCATATCGACGTGCAGTTTCTGCTTCGTTACTTTCGGTGCTTGGAAGTGTATCTGCATGTACAAGTTCAGCCAGTCGCTGGGAGTCATGATGTTCAGGTCCCAGCCTAAGCTGTTCAAAATTAATAATTCGCAAGACAGGATCTCCTCAGGACTACACGCTCCATCACAGACATAAGAGAATTCTGTTAACCGAGGCGGATATACTTCTTCTAGCTTCGAAGCGAGAAACAGGCATGTTACGCCTACTAGTTGGAGTTGGTTTTTAGGCACGTCGGGTCGAATCGAGAGGAATCTGTCGAAGTAATCCACGCTTAAATAATAAGTGACTCTGCGCAGGTGATAGACCTCGCACACTTCCATGACCCAGTCTAGCAGGATTGCCCTCATCCTAGGCACGAAACTTGTGAAATCCTCAAACAGCCTGGGGTTCCTTAGATTCAGAGAAGCCTCTTCTTTGTAGACCATAAACAGCCAGACCTCTTTGGAATCCGCCCAGTCCATTAAGGGTAAAGGCGCCGTCCTAGTCTTTTGTGGCGAGACAAAATCGTTCCTGTGGATATTCTTACGTTTGCTGCTTCGGGTGGCTCCCAATCGTTTCCTAGAATGAGGTGTCTTGTGGTCTTTTTCCGTGAAGGATTTCGAACTACCCGCATCATCGCTGTCAACAAAGTTGTCTAAATCGGTAGCAGTTTCATTGCTCTTTTCTTGAATGTTCTTATCTCTAGCTAAAGTGCTCTCTCGCAGTTCCCTGCCAAATTTAAATCCCCACACTGTCTGCTTGTGGTGAAGTCTGAGCAGGTCCTGAAAGGAGAGTTTGCTAGTTTCAGCATATTCCCCTTCCTTGTACTGTCCCACACAAGACAACTTTTCGGGATCGTAGTCCTTGAAACTTTCCGTAGAACGAAGGGATCCGTCTTCGTCAGACTTGTGACCACTCATTTTCGATATGTAAACTTGTATTAAATACGACTAGTAAGAGTTTCGGATAACTTTTCAGTCTTTTGTTAATTATCTCCTAAGCATGGAGAATATATGCTGAAAAAAAGAACTTTATAAACATCTTCATATAGACACATTCTTTTAAGATTTTATAAAACTATTTTTTACTACCTATCACTTTAATTGCTGGGAGAAAATTTCTAGTCTCTGTTTCCTTACAAATTAAAATATAGATACGTCACCATAATATTAGCAATGAATAAAAAATATTTGCATTCTTAATTATTAGAATCATACATGTTCATTTTACATTTTTGTTATATTTAACTATTTACAAAAAACTATTCCGTTTCTCACACTCACCTCGAGTTTCATTTTAGATAAAGTCTTTTAATGAAAATATAGTAGAGAAATCAAAGTAATTACAAACTTATAGATGTAAGCAAAGCCTTTGTAACATAAAATAAATCATTCAGCTATCATTTTTGCAACCATTTCATATAAAGTGACCCCCTGCACACACATCACAACTTTTATCAAACCACATTTTTAATATTTAATATCTATTTCAAATATAGAAAGAATTATTTTAAACCGCCCATGTATTAATTATCGGGTGTTAAACATTCAAATTTGTCCTCAATTTCTACACTCACCATTTATTTTTTTGTTATAAATTAAAGATCCAACTCCACCCTTTAAAATTTTTGGTTAACTGTAACTTTAACTGGGTTTATTTATATTTAAACGGTATTCCCTTTAACTTAATTTATAGTTATGGGATGTCCAAGGTTCACCTTACGGGAAAACTATTAAAGCACTAATATTTTCTACGTGTAACTTGCACATAACCAAGCAAAAGAACCCTAATACCCTGCATATCCCGCCATGCAGAATCTAAGTATTTCATTTATCCCGCCACAGAAAAATATTTGCCGCGCAGAACATTGACCTACCTCGGTAAGTTTATGTACCTACATTCACGGTAGTTGCACCAAAATATATTATTTATAAAATATTAGCTACATTTTTACCAAAACGGTTAAACAAATGTGAGTAGATTGTATATTAAACATTATAATAATGATATTCTACTAGCATTTTCGGAAGAAACAACCAGTAATGTGTTCTGAACTACCACCTTTCTAAACAAACAGAGAAAACGACGCCTCCCTAATGTGCAAAATGTTTCACAGCGAAACAAAAGTTTACTTTCTTATTCCGTCATATTTTTGTTTTATATTCAACTATTTAAGTAATAATGTTACTTACCTCATTTCCACACATGATTCTTGATAAATCCCTTCGTCATTTTCATTATTTTGATTGCATAATACCATATGTTGCACAGCTGAGAACTCAAAACAAACGTGAAGTTAAGCATTCTGCCATCTTTCTGGGTTAAAAGTGCAAATGAGATTTTCTGCAAGCGGGAAATTTAAAATTGAATTAAAAGGCATTGAAGCATTCAGATTCATTTGCACATTCATATGCCTGTCGTATATACATATGCGGATAAGTTTTATATAAAAGAGTTGCGTATTACCCCAAAAATTATTGTAAAATATAAGATTATCCGTGAACGCCTAACTGGGTAATTTACAGAGTCGTGTATACTTGGTTGCATATATGCAGGAGATCTTACAAAATACATAAATTAATAAAAATAAATATATTTATATATTATAATGTATTTAACGTTTGAGTAAGAAGTTTACTTCAAAGAACTATATCATTTCGTGAAAACTAAAAAAACCTTAACCAAAACTTGAATAGGCATTTGATATGTATGTATCGTGTTCTTGATATAATATATATTTTTTTGTTGTATAAATAATACATAGTTACTTGTTTTTAAAATTTTAAATTGCCTACATTTTACAGTTTGTATTTCCCGTTTTTAAATCTATTTATATTTCTAAAAACGATTCGATTTATTTACAAATAATTTAATGCATTTTTGTAATATAATTTTTTTTACTGAGAACAGATCAAACATCAAATAAAATTAAAAACTTAAATTATGTAGACAGAATGAGTATTTGCTAAAATAAATAAAGATAAATCTATTAAAATAACAATAATGGTTGCATAAGAGTGGCTACAGAAATAAAGCGAGAAGAAGAAAGATAGAATATAGGTTCGAGAAATTTACAATACAGGTTCGTACTTGGAAGCGAATGCAAATTGTAAAAAATATAAAGCTTATAGAAATGAAAATAGATAAATATTTCAGTATTGGTACACAGGATATGCCTGACGAACTGATAATTCCAATGAAGTACCTTGAGTTGCATACGGAATATGAAGATACATTTTTTATACATATTTTTACCGTTTCTATTTTTTGGGCAATATATTTTTACGGTTAAACCAACTATTTATAATTTCATAATAATGTTTATACAGTATAATTGAAAGAGAGTAGCAGAGTATTGAAACTGATGCAGGATAAAGTTGAGAGTACGAGTTTAATTTTGATATTTTTTCGAAAACTAGTTTTGACATAAAAAACTAATCTCAAATTCGTGTGAACAAGGACCCTCAAAAATATGAGAGTAGGAAAAATGTGTATTTTGGTTTGAGAGTTTTACACGCTATAGTAAATAATTGCCAAGTAAAAGATTATATTTTTATACCTACAAATATGCGTAAAAAATAAGATTCCTACAATATACAGCGTGATCCATTTTAAATAGAAACAGGCTTGTAAAAATGATACTTTTATCCGATTTATTTTTGTTTTTTTTTTCTAAGACAGAGCAGTAAAAACTGTATTCAGCGCAAAATATTAAAATTTGTTTTCTTTTTTTTTAAGGTCTACTTTGAATTTTTTTCACTGCCAAATTACAAAAACCGTTTAGCGTTTCTTTTTTAAATCCAACTACGGCACTGGATGCATCACTCTTAAAAACTGTTTTATGCCAAATTTCGTAAATAAATATTACTAATTATTTTTTAAATACCTAATTATTAACTGCTAATTTTATATACGTTTAATGTGATTAATTGCAAGCATAAAATTAATTTCTCACTTTTTGAAATTCATTTTTTATAGTCAACATTTTTTAAAATAAAATGAAAGCTTAAAATAAAACTGTTACAAATTCCTTATTATTAATTACATTTACGAAATTTTGCATTTTAGAGGGGATGCCGAATCCAGCGGCATAGTTAGATTTGGAGAAAATTTTCTTTAGTTTTTGTAAAATTTAATAAGAAAAAAATTCAAAGTACGTTGAAAATAGAAAACATATTTTAATATTTTGCACTAGAATAGGGGTTATATTTACAATTTCAAATGTTTTTAAAAATTATAAGTATAATTATCCTGACTAGAATATAACTTACAGAATCATATTATGTTAGTTAGAACAATAATTATATTAATTTAATTTTAAAAAATGTTAAACTCGTGTTATCACACTTTCAGAAATTAAGCCTGAATCCCACTCTGCCCTCTATTCTATTGGCATTGATATTTCTGTCCATTTCGCGGTTGTTCTAAAGATTCCATTTGTTTCGGCAGACCTCTCGAGAATTTTCGAGCGTCATCGGGACAAAATCGTCAATTCATATATAAAGGAGGACTTGAGCGCGAACGGCAGTGTATTTGAATCAAGCGAATAAGAAGCAAGCGACTAAAGCGAGCGTACTTCAAAAAGCGTTCTAAAAAAAAAAAGTTATTCTGCGAGTGAGATCACGTGTATTTGTGAACAAAACAAAGTGAAAATGGCAAAAGCTCCAGCAGTTGGCATCGACCTGGGAACCACCTACTCCTGCGTAGGCGTGTGGCAACACGGAAAAGTGGAGATCATCGCCAACGACCAAGGGAATAGAACGACGCCGAGTTATGTTGCCTTTACGGAAACCGAGCGTTTTCTCGGAGACGCTGCTAAGAACCAGGTCGCCATGAACCCCAGCAACACCGTCTTCGACGCTAAGAGGTTGATCGGTCGCAAGTACGACGATCCGAAGATCCAGCAAGACCTCAAGCACTGGCCATTCAAAGTTATCGACGACTGCGGGAAACCCAAGATACAGGTGGAGTATAAAGGAGAAAAGAAGACTTTTTCTCCTGAAGAGATCAGTTCGATGGTGCTGACAAAGATGAAGGAAACGGCCGAGGCATATCTGGGGGTACCTGTAAAAGACGCTGTTGTGACAGTCCCTGCGTACTTCAATGATTCCCAAAGACAAGCCACCAAGGATGCAGGCGTAATAGCAGGACTGAATGTCCTTAGAATAATCAACGAACCAACAGCGGCGGCTTTAGCTTATGGCTTGGACAAAAATTTGAAGGGTGAGAAAAATGTGCTCATCTTCGACTTAGGTGGTGGCACATTTGACGTATCTATCCTTACTATTGATGAAGGTTCGTTGTTTGAAGTGAGATCGACGGCAGGTGACACCCACCTCGGAGGGGAGGACTTTGACAACAGGCTAGTGAACCACCTCGCCGATGAATTCAGGCGTAAATACAAGAAGGACCTTGGAAGCAACCCCAGAGCCCTGAGAAGACTGAGAACTGCCGCTGAGAGAGCCAAAAGAACACTTTCCTCGAGTACCGAAGCCAGCATCGAGATAGACGCCTTATATGATGGTATCGACTATTACACCAAAGTCAGTAGGGCCAGATTTGAAGAACTATGTTCAGATTTATTCAGGGGAACTCTACAACCCGTGGAGAAGGCCCTGATGGACGCTAAAATGGACAAAGGACAAATCCACGATGTGGTCCTTGTGGGAGGTTCCACCAGAATCCCAAAGATCCAACAACTTCTCCAGAATTACTTTAACGGGAAGCCTTTGAACCTGTCCATCAACCCAGACGAAGCCGTAGCTTATGGTGCTGCCGTCCAAGCTGCCGTACTTACCGGAGAAACTGATTCGAAAATCCAGGACGTCCTGTTAGTCGATGTCGCCCCCCTGTCATTGGGTATCGAAACGGCTGGCGGCGTTATGACGAAGATCATCGAACGCAATACAAGAATTCCATGCAAGCAAACTCAAATATTTACGACATATGCCGACAACCAACCGGCAGTTACAGTCCAAGTATTTGAAGGGGAGCGCGCCATGACAAAGGACAACAACCTGCTAGGAACGTTTGATCTCGCTGGAATACCGTTAGCTCCTAGAGGAGTTCCAAAAATAGAAGTAACCTTGGATCTGGACGCTAACGGAATCCTCAACGTATCTGCCAAGGACACCGGCTCCGGAAAGAGCACTAACATCACCATAAAGAACGATAAAGGCAGGTTGTCGCAACAGGACATAGACAGAATGGTGTCCGAAGCTGAACAATACAAGGAAGAAGACGATCGTCAAAGAGAGAGAATTACAGCCCGAAACCAGCTGGAGGGTTACATCTTTCAGCTGAAACAAGCTGTCTCCGACTGTGCCAATAAACTCGGTGCGGAGGACAAAGCTAAAGTTGAAAGTGAATGCGATGACTGCTTGAGATGGCTGGATAACAATTTGTTGGCGGAAAAGGAAGAGTATGAAGAGAAGCAGAGGCAATTGACGAGCGTATGTAGTCCGATTATGGCTAAGTTGTACCAGAATGACCCTCAGAACGGTCAGTTTGGAGACGGTGCTGCTGGTGGAAGTTGTGGTCAGCAGGCAGGAGGGTTTGGAGGTAGTCACGATGGACCAACGATAGAAGAAGTAGACTGAACGTCGTAAAAAGGCTGTGAATTTTTGGATATAAAAATATGGTACTCTTTAAAGAGAGAGAAAGAATAATTTCGAAGATGTTTTAAAATTAGCAATTGTTTCATCGAGAGACTGTTGGATAGTGATGATTTATTTATTGTAAATATTTTTTATATATCAATAAATGCAACTTAAAATAAAATATATTGTGTTTTATTATATGTACATGCTTTTGTGTTAATAATGACACTCCCTCAAAATGGTTTTTGAACTTCTGAAAGTTCTGAATAGAAATTTCATTGGATCTCTATTGGTGAGTGAAACATACAATATAATATGAAGCAATTTAAGGACAATACGTATTGGCAAATAAATTATTATTTTAGAAACTGTAACGGTAGACAACTGTTTATATTGCCTCAGTAAGAATTATTTTATTACATTTCACAAAATTAATTAATTGTCAATCTTTATTTGCCAATAATACATTTTTTTTTTCAATTTAGAAAGATTCAAATTATTTTTACAAGGTAAAATATTT
This sequence comes from Monochamus alternatus, assembly GCA_037114965.1. Classification (NCBI taxonomy): domain Eukaryota; kingdom Metazoa; phylum Arthropoda; class Insecta; order Coleoptera; family Cerambycidae; genus Monochamus; species Monochamus alternatus. Next base: position 56,577,078 of record CM073433.1, read on the forward strand.
AGATGTTATTTCAACATACTTATTTAGTAAGCAGGTTAGTAATTTGCTGATAATTCTATCTTTTTGGTAATTATATGGATTTTTTGCCAATATTTTAGGTGCAATTTTGGTAATTCTTTAAATATGAGCCTTTGTTGTTAGTAAACGATTGGTTATAAGATTAACTCAAAATCACAACCTTATGTCTGTGGCAAAGGAAAAATCTCAAGAATACTTTTAATTATGCATAACAGTTATCTATAACAGAAAATATTTAGCACTTATAAATCTGTGGTTTAAAATTTTTAAGAAAAATTGGGAAAAAAAAATGAACTCGAAACATTAGCAAATATATTTAATACAATAACACATTACAACTGGTAACAAATCGATGATTTCCAGCTTTTTTGCAACTATATACAAACAATTCATAAATTTGTGTTAACAATAAACAAATGTTAATAAGTACGTTACTACTTGGAAAATATGTAATAGTTATACATTTAATATTAAATAAAAGCTTGGACAAATACTTTCAGGTAAACTGTGCTTGCTTGTGAATTAATAAAAGGTAAGCAAAGAGAAGACTTAACATTGCTTTTGGTACGGGGTGTATTGAAAGTAAACCGCTATATGTTAATCATAAATTTTACATAAAAAAATAACCCTATCTAGTTTGCTATATAAACTATAGTCCAAAAAGGCTTCGTTACTGATATACAGGGTGTTAAAGTTGAATTGAAAAGAAAAAACAAAAACTTCTTCAACCATTCGATATAGAATTCTTGATTAACGTAAGGTGGTTTACTTTGGGGACACCATGTAGATTTTCCATATTTATTGCATACGGCAGAAAGGAAATAATAATTTTTCCAACTGTTTTTTCAAAGCTAGTATTAACAACCTTTGATGAGCTTCTTTTTAGATAAAAAAAATTATAAGTATGTTGCAGACAGTAACGGGTTAGTTTTTTTCAAAAATTTCCAAATCTTTAGATCTTTTTAAATTTGGATTTAAATGTTCGGGTCACCTTATTAGGAGTATGTACAAAAATTAGCATTAATAAAAACGACCTACAAAGTTTTATTGTTTGGCAGAATATGGCAATTATTACGATACTTAAAAATAATAAAACAAATTTATTAATTCATTTTTGATGTTTACTTGACAATCAAATATGTTTTTAACAGCAAATACTGATGTGTCGAAAAAGACAAAATTTTTGTTTACGCTTCAATAAATAAATATCTTATTAAGGATCATAGCACGACAATTTCACATTCCGTACACTTCTCCGCCTTTTCTGTAATCGGCGTTTCCAATTACTTTGTTGGCTTCCTTCAGCAGGGCGCAACTCGTCGATGCATCTACTTCTCTAGTCATGTTATGGCCAAGGGCTTGTAAGCCATCTACAACTTGCTATAAAAAATAAGGTTGAAATAAGTAATTCTGTAATTATTTTATACCGCAAAATAATACCAACAAAGAGGGACAAATAAACAAGTAACTGTTAATAAAAATTTATAAACTAGATCTTAGTTTTACCACCAAATAATCTACACATTTTCCAGATTCGATTTTAGAAAGCGTTGAGAAAAAAGGATAAAAAATTTTGGCCTAAATCTAGGTTGGCTGTGAGAATAGTCACAGAAGTTTTAATGTGATCAAGGCTTTAATATTTCTCTTTCAATGTGAAAAAATCATATATAAATATAGGTTCTAAACTTTGGTGATTTTGGGATAGAGGGCGTTAAAGATTTCACAATAAAAATGTTTTTATTTTTTGAACTGTCGAAAATATTTTAAGATTTTGAACTGTCGATAATTTTTCATAGCCTACTTAGATCTTAAGTCAAAATATTTGGAATAAAACTATAAATATTCGATGATTATCATTACTTTTTTGATATTATATTGTGAAGAATGGAGTTATTTGAAATAGAATTAATAAAAACACCGCCAAATAAGAGCAGAAAAAAACAAAAACAGGCATAAGAGACAAATACGAACAAATTTATTGTAATTAGCCTCTTTTTGTGTTTTAAGGCATTTTGCCATGTTATTCCCAATATTTTTTTTTTGTTACAAAATAAACGTACTATACAAAGTGTTTAACGAATTTCTTGAAGTTGCTTTCTGAAGGATTTTCTTGATTATCCGAAAAATCAGTTAAAAGTGACTTGTGGTTTTGCATCTATACAACTCATATACCTAGGTAGGTACATTATTTTTGTAGTGTCCAAAATTTTGTTAAATTCATATAGTTAACATTAGTTGCACCATTTGTTTGTTTCAGTTATAAAGTTTTGTTCTTCATACAAGTTATCTTTTCTGAAATACAGTCTACATTTTCTGAATTACAATCAAACTATTCCAAATATAAATTGACATTTTCTGAAATAAATTTGGAAAAGATGTATATTGAGCTGTAAAGTGGCACTAACCTGCAATGTACCATATTCATAATATATGTTCATGGGATAGACTTGATGATGCATTCTGGGAGCATCCACAGCCTCCTTAATGTTTTCACCGAACCACAAAGTTCTCATAATTACCTAAAAATATAAAAGTTAAATTATATAAAATATAATTTAATTCACACCTGCAAAATGTACAGAAATTAAAAACGTGAAACTTAAAAACTTAAATTTAAATATGAAAAAACAAATATAAAATTTCTATTTGGGAAATTTACAAATGGTTTTTACCTGCGCCACAGTGGTGGTGATCCTGGTACCACCAGAGGCCCCAACGACCATCCTAACGTCTCCTTCTTTGTCTATAGTGATAGTCGGCGTCATGGACGACAGCGGTCTCTTTCCAGGTTTCATTTCATTATTGGGCGAACCGGGCAGATCAAAGTAATTTTTAAAATATGGGAAAGAAAAGTCATCCATGACGCTGTTGAGTATTATGCCCGTTTGTTTCGAAGTCATACCAGCACCAAAACTACAGAATATAAATCAATTTACTACTAATTATCAAGTAAAGCATAATATATGTACTCACTAAATATTTATAGAGCTCGTAACTGACACAGCGTCTCCGTTGGGTGCTATAATGGAGAAGTGCGCCGTACCGTGGTCCTCGTTCGAGTAGTACACGGCCCCGTAATGTTTAGGATCTGAACTTGTGGAATTATCATCGATTTGCAGCCTAATACTCTCACTGTACTCTGTAGACGTTAAATTTGATAGAAGCTAAAAAATTTACATAAATTTAGCATTTAAAGATACAAGGTGTCTCGTTTATACTTCAAAAAGAAGTGGTGGGTGAGATCTTTTTGGAAAAATAGTAGGTATAGTTTATACAGGGTGGACCATTAATAATGGGACATAAAGCAGTGGCGACATCTTTGGGACGAAATATGAAGGTATAGCTAAATATGCCTTAGTAAAATGTTGCTGTGGAAAAAGATACGGGATGTTAAAGTTGAAATAATTTTTTGATAATAACTCAAGTACCGTTAACCGATTGCCACAAATTTTTAAGAAAAGTAATTATAATTTATGTATTAAATTACATTCGGCCATAGAAGGCACCACCATGGCAATGTCTGATGATGAATTTCTCTTATTTTTTGTTGACGAAACATTCTGATTCCGTTGACTACAAAGTCTTGTCGAGGTGTCATTTCTATAGGTAAAAATGTACATTCGGTAGAACTTGATAATTCATACCATTTTCAAGAACACGACACAAAAAGTTTTCTGCTTTTAAACGACATCAAATATGTAATTAAAATTTATTTTCAGAAAATTTGTATTGGGAATATACAAATAAACAATTTTCTTATTTTATAAATGTTCAGAGTAACTTTGGAAAATAAAATTCAAATTTACCCATTTGTAAGCATTTTCTAATTCTCTTGTTAATAGATCACATCACATCGAAAAATACATTTGGTTGTCCCCTAATAATTATTCAGTTAAGTTTGTAATTGTTATTAATACTCTTTTGATTTGTCATTTACAAACCATATTATTATTTTTTTGATGAGGCTGTTAAAAAATATATTTTCTGAAAATAAATTTCTGAAGCATTTTGAAGTAGCCTGCAAGAAGAAATCTTTTAAGGCAGTTTTTTTGGAAACGATAGGAATTATTAACTTCCATCAAGTACATTTTACTAATGCTTGTTTCGATTGACTACTCTGGTATGCTCTCAGAGTATAGCTATCCTTTTCCATTGTAAAGAATAAAAAAAGGACAGAAATACTTTCAGAGTGCTCTAAAGCAGTCAATTGAAACCGGTATAAGACATACTTAGCGGTATATCTTCACATTTTGTCCTAAAGGCTATATGGCCAATTATTATTAATCCTCCACCCTGTATAATGTCAATAATATCGCATTTTCAAGATACAGATACAGTTATTACATTATACTGAAGAGCTGTTTTTCTTAATTATTTTTTAATAGGCTGGTCAAAATTTGTACTTTTGTATAAGAATAATAAATATCAACTGTATGTTAAGAAAAATGTGACAGCAGTTATTTATTGGAAAAGCGGTTTAGACAGCTTTTTTGTTCAAGCAGAAATCTTTAATTTTCTTAAGTGGTAAGTAAAACATGAATGCAATACAACGTTTTATCTACAATCATAAGCTCAAGTTAGTCGAGTTTAATTAAAGTTTAATGAAAAGGAAATATTTTTAAAGATCAACAAGAATGCTGTTCTTTCAAAAACTATGTAAGAATCAGTGTCATGATGATATGAGCTAGTTGCTATTCTTTATGTTTTCATTTAGTTTTGTTCGAAAAGTTGGTAAAAACGCTTTCTAACACAGAAACCTACACGGGCCACTGCAAAAGAGGGACTTAACAACTTTGTTATTTTTAAGATAATCAAAAAAATCTTCTTCAAAGCAACAACTTTAACGTCCTGTATCTCAGAAACGCAACTTAAATCCATTCACAGTATTTGTATGAACTGCTCACATTTTAATTTTAAGTTATTTTTAAAGAAGACACCCTGTACAGATGATGATGCTTCAAGTTTTAACAAAATGCTTTGAAATTTTAGTGCAACACGAGCACGAAGGCCTTTGGGGGCTAAAATTTTCAACACGTATACTCACATCGGTTATATTAACAAAATTTAAATCTCCCATCTCCGTCCGTTTGGCATACGCATATTTGAAAGCTTCGATAATCCTGTGATACGTCAACACTGTGTTGTTTATGCCGTCCAGGCTGTACCTGTTAAAATCGTAACCGTCCAAGATCTTTAAGATGAATCCCAAAAGGGCCCCTGAACCTGGTGGAGGTGCTGAAAACAATTGGTCTCCGTTCTTGAATGTCGCCGTAATGGGTTCCATCCACTCGGCTCTAAAAAAATAAATAATGCTTAGACTATGACAGATTTATTTCAATTGAAAGGTAAAACTTGCTCATATTCGTTTAAATCCCTCTCGTTGACTATACTTCCAACGTCTTTAAGATCCTGCAGAAGCATTTTGGAAAGTGTACCGTTGTATAAGTCATCGCCACCGTTCTTAGCTATTAATTTCAGCGTTTCACAAAGTTTTGTTGGGATTATTTTCGAACCGGCCTTCTTGAAGCTTTTGTCCTCCTCGTAGAACCATTCACTGAAAAATAAAAATTATTGAAGTCAAAACTCGCGTGTTTTTCAATAAAATTAGGATTTTTTTTATTTTTAGATTTCGAAGTAAATTTTTTCATATAGCTTACTTCAAATTGGGGTCATCATGAAGCTTGTTTTTAAATAGGGAATTGTACTGATGACGGGTCATGATGTATCCCCTTTTGCAAAGTTCGATGGAGGGTAGTATTAATTCTTCCCAGGGCAGTTTGCCGAAACGTTTATGAGCTGTCCAGTAACCTTTGAGTTCACCAGGGACTGCTATAGATAGGCGACCTAGAAAATATTATAAGCCCGCTGTAGGTTTTACAACAATTTTTAAGATCTAAACAAGTTATAATTCGTACCATTTTGAGACAGATAGGGGTCATCCTTATACATCTCATTCTTCGCATTTAGTGGTGCCTTTTCTCTGGCGTTTAGAAAATAAGCCTTTTTCTCTTCCCTCATGTAGATGGTCATCAAAAATCCACCTCCAAGTCCCATACTTTGCATGGTAACAATGCCGTTGCAAAACAAGGCTGCTATTGTCGCATCTACGGCTGACCCATTTCTATCCAAGATGTTTCTATACAAAACATACATTTACATTTAGTATTTATTTAAGAAAGTATATTAATTAACGCTACTCTTCAAGTAAAATAATTTAGTTTGTATAACATCAAGTTCAATCTCCCCACTTTTTACGATTCATCCTGTATATACACAGGAGTAAAAATGTTTTTTTTAGAATGACTTCATATAGGTATCTAATTTTGTATTAATTCATTATTATAAAGTACTTCGGAGCATTTGTCAAAACTGTTTTTAAAAGATAATCTTTCGACTTAAATATAATTCGTTATTGTTTTTCTATGTACTCATTTATATACCTGTTTCAATGTAATTCTTAATTGACCAGAGTAAAAAAAAATTAAGGAAAATTTATTTTATTCATTTTAAGAATTTTGATCCTTGTTAGTAACATAGAGGCCTATGAACAGTATCCAGATCAGGTGATCATTTATTCATTTGTTTATTATTGTGATGTAGTTGGTGTGGTGGGCGTGTGTATTTCTAAAAGTGCAATATTTCAATGAAAAAAAGTATTTTCTGGTAGAAATCAATTACCCGAAGTGGATTTTTGGAGTATATAGTAAGTAAATTAACAACAGATTGTATTATAATGACGGTAGAATGATATGTTTCTGGAAATAATTAAAATTTCAGTTCGAGTTCGTGTCGCAGCATTTTGTTTCCACTTGTTTATACCACGGAACTTTTAACGAATGATCTATGCTTTTACCTACGCTTTTCAAAATGTATAAAATTTATTCGTATTGAATTCATTTTACTACCTACTTATATCTGATCTACTTTCACAACAAGCAAAAAAATATAACATAATTTCAGTACCTATTTAAAAATGATATTTTTTGCATTATTAAATTGTTACACACATTGTGCACCTGTTCTATGTAGGCAGTTATCGAGACTTTGTTGGCAAACAATGCTGGCACTGGCCCTGATTTTTTTTTGTCAACAACTCGGCTAAGGTATGGGGAATGTAAAATTAAAACAAATATTACATATAATAACTTTATTAATTCGATCATTTTATCAATCGCAGATACAATCTGCAAATATTTAACTTAATTTAATAACACAGCAGAACATAACTTTAGAACACCAACATATTGCTTACACATTAATAAATAATACAAAAGATGTGAATACTATCTTATGCTTTATTTGTGCGGCCTTCGATTTATATTTAAAAAGTTATTGCATCGTGTATGGAAATCGGCCTTGAGAGTAAGGTGAACATAAAGTTAAAATAACAATATTATTCCGTACAAAATAAATCACAGTCCATTAGACTCGCCGGAGGAACGTCTTTTCAATAAATAAGAAACGTAAATGCATTCGCACTCACTGCAATCAGTCCGTTTTTTCGTCCTACGACGACGCCTTCTTCTTGTTCTGTTCGGTATTCACCAGCTTCGTTAAAATCTTTCTGGAATGTCCGCTTGGGTCAAAATGGTTGGTGTGGGTCTCTACCTCCCTTTTGCTTCGCTGTTTGCCGCTGTGGCCGCAGAAGATGTGCTTGTCGTATTCGAAATTGTAATGTTCGTACTCGTCGAAATGGGCCTCGGACATCTTGGTCTTGATTTTTTCTAGCACTAGGAAATTTGACTTTGAAAGTTGCTTTTTTTTGTTTCGCACTCGTAACTTGGATCTCTCGACACTAACCTTCGCTTTTCAAACACTGGCAAATCGCGCAAGTTCACCGCTTTTATATATATCCGTTCGTCCATCTAGCGCAGGCGCGGAGAACTATATATCTCCTTCACGGTTATGTAGGTATCCTTTTTATTTTTTTTTTAATTCTAGCTTATTTAAGTAATAAGCATGTTAAACGACTTTGTTTCAATGAAACGAAGGATAAATATGCTTTCTTTATGCAGGTTTTCATTAACAGATTCATCGAAAACTAGTTTGCATGTTTTTCTAGAACGTTTCGAATGCAAACATCGAATTTGACCATCAGTTTGGTATAGATTGTTGAACTCGGAACGAGAAACTTGAAACCGGTCATTCTGGAGATTGTACAGGATATGCGGTTAGAAACTAGAGGATTGTGACTTCTGGAAGTTACATCAGACGCTGCCAACTGTTAATGAGGCGTTTTAATTAAAAAAATTATATATTTTTAGACGGAATAAAGTGAAGTAACTGAGTTGCGATAAAAATCACTGAAATCTATTTAATTATGACAGGAACTCCTGCCTATCTTCTAGAAATACTTATTTAGTCTATTTGTATTTGTCATTATTTACTCATTTTCTAGATCGGTATTGAAAATGCAGAACTGACGTGGCCTCTTGAATGTAAAAAAATCCGATATCTGATACGTGATGATTTGTTAATCGCTATTGCTTCTAGTTAGGCGAGTTTTAAAACAAAATAATCGTGTTATATGGACGATAAAGCTGGTTTAAATACGTCTGAAGGTTAGATAACAGACAAAAATATTGAATACTTAATAGGTTATTATTAATTATAAATAATTTGTAAATAACTGCGTAGTTCTGGTGTACGCGTGACAGGTATAAACTTAAATTTGCGTAATAAGGAATATTATTTAGTTATTTTTACCGTTAAAAAAATATGAGAAGTAGTATAGGTACTTAACAGCATATTTCTTATTTTCAATTACATTAGGAAGTTTGTATGTATATAATTTGTGGAAAAAATGTGATATATAAATTTAAAGTTCGATATAAAATGACTTAACGACGAAAAATTTATTTAATTGGGTTCTGTGTAATCTTCAAAAAATCTTAAATATAGTACTGACTAATATTTTTCTTATTAATAATATAAATAAATAAAGCACCTATAGTCGCGTGTATTGTTGTCACTTGTTAAACAAATTTAAAAATGTAGGTACTGATAAGGATGTTTATGTTTTCATATATTCATTATCGGTTCTTTCCAAAGTTCCGAAATTTTCCATCGCAATTAAACAGATAAAAATATATTTTCATAATTTATTGTCACAACGTGTATCATACAATACTAAAATATAAAATCAATCTGTTGTCGATTGCTTTTGTATTTTGTCCGTGATCACTGACAGGAGTATCTCAATATAGCACCATTAGTAATTTTTGTGATGAAAATCATACTAATCTTGTAACTGCTGTTACAAATTGAAACGTTTTATCTTTGTTTACCACAAGATTATATTACGTAACTGCGGTTTTATAAGCAAGTGATTTTTCTAGAGAAGTAAGAAGCTCATTGTTTACAAATTTCCATTAATTAATCTACACTTATAATGTGTATAGTTATTTTTATATACTTAAACATGTTATATCAATAAAAGCGTCAAAAAGATACACAGGGTGTTAAAGTTAAAATTTTATTTTCGATATTTGTAAATATTTAAAAAAAATCCAAATATTTACCTAAGCTTTAGAAATCGGGGTTTGGAGGCGAGAAAGCCATTTAAAAGAAGCATAATGCTCTATAAGTGGCGCCCTCTATTACGTCAAAATTATAAACATATTAGAATTTTCGCCCCCAAAACCTCCGATTTCCAAATGTATGCAAATATTTGAATTTTTTTAAAAAGGTATTTACAAATATTGAAAATAAAATTTTAACTTTGGCCCCTTGTATCTTTTTAACCATCAACTTTTGACGAAGGTAAATTTAGCTATATCGCATTCTTTTGTCATCAGGAATCTATTCTTGCTCTATGTTGCATTAATTTCGGCACACCTGTATATTTTAAATTCTGATGCAATAATTCTTATCTATCCCAAAATAACTTTATGATAATTATATATTATTTTTAAATAATAATAAAACAAGACCTTGAATCTAAATCTTTGCTCGCTTCGTTTGCAGAAAAATGTTTGAAAATAAAAAAGTAAATAATTTTATTCCTTAATTAAGCTAATTATTTTGACCCAGCAGAGTGGTCACGAAAACGGAAACGTCCAGTAAATAAATTATTCACCTTTACCATCAATTATGTCTTTGGGAGTAATAAAGTTTACAGAATATATTATATTCTGTAAATTTTGCTATAAGCTTTTGTTACTTCTTGATCACGAAAGTTTGACACAGTCGTAACCAGAGCGTTCTAATTTATTTGTTTTCAAAACAATGGTTTTGTCCTTATTGTTTTATACAGGATGAGTCAAAATTTGTCTCTCGTTGTAAATAGAGCATGTTGCAGTAAACAAAAATAAATAAAGTTATAATTATTTTGATACTATTAGAAATATGTTATTAGCTGAAATAAAAAATAAATTCCTATCTTTAAAGTTACCAATCATAGATGTTTTTTACAGAAATCTCGTTTTTAGTAGACATAATCTCAGTACCACAGTACCTATATACAGGGTGTCCGGGAAAATGTGAGAAATCTCTCGGGTGCAGATAGAACATAAAAAATAAAATGACAGGTTCCTATAAAATGTTTTCTACAGACCCTCCCTACGGAGATAGTGTCCCTTAAGGACGCCACTGGGAATCGGTTTTTCTTGAATAACTAAAGTACTCACTATAATTTAATGTGATGGACACTAGTAAGGACCTCTTAAAATAGTCTCTTTGAAATATATTTAGCTTTTTTTTAGTTTAGTTTCATGATTTATTTTTAATAAAAAGGGTCATGATTTCTATTTTTTTTTTCTCGACAACAAAGTGCGATACGAAAGTATTAAAATAACAGAAAAGAGTCATTTTAAGATGTTTAATCCGAAAAAATACAAAATTTAGTGTCCCAGGAGGCACCTTCACGAAATTATTGAAAAACTTCAACATGCAAACATGGGTCGAACTTTTTCTCGTAAACGGTTCATTTTATCGGCAATAAACAAGAGTAGGTATACTTCTTTTTTTAGTCTAAGGATGAAGCTACCCAAATTTATTATTTTAAAGTCTTTATCATACAGGGTGTTAAAAATGTAGGCATTAAGTTGTAAAGCTTATCCCGCCCCTGGTAAACTCAAAAAGCTAAATATGTTTCAAGGACACTATTTTAAGAGGTCCTTACGAGTGTCCATCACATTCAATTAGATAGAGTTTAAAAATTATTTGAGAAAAACCGATTTCTAGCGGCGTTCTTCAGGGACACATATCCCGAACACCCTGTAGGCCTAACAAAGAAAAAAGGGTTTTTTAATCATTTGTTTATACAAGTTTAAGCTGTACGATTTGTCACTCCCGGTTGGACAGTAATTTTAGCTCATCTAATATAATTGTTCTAATCACTACGATCCTCTTTACGATTTTTTCTCTCATCCCATCCACCGATTAAGAAAACGATTACTTACTTTCCAATTTCGGCGCAAGGGGGTCCATCGGAGCAAACGGCTCCGTTTTTGAAAATGTGCATTTTGGACGCCGACGGTGGTAGAGGTTTCCTAGGGTTCGGGGGATACAATCCAGGCTCGTTTCTCGCGAACAAACCCATGCAGTAAGCTAGGACGATGAGGATAATTATGATGAGGATGATCGCCGTACCGATTATGTACTTCCTTTTTAGCCTGGGCCTGAAAAAAAAAATATATTTTCACTTACGATACCACTGTGTTTAAATTATTTATATTACTCCAAGGATACAAATTTTCTAAAAATTTTTGAATTACCATGGTAACTGAACAAAATACTAGGTTCTAATTGATTAGAAAACTTATATGAAACTTTCAGTGTATTAAATATTTAATATGAAAATTGACCTATAATATACAACTGTCAACTAGTTCTTTACTATTGTCTCAGTCTCCAGTTTCTTCAATGTACTGAAGTTAGGAAATGTACAATCTTTAAAATTAATTTTGCGATTTCTTTTGAACTGCTGACGTATTTGTAATCAAATCTACTTTCAATTTTTAATATTAGTTCTTACTTGTTTCACGCACCAATAGGATACCATGAAATTTCTACTCAGAACTTTCAGAAGTTTGTTTTGATGTCATTATTATTGCAAAAGCATGTACATACATACATACCTGTTTCATAATTACTTGGTTTAGTAATTAGTTTATAAATATTAAATAGTTAAATTAATGTTTGCCTACATCAACTAATTTTAAATTTGGATATACCTATTCGTAGTTTTTACTAATGCTTTTTTGCGTGAGAGTTTTTTTGGCATGACACGGACTTTTTCAGTTGCATGTCTGCATTGCTACGCGAAGAGTAGAGAGATTTCGATGTACACTAACATGATAAAACTATAAGCTTTATCAGTTTTGTGAAATGTGAAAATTAGCTCAGTGTTATTGTGAAGATTTCTTCTCATGTGGAAATGCCGCTTCAACCAGTTTAAGGAAAGCAGCCGTCCTCAAGAAATCAGAGATTTTGAGTAAGTGCGTGAAAAAGTCGATTCTGTTTTAATTTGAGAAAATTGTGTCCTAATTAGCTATGATGTTGCCTTTCTTTCAATATGATTCTTGTCACATTTTCTCATTAATTATTACTTTCAAGCCAACGCCCAACTCTAATGCAACGTATTATAATGTATATAGATATCACGTTATGTAGTTTCAAAATGCCTTATTTAAATCGTGGGGATGGATGTGGGCTGTCTTGCACAAGGGATTGACAGTAAAATTAAACTAAAATTTGATACTTAAATCCATAGAGAAATTTGTATATCAGCTGTGTGTTACAGAAATTATTCTCTTAGATATCTTGCCAGGAGATTGTTTTCTTTTCAGTTGTGCATGTAACATTTTCTGCTAATAAAAATTGGAACAGTTCCTATAAGCTAAGTACATATTTTCCTTTACTAATCAGTTCTTTCGTCAAAAACTTTGAAGATCTTCAAACACGTTAGGAGATGGCTCTCAATAATAATGAACTATTCTTAATTTTGAACAGTCGTTGAACCGAAACTAGGTTGAGTTATTTAGAATCCCACATTAGTGAGTGGTAAGTCGTTTAGCCACTTCTGTAGTACGTTTTCTTTTTGTTTGTTCAAATTTTTATCGTTTATTAATTTATTAATAGATACTGCTTTCGAGACTAATAAGAAATATCACGTATACACTGTTTATTTGTTCTGAATTTTTCCGATAATTTTGTAGGTTATCAGTATTGTTATTGAGAAGGATTAATTAAATAGTAAGTAAAAGTACCTACTGATAGATTTGTGCGATTTAATAGCAAGTCTTAAATCAATCTAAGGTAATCTTGGTCTTTAATGTTGTTTTTTTTTTGTTACGTTATTGATTCTCTCTACCATTTGTCTCTTTATAGGATATTTTAATTTGTTTTCGACATATTTATTTTAAGCAAATAAAGCATATCATATCTAATCTATATGTCGCAGCAGTAGATAGTATATGTTTCATAAAGTGATCATTTATTTTATACGTTATCTCTATTAGTGTTTCTGTAAATCATATTTGTAAACAAAAAGAATATTGATATAGTATTTTTGGACATAAGTACATGCTGCTCCACACTGCGGTGTAGGTATTTATTTAATATATTTATCCACGACCACTATATGTATTAAGAAGGTTTTCCGTGGATTAAAAATCTTTTAACACACTAGTGGATTAGAATTCATAATACCACGCTTCGATTTCATAGCATTTTATTTAGAATAATAACTATTATTAACATTAACATTTATCTCGAGAACGATCTTGTCATTTTGACCGGGATTATTTAAATTCGCTCGATAAGGAGTTTCTGAAGGACTGGAGGTGCCCACAACTTCGCCTGGTAGGACCTCCACTTGTATTCAGCTGACAATCGATATTCTTTAGAGGAAATTATTGCCTAGTAATAGGTGAGTAGATTTATAAAGAAAAACAATAGACCTGAAGAAGGCCTAGTATATAGGCCGAGACGTTGGCAGCATGTAAGAAATTGTTTTTCTTTATAAATGTACTGACCTATCACCAGACAATAATTTTCTCTACAGTAAACTAAAGGTCACTAGCAACAAACAACATCAATATTCTTGATTAAATTTGTCAAATATGACGTTTTTCAAAAGCATAATTTTGGCCGTGGTCGCGGATAAAACGTTGAATTACATTGGGGACAATAATCAACCTTTAATCCTCTCGAGAAAATGTAAATCTCGGCTGCGCCTCAACCGTCCATTTTTTCTCGTGGATTAAAAGGCTTGTTAATTCCCTTATAATAACTATATATATATATATATTATCTTTTTTGCTACAGGTAGGCATTTGATTGGAAAGAACTCAATATTTTCGGGCAATATTAACTGATCTTCTCAGTAAAATTATATTTTATTTAATATGTATAATTCGTGTTATGCAACATATCAATGTTCGTAGGTCTGCGATACACCTACGTTATTTACAAGTTGTAATATAATGTTATTACTATTACGTTACAAATAAAATATAAAACGTCAGCATTTACACAAACGGTTCAGTGAACGCTACCAGTGTTTTGTAAATAGAATGCTGAACAAGGGAATCAACAGTCAACAACTACGCAGTTTAATTGTTGATATGACAAATTAACCGCAGAGAAATTAACAAAACAATTTGTTCCGAGATAAAATTATCGAAAGTCTGTAAACTGCTGGCGCCACCTAGTGGCCATCTCTTAAACTAACGGTTTGGATAAGTCAGCAGGCTATATGAAAATCGCTTTAAAATTGTTTCCGAGAATCCAAATTTTTAATTAACGTTTTGCTGCTGGAATGGATACGTACTTGGCTGTGTTTTCCTGGCTGGACGAATCCAGGTCTCTTTCTTCGCTGCATCTACGGGTGCAGGTGAAATTCGAGAAATCCCTGTGCTCCTGGACGCACCTCCTTCGCAAAAAATCGACTTTTCTAGCTACCGGCGGATGCAGTAACAGTTTAAAATCAACCATTGTTTAGCCGGACTTTTTTCATTCCTGGTGAGTGGAAAACCGAAAATTTGGGACGACTGACATTTCTGTCAAACCGGTCGGAGTTGAGAGGGTGGAAATCGATATTTGAATTTGGAGTGTCCCGCGACGCATGCGCGTTTTCTATAAATTTTCCGCGATTTTCCGGCAGTTTACAGTTCAGATAAAATTGAAAAGCGAACAAAAATCAAATACACGGTGTCTCAGCATAATAATCGAGCAGGTGCATGTAGAGGTGTCCAAAATCTTGTAATTCAGCCAAACTTACCGCTATACAAAGCCTATTAGTCCTCAAAGTGGGGACATAACCGTAGAAGAACCAAATTTGGTATATGATTTAGGTTTATTACTGGTCTTCCTACTATGAGCTAAAGTGTTATAGTAATTAAGCCAAGATTTTAACTAAAGAAATTGAACGATTTCTGTTGGACACCCCTGATGACCATTGGTTGCTTGCGAAAATTGTAGCAATACAGCGTAAGTCAGAAGAAATGGGTCACTACTAAGCTGGAGATTCTAGACATCAAAATATTATGTTTGCGTCCATCATGTCTTACGAATGTCGCTGGTTTAAGAAATACAGGGTGTTCAAGGTTTAAATTTTATTCTGAAATTTCTCAATTATTGAGAAAGTTTTGATAGCACGACTCTGAAAATTGGTAGTCTTGGGTTTTTTTGGTGTGAGAATAACGAATTTGGAGCTTATTTTGGCGTTGCTCCTAGAGGGCGCTAGTTATACCGCATTATTTAGGTAAATCAAAACATTTTCTTTTATCTGTTGATACTATGCTTAAAAATCTAAGAGAACGTTCAATTCTACATAAAAAATGTACTCTTGTTTAGGTCACCTAACTTTAATCGATTTCTGAGTTATTTGCATTTTAAAGTTTCAATATATTTTGTGGTGATTTTCTTTCAGGCGCTGATATTGCTATTTCTTTTCTAAGTAGTCTTGTGTCAAATTTTCCTTTCGATAAATACTAGCGTATTTTGCGTGCGTATGATTTATTATTTGTGCAAAATTATTAGCTAGTGATTAAATAATACCACGACATAATAATTTTCCCAGCAGTGAAATGCGTGATATGATTTGTGTTTTTGCTCATGCTAATTTTAAATGCAAATAATTCAGAAACCAATAAAGTTTAACTTTTTTTAGCTAAACATATAAAAAAATATGTTTTAATTTACCTAAATAATACGATGAAACTAGCATCCTCTAGCAGCAAGGTCAAAATAAGCTCAAATTCATAATTCACCAAAGAATCCAACACTACCAATTTTCAAAGCCCTGTTATCAAAATTTTCTCAATTATTGAGACATTTCAGAGTAAAATATAAACCTTGAACACTCTGTATTTCTTAAACCAGCGACATTCTTATAAGGCATTATGAACTCAAACATAATATTTTGGTGTCTACTATCTCCAGCTTAGTGTTGACCCATTCTTTCTGATGTAACCTGTATTATTCGGGATTTATGGTTGTTGTTGAAGTGATGATCTTCTCTTCCTGGCCATGAATGACGTAGAAAATATGGACAAATACGTATTTGTGACATTTATATTACCGGAAACATGGTACAAATAAAACAGAATTAGCTAATGTAAATAATGTTAGTTATTTGTATATAATATATCCTCCGCAGAATTTAATTAATTTTTTTTTACTCTGATTAAATTTGAAAAAACTATACGATTTTCAAAACAGAAAACAGCATTGATAGAAACAAGATTTTAAGTGTTTATTTGAAAATAATCAAAACGTGGGGATTAATAATTCCTCAGGGGTGTAACTTTCCTTAAATTACGACACTAATCTAATGTATTAAATACATTCAAACAGTAATAACTGACATAATACATCATCAAAAATTAAATTCTTGATGTTTTGTTTATCTACTTTTACCATTTAAATTCTCTTCAAGTAAAATAACTTTTGAAAAGCATTTGTAAGACACATTATTTTGCTATTCCAACCCTATATTTTAACAATTATTTTCACATACTTCTAAACAAAAGTGAGAAATCTTCTATGCAGAACTATTGTTACATTGTTATAACATAAACATGTTATAACAATATTTACATCTACAGTTAAATTTAAAAAAATACGCATTTTGAAAGATTTCTGTACCTAAAAATTTGTTGGTTAGACCGCTTTCTGTCGTTATATATTCATTTTACTTCGGTACCTTTGAATATTCGCAGATGGCATGCGATAAGATTGCTGTTATTTGCTAAGTTTTATATTATTCAGTTCTTAAATGTCTAAAATTATTTACATTTGTAGAAAACACTATTTCAAGAATACGGCTAACAAAATTATATAGTTATTGTTTGGTTCTTGCAGATTTTTAGAAATATGTTATATAAATAAGCAAATAAAATATGTTGAAGAAGTTTCTGGTCACGAGAGAAACGTCTGTCGTTGATTTTTTAATTATTTAAACAAAACTTTGTCCCATTAAAAGGAGTCTTTTCATATGAAGTATATGGTTTAACAATGATTAGTAATAATAATATTAAAGTTCAGATAAGTCACCAACTACGCAAGAATCGAAGAACCTCATTTTTGTTTTTGTTATTATTCTTCGATCAAAATTGCAAATTTGCAAATGTGGTTATAATAACATTTTAATGATAACTATTATTGTTATATTGTCCGAGTATTTACTAACATTGTAACATTATTTTGAATTACTTGTCATTACTTTCAAATAAACTAATGAAAATATCTGGACGTCTTAAACTACAATGTAGACTCGATAGTTGATTTTGAGAAATATTATAACAATATTATTATTATATTTATCGATTCCATTAATTTGTTACTTGTCTTTTTTAATTTTCGTAATTGCAAAGTGTTAAGTTGTATCCTACTGATTAAAAAACGTCAATTAAAAAGTAAATCATCAAAATAACATCTATCTGTAAAAATCCATGTTAATCTATAAAGCCGCGTGAATCGTAGATCGATATCAGTTAATGGAATTCCAATCAGTTAATGGAATTCCACTCTTTGTATAAGATCACGATAAGAGCAAATTGATTCTTTTTGAGATTTTTGATTTTTAATTGGGAAGGGAACGTATCATATGTCGTATTACTAAACATTAATTCCTTATATAGTTCTTGGAGTATCTATGTTGTTATCATCTGATGATGATGAGTAAAGACAAAATTTCTGCAAACTCATAAATACTGAGTGTTTTCCGATATTTTCAGCATTGATGTAGCTACATGATTCTAAGAAATGTGATACGGCTAATTATAAATTACCGATTCCAACCAAACGTGACTGTCAATATGTTTAAATAGTTATTTATTAACGAAAACCTAGCTTGAGCGTCGCCCTTTTATATATTATATATGTATAGCGATTTTCATAGAAAGTTTAAAACTAGATCACCCTGTATTGGTTGAAATATTAAGTATTTTGGAATTATTCAAATGTGTAAGAGAGTTGATTTTAAAAGTTTTTTTGAATTATTCACAAAACTTCTTCGAAACAACTTACTTTCGCATCAAGTCATAATTTTCAAAAAAATCACGTTACCTGTGGCGTTTTGTGTAGCTAATTTCACTTTGGTTGTCTTCGTCGGAAGCGTATCCGTTCTCCAAACTCTCCAATTGTTGGTTTTCAGAAACTATATCCACCGTCATTTTTTTTTTGTAAAATGTTCACAATTCACGACGTTTTTTTTTATATAAATGTAGCAGGGAAGGTATATGTTGAAATGCACTACGAAATTGCACGCGTGGTAAAATCTGCCGGACAGGTAGCCGGCGATTTCATAAGCAAACTGTGTCAGTAAGGTACTGACGGGTGGCGGCGTCCTTTGCTTTTTAATTGAGATAATCAGTGTTGGAAGCCGAGCTGTTTTTAATATCGTATTTATTGGCTCCAGGTAGGCACCAGGTAGGTTTAAAAAAGAAAGCTAGTTGTTGGATAATGGTTACATATTTTTTGAAGTGTCTAGTCTGTGATGCTGATGCAATCATTCTGTACCATCTGTAGGGTTTCCCCCTCTTTTAACTTAAAAAATTACTACCTGATAAGAGTTTTTAAAATTTCACGTTGATTCTTCAATTTTCGTTACTTTTTGCGTCAATACTACACGAGAAAAAAGAAACTGTCTCTAAGTTTTTAAATTTTATTTAGCAAAGATGGTACTTCTACTAATAAAAAACATACGGGGCATAAAAGTTGGAATTTAAAAAAATCGAATTTTTTAATAATTACCCTGACTGAATTTATAATGAAATTTATAATCCCGAATGCCGGAATTGATTGCTGTTGACAATGACGATGTATGTATTATGAAAAATTAATAATATTTTAAATGTTACTTATTTAAAAAGAACAGAATGGTAAATATAAGAAAAACGTTATAATTATTACGAATAATCATGTATATGAAATTTATTTTTTATTCATATTGTGGAAAAAATTGAAAATATATAAGAAAAATTAATTCATCCTGCACATACGGATTCAAAGTCGAACGAATTTTGGTGGACTATGTTCCAACCGTCGAGAAGGTGGAATTTATAATAAAAAATAGTAGGATACACCATTTTTATATAATTCCGTTTCTTTGGTTAAAGTACGAAATAACGAATTTATTAACGAATCTTATTTGTATTTGAACCTGGCTAAAATGACTACAAAGACACTTTCAGACCTTGCTTTTATGTACTGAACAAAACTGTATTAAAAACTAGACTGTAAAGCAGTTATTACTTTGCAAAAATGTGATCAATGTTCAATTTTTTAGACCTAAATTAAATATAATATCTGTGTATTAATTATTTTGTGGCCCCGTATTTCTTATTAGACCGCAACGTATATATAAAACTGACAAGGTCAAACCCGAAAATTTCTGGAACCAAGCTGGACGGCATCCCCGGATTTTTGGGAAAATTCCCGAAAATTCGGCAGCCCTACTTTGAATGAATCAATTTAAAAATTTGGGAACAGATGTATTTGAATATGAGAAATCATAATCTGTTGTCTATTTCGAAGTATTCCATATTTGTGATGCAAATGTGAGCTTAACTTTTTTGGATCTAACGTTACCACGTTTTTTTATTAAAATCTTAAACCTGCAATGTTTTTAAAGAAAAAAGTATACTTGTCATTAGTCTTAGAAATTGATCATTTTCGAGATAATAGTTTGACACCATGTATCTTTTTTATTATAAACATTTTTTAAGGCAAGTTGGCTTAAATCGTAATATTTTGAAGTGAAAAATCTCCATGACCACCCTGTATATTTTTATATCGTTCGATATTTTACCGCTTTTTAAATCACCAACTTGGACATTAATAACAAACTGTTGGGGACAACGAAAAAAATTTAAATAGTTTTTGCCTTATGAGGCTCTTTTCAACGGTTATTTTTAAATGTTTAATATCCTATTTTAGCTATAAGATGTTTTAGTATCATATCTTAAACTTGATAACTAATGTTTTTCAATTTGGTGTAATATCTTTTCTTTAGCAAAAAGAGTCGGGAAGCACTAGCTAAAAAGAATGATAGTAGAGTACTATGCCAGCTTTGAAACAAATTCATTGACTGATTTAGAGAAATGGATACGCATCGTTTTTTAAATTTTCTTCAACACCTAAGTTTGACACGAAACAGCTTTGAAATATGGCATGTTTGGTTCAATTTATATTTTGGATTATCTGCTATACTATTTGTGCTCCTTCATTTAAATACACCCTGTATTTTGAGCTTTATTTAATGATATCGTTTTTCTTATGAAAATAACATTATTAGTGAGTCATTAGAGGTAAAAATCACAGAAATAACAATTTATGATTATCGCTTACATGTAAATTACACATTCGTCTGCTTTCTGCATTATACATATACTTTTTAATTTCTGTAAATATAAATCTCAATTCTTTACCAATGAAATTACTTAACGTTATGCAACCAGATATACTTAATTTCAAACAATGCAATAATCCAATGAAAGCTACATTTTCTACCTCTTAAAACGCACAGTTTTATTTATTTTTATTGTCACATCTGGATTTTCTGACGTCAGTTCAAATATAGGGTATTCGGAAAATACGTTATGAAACTCTCAGAAGTGATTGAAGTTTGAAATTATAGATAGCAAGAAAATATTAATATCAATGTAAATCTTGGCTAGTCAAAGTTAATTTTTTTAATTTTTCTTTTTGAAACTATTTACCCAAATAATTGTCCACTCGGAATAATAGTAATGGAAGTATATGGTTATTTATAGATTTGTTCGAGCAGCATTCAGGGATTAGTTGGAAACTGTCAGAAAAGTTCGTTCAACTATTTCTTGTGTTAAATTCACTGGTAAGTCATTTTCAATTTAATTGGAAAATATTTTTAACAGTTTCAAATCGTTTCCAACTGCTAAAATAACAAACCTTAATCCTACATTAATTCAATAGAATAGTCGTTAGAGGGTAGTTTTAACTATAATAAGGATTAAGGACTCATAGATTAGCTATAAGTACTGTATTTCTAACCTATTGTTCCCGTTTTCCCAAAAATGGAGGATTTCTTCAGTTTCTTAGGACACCTCTCTAAAAATTTTTGGGACACACGATTTAAGTTAATTTTATATACAATTATTTTAGGGATTTTTTAATTAAAAGTCTGGCAACGTGACTTTCTTCAGCTTCATTTAAAACCCCTGTGATCTAAATTTCATCAATTTCTATCGATGAATAATTTTCTTCTTTCTTTCTTTAAAAATGTAAAAGACACTGAAAATATCTGAAAAGTATTGTTAATCTGAAATATTGTTCCTCTATTTTCTTCACAAATGTTAACGTAAAAACAATACTATTACAGTAACTCAACAAATGACATTAAAAAAGGAAAACGAAATGAATTGGAATTTCTAAATATTCGAATTTAAACAAATAAAAACTTCTCGCCGTAAAATGATCAAATTTGTGGTTTTTTTAGGTACAGCAATCTCGAAAAATTAAACACGTAGAGCAAAGGTAATATCAAAAATAAAATTATTGATGTTTTGTTTATCCACTTTTACTATTTAAATTCTTATATAATAACTTTTAAAATGCATTTGTAAGTCATATGCATATTATTTTGTTATTCTAACCCCACATTCTAACAATAATTTTTACATATAAACAAACATGAACAATCTTATATGCAGAACTATGTAAGTTTATGTTATAACATAAATTACACCTACAGGTGAACAAAAAATATGTATTTTCAAAGATGTATGTACCTAAAAATTTGTTGGTAAGACCGCTTTCTGTCGTTGTATATTGGTTTACTTCGGTACGTTTGAATATTCGCAGGTGGCATGAAATAACATTCCTGTTATTTACTAAAGCCTATATTATTGAGTTCTTAAATGTTTAAAATTACTTGTATTTGTAGAAAACACTATTTCAAGAATACGGCGCCCTTAAATATTCGATAGACATTTTAATTTGTGAAATAGTGGAATAATTTTTTAAGTTAAAAATAATTTTCAGATAAATCGAATGCCTTCTACATTTTTTAATGGATAAACTTTAAACTTTTAAGGCTCTATAAAAAAAATTATTCTTCGATGAAAATCGATGAAATTTAAACCACATGGGTTTTAAGTGATGCTGAAGAATGCCACATTGCCAGATTTTTAATCAAATATCCCTAAAGTAATTTTCGAAAAAAACTGATTGCAAAAAAATCGTAACAGACTACAGTCTGTTAGCAGCTGGATTATCATATAGGTTCAAAAAGGGTAATATATATAAAAAAATCATTAAAAATTCGCGTCCCTAAAAGTTTTTAGTCCTTGATAGGTCACACCAAATTTCTTTTGAAATTGTTTCTGCAACCACCACTGCTACAATCTGAATGTAACTTTGTCATTGGCACGAAAGGTCCAAAACTATTCCATTTTTATAGAAATGTTCTTCATACCTATATTATCAAATCTAAATATGTACGTCACATTATTGGCGATGATAGCGCGCGAATATTATAATAAATATCATTTCTTAGAACTGGCGAACAATAAAACGCATTTCATTAGTGTCCAGAATGTTCGGATCTTCGTACTATGTACGCACAATGTTAGATTTGTTATGTGAAAGATATCTGCACACACACACACTCACCATAATTTCCTTCCTACGGTACCATCGGCGATATTGAGTGATGTAATGGACATGGTTCGGGCTGGGTATCAGGAATTCAGTCACTAAACCGGTCCAGATCGGCTGGCCTACGGCAAAGAACAAAACACATTCATCATCCGTCGAAAAAAATTATTGGAGATAATTGACCAATGTTAATTCAATTCGGAGCCATGGCAGCCCATAGTGGTTCGGTTGTCCCCAACAGTTTCTTATTAATGTCCCAGTTGATTTAAAATGCGGTAAAATATCGAGGGATATAAAATTATACAGGGTGGTTTGTAAGTAATGGCCCGCCTCCATGGCCATACTAGATTTTTTATATTACGATTTAGCCAACTTGTCTTAATAAAATATTGATAATAAAAAAGGGTGTCAAATTTGGAATTTAAAAAGTGTTTTTTTGTAATACAAGTATTTTTTTAATTCAATCTATTCAGATTTACGTTAAAAAATATATATTTATTTTAAAGACGATATGGCAACCTCGTCTTGAATGGATCATCTGGTTTATTACGTTACGTCACTGCTCTGTTCCAGCTGATCAGTAACCCTCAAAATGTGGGTATTTAAAAATATTCGTAAATATTAGAAATCTTTAAAAATAACCTTCACTAGACTCATCTATATGACGAACTACACTTGCAGTTAAAATATTTGTACTTATTTAAGGTTTACCCTGTATAGTCGTCCTGAATAAGTTTGTGGATAATCCGCAAATTATTCGTCTTTTTTTCTCTAAATTCCTAAACAGACTTTTTAAATTGTTTATTATCAGGTTGTAATCTATTTCGAAATACTCCTAAGTATTCCCGTTGCCCAGCAAGTCCATTGAAATTAAATTGACAATGAATAACATTCACATCTCTCATATCTGAATATGAAAAATTATTGTGTCAGTATTTTTCGATTTTGTAAAGTAATTGTTTTTAACCAAAACGAATACCTTACATTTAAAATACTTATTAACTTTAACATAAACTTTGTCTAATCATTGTTAATATTTAACTTACTATTTATTGGTGCCTACTACATTAAAATATTGTATAACCAACTATGCAGCTGATTGTTGAAAATTATCTCAAAAATGACCAGTTTCTATGACTAATGACGGTACAACTTTTTTTCTCAAAATCAATGTAGGTTTAAGATGTTTTAATAAAAAACGTGATAACAACGTTAGGGCCAAAAAAGTGACGCTCATATTTGCGTCACAAATAGACGTAGAAAGAGACAACATTTTCAAGTTGATACAACAAACACAGTGTAATTATTAGAAAAAAAAATCACTTTTTAAATTCCAACTTTAACACCCTGTACCTTTTTTATTACCAACGTTTTATTAAGGAATGTTGGCGGAAATCGTAATATTTTGAAGTGAAAAATATAGTATGTCTCCATGGGCCATTACTTAAGGACCACCCTGTACAATGCAGTGCAATTTTCTCGAGAGAATTGAATAATGACACCGTTTGTTTCTTGGATGTGCATTCCATCAAAGATAATCGTCGTTGTTATTAATAAAACATTATTTTTATATCGCTTTTTAGAAATCGACACGTTTTTTTTCTTCAATTTATGAGATACAATGTTAAATTAGCAAGTTATACTGTCAAATATTTACAGAAGAATTTAGCAGAAACGAGTGGCACGTGGTGAATTATGTAGTTTGCTACTTTATTAATTTTTCGAGTGTTCGAAGGTGTGCTGGCACCTGTTTATTATTTTTTTTTTAGTGGGGACTAGGTATTTTCTTGAGTAGACACATGCTGTTAACAGCGATTCAAATAACACGTAAATTATAAGTTTAAAATTGTGCGTGATATTACTGCGTCCATCTGTTTTTTAATTAAAATGTAATTTTAATAGATGATCATTAATAGAGAAATACGTTCCTGCCGGGTTACCTAAATATGGCCGCAAATATTTTTAATTAATTTTTTCGGTCATCTGTCCGACAAACAGTAGGCAAAGCGTCGAAATAGATGAAAAAGGACTTTATGGAGGTATGGTACTACAATGTTCTAAAATAAAATTCGAATGTTTACATAGATAATTTACATGCATTCAAATAGATACATTTTTGTTTAAATAATATATGTATCTTTATTATTTATCTGTCATCTTCAAAATTCAAGGCGAACTATTGAATTTTTTTCGCTGTTTTATTGTAAAGATATCGAAATCTGTAATTATCCCGAAAACTCAACCTTCTGTTAAAATTTCTTCGTTGTAGATGAAAGACCATTGTTTTCAAAATAATACACAGGGCCATTCAAAAAACGCCGATTTATTATCTTTTTAAAATAGAAATGATACGTATGGCCCCATATCTCCGCCACTGGTTCGTTTATTTTTTCAGCAATACAACGAAATCGTGCCCCCTAATGATATCTACCTGACCTGTAAAAAAATTGAATTTTAGTTTAGAGCTTCGCAGGGCCGTACCTTCGTAAATAGGCCCCACCAAGTTTATTAATAAAATGTTCACCATAGCTATTACCGTAGTTGGTTTTGCGACATACAATTATGGACCACTCTGTATAATTTTTTGCTACGGCTGCATCTAAACTACGTAACTTTCATTAGTCATATGTTTTCTTCAAAAACGTAATCATATGACCGATTTAGAAACAAAATATGGAATGGAACGTGTTCTCTAAGCAATATAGAAAGGAGTGGATAACAAATATTGTATTTTCACAATATTGATAAATATTCGTTAAACTAATAACTCGGACTAATTTTTCACAACAACTTCAATAATTATACAGTTAAATTGTATACAAATATGCAGAGTACATTAAAAACTATATATTTGGGTGGGTCATATTGTAAAAGAGATCTTGTATAGCAATTATAAGTACGCCACTGAATTCTATGTAAAAAGAGTTTATCATGAGCAGCTTTCACCATTCCGATATCTTCGCTATTCGCTGAGATACAATAATTGATCTTGCACTAAAAAAAATTAATTAATCATAAACTAATTTAACAAATTCTTAACATAACTAACTAAAAAATATGTTGCATTTTCTCAAAACGTTAAAAGAATCATATTTTTCTGTATCTGTTATATTTCGTGTATATAGAGAAAACAAAATGTTTTAGTGCAATAAAAATCTTATGTAATTGAGATGTTGAAACTAGGGGGTTATTGGTGTAGATTATACAGTGGGATAATTTGAAAACTTACAATGCCTATATCTGAAGAACCAAAAATCCCTCGAAACCATTTCTGTAATATGGCGAAGGAACCCAAACTAACCTCTTTAAAAATTCGTTTCAATAGTACCTTGCAAAGCTACATTTGATCAAGAGATTTTCAATCTAGCAAAGAAAACTTTAGTTTTCAAGGTTGTATTAATACATTCTTTGGGTTCCTCTTTCATATTACTGAAACGATTTCGAGGGATTTTTAATATATATTTTTTGTTATTTAGATATAGACAAAGTAAGTTTTCAAATTGTCACACTATATACAACCATGCTCTACTAGAG
Source organism: Monochamus alternatus (assembly GCA_037114965.1). Classification (NCBI taxonomy): domain Eukaryota; kingdom Metazoa; phylum Arthropoda; class Insecta; order Coleoptera; family Cerambycidae; genus Monochamus; species Monochamus alternatus. The sequence continues at coordinate 56,603,715 of CM073433.1, forward strand.
GTGCAATGTATATTATAGTAATGGTAGAAATATTTTGTCGTAAATGACTATTTGAATACAGATTTTGGTTATTAATAAGTAGCCTTCAATATGACGTTACAATGCGGATACATACAAATGTTTTAAGTTTACTTCTGTGTAAAGCCCGAACTTCGCAGTGACGCCATTATCAGGACCGCACTTAGGACGCTAAGTTAATATTTGTAGAAACCGAGGTGCAAAACCTACAAAAAGTTCAAATCAACATCTTACCTTGTACTGGTAATTTATAATATCCAACATTATATATATTAAGTTTATTAGTTTATAAAATATTCTAGATAACTATTTACTTGTAGTACTGAATAGAATTGATAACCAGCAACTGCTATAAATGTTCAGGTGTTATGCTGTGGCGTTCGTCGTTAATAATTTATTTTCGTTTCGAAAACGTGTGTTCAATGTCCAAAGTGGCATATTTATAATTTTTCATGGATGGCACATTTAGGATGAGTTTAGAAAAAATCTACTTCTTTGCCATCAAAAAGATCTACTATACGGCATAAAGTTAAGAAGTGCAGAATTGTTCTGCAAAACGGTATCAATATTTTTATTTAAACGTTCAGCACTAGGTCCTTATAGCTAGGAAATAAACTATCGCAAATAAAAAACATTATTTACTGCGTTATTTATTGAATGATATCGTGATGCTGCCACAGTTGCGTCAAGATGAATAACTGAAGGTATCGGTGAACAATTAAAATGTATGTATGCTAAATCTTCGCGAATTCTAGGATCGTTAATTATCCGTAGAGCATATACAGTGCTTTCGAAAAGTAACGAATAAATTCATTTTTTTTTAAATTGAGAAGTTTTCGAAAAAATCCCCTGGCACGTCGATTTATTTTGTTTTTAAAAAAGGCACTTTTTGACATACGACCTACATTTGTGACGTCATCGCTGTTCGAGATATGACGTCATCGACAATTTTTTTAAATAGCAACCCCCAAATTTTGACCATCCCATTCTACATACATACATCATCAACAATTATGGTGTTACATAACAAAAATTTAAAGAAAATAATGGTTGAAGATTTTAAAATTTAATTTTCACAATACTGAAAATGATAATGATTATGTAAAAAATCGACTAAATTAAATGTTCAAATTGTGCACCGTTGGCTGTCTGACAGTAGCCAAGACGATTAATATATTCTTTTTGGACATTATCAATAACTTCAGGAGGTATACGATGTATCTCGTGACGAATTCTTGCTTTTCAATCTTCTAAATTAACCGGTCTAGTAACGTATACTTTGCTTTTTAAGTATTCCCACAAGAAATAATCTAGGGATGTCAAATCAGGCGATCTGGCTGGCCACTCAATCGGCCCCCTACGCCCTATCCAACGCATATTTCTGTCGATTAGCTGGTATGGGTAAGATTAAATTTATTTTAATATAAATAGTGTATTTAAATATTCAGGTCGCCAAGTCCGGGCCTGAGATCTGCGAACGAAGTGCGGGCTTTACTTAAGGGTATTTTTATATTAATTGAATGCGTTGAAAGTATCAACGTCATTACCTGAATAATTATGCATTAGTTTCAATGATCTTAGAATTTGTTTTTGACGCTATATAGCCATCATAATATCTATTTTTTTACTGTACTATCCGACGGTGCGCAGAAAAACGAAGACAATCGATTTCGTCTTCCTTTCCCATGAAAAATGCGATCGGAACTGAAATTTTTGAGAACAGGCGCGCCCGTCACGGCACGCCGCTCACATTCAAACCCGAATGAATTTCGCCGTGCTATCAAGCCAGCTCCGACTTTCACAAACGATTACACGTACAACAAAACAAACGCAAAAGAACAGCCAACTATCCAGAAGTCACTATTCGAAAACGGAAGAGCCCGCAGGGGCTCCGCGTGGCTGCGAACGAATTCTATCACATACCTCAAATCAAGGCGGTACGTACGGTTTTCAGTTAGTTGTAGTGTTCGTGGTTGACCTCATGGCGGAGTGGATGGGAACACTGTGCACTGTGAGAGGTTATAATGTTAAATAAATCTGCAAATTGCACCTGAGTTGTCGAGTAACAAGTTAAATTCGGCCAAGACGGTGCGCCGGATAGGTGGGGTCGATCCTGTCGACTTCATCGACGGAGACTGTCGTGGAATGTGACTGGTCGTACTAATACAAGCGTTTTTCTTGGTGGTTCACGACATTTCATTGATATCCATATTCATTTTTGACACCATTTTGAGCAGATCCACATTGTTTTTAATAGACAAAATAATTCTCTTCCTTAAGAAGTTAGACGCATGAGAAAGTACTTTTTATTTCATTTTTTTATGATAATTGTCTTTTGTTGTGTAATTGTACTAAACAATTTTCAAAAATCTCTGTCATTTAAATCAAGTCAGTTTAGATATTCGTGTTTACCTCACAAAAAGTCTTCTTTTCCAAAATGTTTGTACAATAACCCAACAAATAAGAGAATTATCTTAAAAAAATGAAATAAAAAAGTACTTTATTAGACCTATAACTTGTTAAGGTCGTTGTATTTCTCGCCGTAAAGTAATCAAATTTATGGTGTTTTTAGGTACAGAAATTTTGAAAAATAAAACGGGTAGAACAAAAATAATATCAAAATTAAAATTCATAATGTTTGATTTATTCTTCTCAAATAAAATAATAAGTAACTTTTAAAAAGTGGTTGTAAGACACATTATTTTAATATTCTACCCCCACATTTTAACAATTATTTTCACATACTTATAAACAAAAGTGAACAATCTTATATGCAGAACTATGTAAGTTTATGTTATAACAATATTTACATCTACAGTTAACTTCTACTCTCTTCTATTGAAAAATTCCTGTACCTAAAAATTTATTGGTTAGACCACTGTTTGTCGTTATATATTCGATTGATTTCGGTATCTTTGAATATTCGCAGGTGGCATGAGATAACATTCCTGTTATTTGCTAAGCTCTGTATTATACAGTTCTTAAATGTTTAAAATTATTTGTGTTTGTAGAAAACACTATTTCCAGAATGCAGCGCCCTTAAGGAAGGAACATTGTACTAAGCTAACCTTAAAGCATGGCCCATTTTTTGCTGAACACACTGTATATCATTATTGGTTCTAAAATCTAAAATAGTCCGTTATGTCATCTGTAAATAGTCGTATGCAATGCAACGTCACACTAATTGCTTTAGTGATCAAGATATCTTGTAAAATACATTTATTCATACTCATATAATAAGCTTACCTTCTTTTATCTCACCTTGGCGATTATAGCACTTGTTGAATGGCCTCTGAGTGAATTTTCTGTCTACAGTTATAAAATTTTCCTTTTCATTTGTCGGTTTTCTTATTAAAAGCCATAATAAATGATCGAACAATAAAATTATTTTACCATTACCATATTTACAAGAGCTTGACAAATATATTATTGCTTATATCATACGAGACCCTCTACGAATCATACTAAATTTGAAATTCACTCGAATAAATTTGCAAATTATTAAAAAGTATATACTTGCCGCTTAATTCATGTTGTACTCACATTATCAGATCAGGATTTTAAAATACTCTGTGCATGATTTGTTTCGCTTGTTCGTAAAGGTAACTTTATGTAATAGCTACTTATGCAGCCGTTATGAATAATCGTTTCATAATTCTAAATTGGTTACAGACAAAGTTGACCAATTATTATCGGAAGTTGGAAATATTCAATCAATGCTAAATATTAAAAGAAAAATGTTTAATGCATTATCTAAACGGTAAAGTAGATAATTGACAATTTAATTCATCGGTATTTGTTTCTTAACGCAGTTAAAAGTTTTCCGATAACTATTATTTTTTAAATTAATACAAATAATAGCTCATTGCGTTGGTAAACGCACGCAAGTCATCTTTATCGTTTGAAGGAAGCAAATAAATTGCATAAGTAAAAAAAAAACTGTAGATAAACCATACTACCGCTGTCAATTTAGTAGGAATTGTTCTATATTCTAGCAAGTTACTTTCTCGTAGGATTTCAATAGCAAAATAGTGAGATAGACCGGCAATGTTATAAAGATGTATTTTATGCACAGTAAAAATTTTATCGCCGTAGCTATTACATCACGTTAATTCGCAAATTAATGTCGTTTTTAGAATGCCGGTGAAAATTACCCTCGAAATAGCCAAAGGATCGCCAAAGGAACTGAGCAAGGAAATATCGTAACCATGGGTGAGTCACAGATTGTAGTACCTATGTATTATTATTAGTTTTAATATACAGCTAGGTAGGTACCAGTGGGTTATCAAGGTTAACAGAGTCGAGCGATCGAAAAATACATTCTCAGAGGTGTTTGTTATTTAAATTTAAAGATAAATATTTACCGCGGAATATTCAAGTCGTAGGAAGACGAATATACTTATGCATAATTGCATAAGTGCACGCCATAATTAAAAATTCGTCGTTTCGATTCCATTGGTCGAATTCAGTAAACTTATTCAGAGTATTCATGGTGGAAGGTAGCGAAAAGAACGCCCTGTATATAACTTTTTATAAAGTTTGGGTGTCCGTGGCGACACGGAATTGTACCGAATGGAAAGTCTGCCGGTAAAAACATTTTATTAAAAAAAACGGCATTGTGTTTCTGCATTGAAGAGGCCATTTCTTAGTAGGAGTAGTACATTGTTTGTGTCTAAACGTTGTTAATAACCTTCAGAGACATAGTATTTATCGAACATCGAGCGAATTAAACGGTTATTGAATTTGTCTTTATGTTGACTTAGTTCTTATCTTATACGGATAATAGAAAAAATAAATGCCGAGAAGAAGATACATTTTCAGATAATGAAACAAGTATCGAATGCAAGTCATCCAATCAGCCTTTAATTACTTCAAATTAAACTGTTAATCCGAAAATTGGTTGGGGCAGAGGTCGTGTTTTCGGTGGATTTCTATAATTATTGTTGGCATTGACTTTATTAACGAATTTTTCCAAGTCAAAGATTCTACCATTATTATGGATCCTGCATCTGACTAAATTTGATCTAAATCTGGTCTTAGTTCTGTACTTTTGTTAATAGCTTTCTTTGTTGATATACAGGGTGATTCATAGCTTATCTAAAAAAAAATAAATAAATTGGGAGTAGATGCGTCACGAAAAATGAAGTCAATGTCGTAAAAGAAATTTTTGTGAAATCCTCATAGTTTGAGAGAAAATAATTATTGAAGCTGTAGTAGTTTCAATCTTTACATCGCTGGACTACTGGAGTCTCTAGCCAGGCGATTCGGAATATTGAATTGCAATTTCTTTTTGTAGGTATTAAAATTTTTGTGATGCCAGTATTTACATTAGTTTTCAAGTGTCAGAAATGGCTTACGTGTAAAGCAATTCGGAGTTGATGGATATCGTTTTAATTTATGGCGATGTGAAAATGCTTTAGCAGAACGATTTCCCGGTAAATGTTCCAAATGCAGCTATTTTTACAACGGTGTGCAGTGAGTGCAAGTGTAGTACAACACGAGCATGACACGGGCAATTTGAAACCGAATCGTGGAAGAGATGGAGGTCCAGGGCGTCCACGGCGTATTGCAGCAGTGTGATGTATCATACACGAGGCTCAATTATGTCCGTATACAACTTGTCCAAACATTAAATGACTTTAAAAACATTTGGACCTCTGTTTGTGGGCATATTTAATTTGTAGAAACTGGGTAAGACGGGTCCAAAATTAATTCTGTTAACAATTAATAACAATAGCGGCAAAAGCAGTTGGATTTGCTGTATATAAAATAGGTGTTATAAAATGTTATTTATTTCTTTCCTTGGGAATTTCTTTCAATTCCTTGTGCGATCGCCGATTGCATGCTTTGTCGCCTTATCAGGTTTTACAGTATATCCTCTGGCCTCTGTATATCAATTTTTTTTAGATAAGTTCAGAATGATCCTATATATATATATATATATATATATATATATATATATATATATATATATATACAGTGCTTTCAAAAAGTAAAATAAATTCTTTATTTTTGAAATTGAGAAGTTTTCTAAAAATTTTGTTTTTAAAAAAGGCACTTTTTGACATACGACCCACATTTGCGACGCCATCGTTGTTCGAGATATGACGTCATCGACAATTTTTTTAAACAGCAACCCTCAATTTTGACCATGCCATTTGAAAGAGCGTGTCATTCTGCATACATACGTCATGAAAAATGATGATGTTACATAACAAAAATTTCAAGAAAATAATGTTTGAAGATTTTAAAATTTAATTTTCACAGATACTTTTAATTTTAATTTTCAGATACTGTACTGTCAGTTCTCTGCAACTGTAACATGTTTTATTTAATTTGATTTACTCAAAATTTTATTCCAAATGACTATACAATAACAGGAGTAATATAAAATTTATCTTCTCGTGTACTTACCTATTGTTGCTTTCTGAAAAGTCGGTATTTATAATTATTTACATACCTAACTTATAAACACCTAGTGTTGTGAAATTAAATTAGCCACACCTTTATAGTAACATTTATTTAACAAAATTACATTTCCTTTGACACATTTACATAATTTAATAATCTAGAACTCTTTGCAAAAGAAACGACGAATATAATCTCTATTACCACCGAGTAATCTCTATTTAGATACATTTTTGTCGCGGCATCGGCGACTGTCACACTCACTTGACTAGATCATTAATGATTTCTCTTGTACATCTATAAATAAATAAGAACAATAACAATAATTATTACTTTGGAGCAAAATTCTATACTAATACTGATTGGTTTATCATTTATTTTAGGATATGTTGATATTTGTTTTTATAAAACGATTGTTTTTTTTACCCTGTGATATTATAGAGTAATAATTATTTACTGATGAAATATATTTTGTCGAATACAAAATTACGGTATGGATTTTCTTCTCTTACTGACTTTTATTGACTAAAAAACAAAATGTTGGTATCAGGTCACGTTTCAGAATAAACGTTTAAACGTTAGTTATAAAACAATGATGGCCATTAAAAAAATCAGCAGGTAATTATATATTTCATCCTAACAAATAGTGGAATGTACTTTAAAAATATATTTTTTTGGTATTTACTACTTACGTAACTATCGATAAATTTTGCATTAATATTTTTAACATTTTTAAATTTTCTAAAATTGCGTATTAACAGGTGTGTAGCAAGTCGACTTCTTGCACAACCGCTTCTGCTTTTAAGCAACACTCAATAATCAATTGTATTTAATTTGTTGCCTATATGTGTAGAGGTACGATGAATTGTTAGACGGCGCGTACGGAAAAATTCGAAAACCAAGACTGGATTGACCCGTAACTACTTTCCAATTCTCTATAATCAAAATAAGTATTTCATTAGCCTACCATTTATTCCTCTATGACTGAGTTGCAGTGTAACCCAGCCTCGAGCAATTTCGATCAAAATCTATAAGAAAATACACTTTACTTAGCTAGGTAAATGGGAAATGGAGGTTCTCCAACACTTCCTAATATTCTTTTCATGGGGTCCAATTGTAATATTGTTCCATTTCTTTTGGCGTAGCTGTTTCTAATATGTACATTTTTTTTTTTGATTTATAAATTTTATTTATCTATTTTGGTGCATATTTTCTATGATGGTACACTTCATTTGTATTTTTTTGTCAATGCATGAAATGTGTAATCAACATTTTTGTTCATAGCAGCAACTAGCATTTTATTTTTTGGGGGCTAAAGCTTAAATTTGTCAAAGGCATTGTTATTATTATTTGTTTCTCTAGAAACCTGGTTGTTTTCACTTTAATAATGCAACTTTAATAAGAGACCAGATAAAATTGCGAAAATTAAAAAAAAAACATAAATTAACAAACATTAACAAATTCATATCATGTAAAGAAAACTATAATTTTTCATAATTTCAAGAAAAAAATACAGGATATTCTATTTGAAATAAGAAAGTTTCCGTTTATCGAAATTAGTAAAATGGAATACTTGGTGTACTATTAGATGCAAAAGCTGCAACACTAGGATTTCGTGGTGTACCAAAAATTAGATGTCTAAATGTAACATGAAAAAGTTAGATTCTTATAAACATTGTCAATTATTGTAATTTCTCTTCAAAATGTCATTTAATTCCAAAAAAGCTGAGTTTAGGTTTTGGGCAAGCTACTGTTGTTTTATACTCAAAATTTCATGCCTTTTCTAAAAATGCAATATACAAGGTGGACCCGAGGTATTGGGCAAATATTCATAGGTAGATTTTTAAAGTACAAATATTGCGGTTTGGCCAAACATAGTTTAGTCCAAAAATCGATAGTTAAAGAGATACAGGATGTTAAATGTAAAATATTATTTGTCTTTTTTTCAGTTATTTTTTAATAAATGTTAATATATAGTTGAGGCAAGAATTCACACGACTTACGTCAGACAAAGAAATGTATCATTCATTATATTTTCATCCAGATATTTAAGAAACTGTATTAAAGAACTTTTTATACTTTAAAGTATCTCATCTTTGGTATCATCCAACTTTTATTTACACAAAAAAGGCATACTTATGAAAAATCGCTACCTCGCGCTGTTTTCGATATATTTAACTTTGAAGGTTCCAATGCTGATAGTAGAAATAACTAATAATTTGGAAATGTTAAAACAAGGGTTTATTTAGAGTCAAGAATTGTAACATTTGTAAAAAATATGCCTTTTTGTCAATATTGCTCAAAATGTCCGTCTCTAACTTTGATGCATTCATCAACGTGTTTATTATTTGATATTTCTAAATTATTTTAATTATTTCAACTATCGGCACTTCAATCTACCACAACTGCTGTCCTCTATAAACTCTGACCAAACTGTGAACAGATTTCAATTCGTCAACCAAATAAAGCCCCCACCCCAATAGCATTTATTAAGAAATAAATGAAAAAAAAACTAAGATAATTTTTTACATTTAAAACCCTGTAGCTCTTTAACTACCAACTTTTGGACTAAACTATTAGTTAAATCGCAATATTTTTACCTTAGGAATGTACCCATGCAGCCCGTTACGTCGGGATCACTCTGTATAGATAGCGTGTCCCATTCGAAATAAAAAAGTTGTCGACTATTTTTGGTATTCCCGGAAGTAACTGAGAGTTGAAAATATATTATTTAAAACACCCATATCTGACATATCCTGTATAGCAATTTTCAAATATATGTCTCACTTCGTTCTGTAATTATCTTCATTCTAAGGTCGTCGTAAATGACTCCTGTGTTGATACATAGTAATTTTCCGGGTTTTTATGCCGTGACCTGGGTGACTGGTCGCTGCCATAAACAGAATTATAGTGCACATCTAGCATAAACCGAGATTCTTTGACCTGCCCTGGTTGTTCTCGGGCTAGGCTCTGTGGGGGGAGGGCAGACTCGCTATAGGTACTTCTGGGCCCACCCATATATTAATTTCGGCTCCTATTGTTGGTATTACTCCTGATACGGTCGGAACCGTTCCTTCCGAGGCGTCCTAGAGCTCAGAGCCGCCTCTGTAACTGGTCGCATCCCATGCTTCCAAACGTTTCGCCGCTCTTCACCGTCGGCATCTTCAGTAGTGATTTCGCAAGAGCTTCGCCGCGACTGAGCTCCGCCCGAGAACAACCAGAGGTCAGGTCAAAGAATCCCGGCTTATACTAGGGATATGCACTTTAATTCTGCTTCTGCTAGCGGAAAATCACTATGTATCAAATAGTAGCTGGCCGTGAAAGCCTGAATACCCCTGTATTGTTACACAAATGAAGTGCGCCATTCCAAAGGGAAACTTCAAAACAAGTCGCTTATCACATGTAGACATCACATTGAGAACTTAAACGGCTAGAAGGGGGGAAATCATAACGTCTATAATATCACTAAAGTACTATCTCGGGTGATTGTACGCTGACTAGAGTCTGTCTCAGTAAATTCGGCCTGGGCTTCCGGATGTCGTCGCCTTTGTACTTCTTGTGGGTGTTCCACGACAGCAGCAGCTGGTCCTCGGAAGCCTCTCCCTCGGCATCCGCCGGTTGATGCTGGTCCAGGGTCAGGCACAGTCTGCCGCTGGACGTTTCCGAATTTTCCGAGGAGTCGCTGGACCTATTGTCAACCGAGCTGTTGTCTAGGAGGGGCTTCGTTGTGTTGTAGTAGGACTTCTGACCTTCGCAATCGCTGTCTTCATCCTTAAAAAAAATCAAATCAGAAGCGAGGTCGAAATAAGTTCAAGTGGCCTATTTGTTTTTAATTTTACAGGAAGACGTCATATTAAAGTTGATTTAATTTAAAAAATTAATCTTCATATTAGAAAATGTTGTTTTTAAACGATAAAAACTGAAAATAAAATTAAAAAATTATTCATATGTGATCTCACTGAACTATATACACACACAACTTTTTTTCAATTCTCTTCGGCATATACAGAGTGGACCATTTTATTTTTGATATTACTGTTGTTCTACGTCTTATTTTTTGAGATTTCTGTACCTAAATACGGCGACCTTAAATGGGGAAAATTTTAGACAGTTCTGTTACTAGCTTAATGGCTCTTGCAGATCGGTCCGAACTCTTCAGGTTTTTAAGTTATTTTGAAAAAAATAAATCTGGCGTTTTCGAAAATCGTCTTCTAACTTTTTTATTTAGAGAAATTTTAAAAATCCGAAAATATTTATTCATAGCAAGTTTTTCCGGGGAATGTCAATCTATCACTGTATATTTAGATTTTCATTGCGACGTTTCGGTTGCGAGATACCATCATCAACTATTTTTTTCTTATGGGTGGTCATATTTTTGGCAAGAAACGCGTAGGGAAAAGTAGTTATGAAGGGACTGATTTCGATAATAACATAGAATTAATGAAGTTAGAGAGCAACACAAAATTACCATTGGAAATATGAAGAAAATAAGTTGAAACTCTATAGGTTTCGATGACGTTTCAGACAATTTCTAGTTTTGATTTTCAATATTTATTATTTAAAAATAAAATGATTAATACCAAGGTCAAATTTGAAATTTGTTTTTATCTTTCGATTATTCAACAACTTTTTATTAGAACGTGTTTCTTTAAAATTAAAAATAGAACTGTATCTCACATTTTCTGAAAACCCTATAACATCTAAAATCTAAGATCTAAATTTATCTACGGGAATGCGATTATTATTTTGATAAGCAAAAAGGTTTATAAAGAATGATTTTTCTTAAAAAAAAAACCTCTTCGAACATTAATTCATGCACATGCTGTTTTTTATAATTTAATAATAAAAATACACAGAACA